>NW_006495273.1:12034192-12049600 GCF_000471905.2 Amborella trichopoda | reverse complement strand
ATGTATATATCGGTCCCATTTGGGAAGGTTATCGAGGTTTAGAGATGAAGGGCTTCCTCTTAGGAGGCTCAAAAGATCTTCTTTGGGTTCTTGAAAGTGATGATCACATGCCAATATGAACTGACTGGTATCCTCTTCTTTGTCTCCACACTCAATCATGTGAATGACAACGTTCTCTTTCGAGTGGTCTTGAGCTCCTGGCTTTTCTGTCGTTGTGACCATATTTTTAAGGAGAGGATTTGTGAAGATACCCATCTTTTGATTTAAGCTTTTCGACAGGTTCATTTCTAGATGCGACAGTGATGTCCCCCCTATTGACTAACCCTTGAATCACCAATTTCAAATGTATGCAGTTTTGAGTATCATAAGCATGGTTTTGATACCATTTGCACCACCTGCTCTTATCATAAGCATGGTTCTGATTAGAAATCATAAGCATGGTTCTGATTATTGTGTTAAGTAGCTGAACCTTGAGCCGATCCGTTAATGATGATCTCATTAACCTAACCAGAAGCATTCCCCTTGTTTTTGTTCTTATTTTGGGGAGTTGTTATCGGCTTGTTATCGGGCTTGGTGCTGAGGGGTGTCCCTCTGACCCTGTCATGTCACGCCACTCGCTCGATCATAGAGTTGAAAGATTGGGGGATAAGACCATGTCATGTCACGCCACTCGCTTGGTGCTAAGGGGCGTCCCTCTAGCCTTGTCATGTCGCGCGACCCGCTCGATCATGGAGTCGAAAGAGCGGGGGTTAAGACCTTGGTTGAAGAAGGTCATGTGCTCGGGAGAAACATTCTCCAAGACTATGGAGATCTTGGCTGCATCTGTAAGTGGACATTCTATGACCCGCATTGCCACCTCACGAATCAATCGATGAAATCCTTGAAGGATTCTCCTGGGTTTTGTTTTGCTGCACTGAGTTTGCCCAGGGAGTGAGGTATTGGTGTCGACCCGCTGTTGTGAGAGACGAATAGGTTCAACATTTCATCTGGAGTGATGTGTGGTTGAGCGGACATTGTTCTCCGATGCCAGTTCAAGGCCTCACAGGTCAATGTTTGTGAAAAGATGGCCTTCAATTGGTTAGGCATGTCTCGCAAAGCTCGAACGAAGATGAGGTACGCGTTGACGTGAGTATCTGGATCGCTCTTTCCATTGAACTTGCTTCTAAATTTTGGGATGACAAAACCTAAGGGATGGTCTTCCATGCCTCCAAGGGTCTCCTGAACATAGGCCTTTGAATTTCGTGCATGCCCATTCTTACAAGTGTATCCTGCATTGCTTTTAAGGTACCTTCTTGTTGAGTATTTGGCATGGCAGTAGGACCACTGGTTGGCGGGTTCCCAAGAGTAGACTGATAAGTTAAAACTTGGGGTATATGTGGCCTGCGTGGGCCTGAGATTGATGAGCCGCAGTCGCCGGGGTGGTTTGATACATTGGTGCTTGAGGGGCATACTAACCCATAAGTGTCGCCACCGGTTGTGGAAATTGTACGGTTTGTTGGACCTGATGAGCTAGAGGGACCGATTGAAGAATTGGCTGACTTGGTTGTGCTAAGGGTTGACCTATACCACTAACTTGGTTTGGGATTGACCCGTAAGCTAGGGCATGAACAGTGTAATCTAGGTCAACTAGACTTTTAAGGGCAGCTTGGACGCCTATCTAGCCTAAGGGTCGGTTTGAGTTGACACCTCTACTTCGTACAGTGTTCAAGACATCATGAGTTGTACTATGGTGGCTAGACGTTGGGTTAGATGTCCTAGACTTAGGTGGGTCTTGGTTTTGAGATCGTTGCACCTTAGAGTTATCTTGGTTCGAGTTACAGGAATTGGCTTTAGATGTTACATGAATTTCTTTCTCACTCGACTTCTACTTTAGTTGCCTGAAATCCCTTGTAGGACGATGCCTAATCGGACTCCCTGACTATTCAAGGTCTTTCGGGTAGAGCCGGCTTTTCGTGTCACACAGATCTCAGAATTAGGAGTGGATGTTTAGGACTCTACCTCTAAATGATGACTTGGGCGTTAAATAATGGATTATCCTAAGGTCAGTCGATAATTCTAAGGGATCGCAGCATATCGGTCCCTAGGTTTAGGCAGGTTATGCTTAAAGTCTGTCTTGGAACAGTCATCATAGTCTCCTTGAGTGACTGACATGGTGATTTCTTTTGGCTGGGTTCTAAAATATAGAGTTAGGTAAGATCTAAACTCGATGACTTAGGGCAAACCTAGCCTGACATTAGGGGCAAAAACCTTAGCTAAGACTAGACTGGAACCTAAACTTACTAGACTCAATGGATTTTGGTTAAGACCCTGAACTAGAGTAAGCCTAGTCTAGCTTTAGAGGAACCTCTTCAGCTCAGACCAATGCTAGAACCTAGACTAGATGGTGCACGAGTCTCGGCTAGGACCAAGAGTGGGTCTAGGTTTGGAGGGGTAAGCAACGGTAATGTTTTTTTTTTTTTTTTATCATTTTAATTTCGATAAAACATAGTTAAACTAAGCTTGGTGAAAGTAGGGAAAATATGATTTCCGTCAAAATTAACAAACTAAAATAAAATCAAAACGGCAGAAACAGAACAGATCTATTTGAAGCAAAATATTTTATTTATATGTTTAAAAATTTTATTTTAGGTAAAACATTGGTCAACAGGGAGCCAAAAGTCTCTGGAATGGTCCTGTGGGGTTTTAGAATTTTTTTGGGGTACTTGCAGTTGAGTGACACAAGTCCTGGGCACTAGTGGTGTCGCCCTTGCAGGGTGGTGACACGGCCAATGTCACCCAAAACCTTATATATATATATATATATCTTGTTAATATTGATGAAATAACACTACTTTAAACTAAGAAGAAGTAGGAAATAAAAATATTTATAACGAAATAAATTAAAGTAAAGTAAAATAGAAAAGCCCAGATTGAACTGAAAAATATTTTTTTTGTATTTTTAAAAATTTTATTTTGATCTGAATGTTTTTTTAGCAGTCATAAAAAGTCCCTAGAATAGATCCATAAAGTTCCAGAGGTTTCCGAGACCTTTTAATTGGGCAACACTAGGAGTGTCACCCAAAAAAAGCAGGGTTTCGGAACCCTGGATTCTGGTCACATCCGACTTTTGGGACCTTTTATGACTGAAAACAATGAAAAACAGTGAATAAAAATTGTATTTTGAAGCTTCGATCAAGCTCGAAATAGCCCCACGTTGGGCGCCAAACTGTTTACGAGGAAAATCTGACAGATCTTCCGATGAAGATCTCTCGAATTTTAAAGCCTTAAACTAATTAAAAATATGTAAATAAAATGTTAGAAAAAGTGGGATAGATTGAATTAAGATCTAAGGCCGGATTTTCCCGGAAACGAGTAGATCTACTATTAGATCTGTGGCAGAGCCAGCGTGATTCAGAGCATTAAAATACGATTTTTAAAACAAGTTAACAAATCAAAAATAAATAAAAGAAGCAAAATAGTAAAATGAAGAAGAAAGAGAAATGAAGAAATAATACCAAATAGGGCCGGATGGCTCGGGATTTTCGAGCCTTCGAGGGCTCGCCCATATCAAAATCGATCATCTTTGCCTCTTTGATTCGGATGTTGACCAGCAGATCTCTTATGTAAATAGTTAGATCTAGGGTTATTGTGCCCTAATTCTAGTTTTGATCTGGGGTTTTTGTGCCCTAGGTCTAGGTTTTCTCAGTCTTGGGGGTTAGGACTTTAGGAGGCTAGGGTTTCTATCATCTCTAAGGTTTTCAATCTAGAGATTTTTATAAAACTGTCGGTCTTTCTCGGGGTTTAGCGGAGAATTTCTTTAGTTTTCTAAGGGTTTTGTGATATCCAAAGGTTGAATATGAATTCTGAGATTTTTTCTAATTTTTGGGGATTGTTGAGGATTTTTCCTAAATTTTTAGGAATTTTCTAAGGGTTTTTCCTATTTTTGAAATTTTTAGGTAATTTTCTTAATTTCGAGAATTTCTAAGGTTTTTTTGGTCTCTTTTTCTCTCTATTTTTTGGTTTAGAGAGAGGGGGTATTTGTAAGATCCAATTGGTGATTTTTCTTAAAATTTATGAAGTTTTTTCAAAATTTTTTTAATTTATCTTGAAGTTTTAGCCTTATCTAATTAAAGAAAACGCATTTACTGTATCATCAGATGCGTTGACTGCATCATCAACCCACGTCTGAGCCTGTTGGCCCGTTACAGCTTAGCCTCGGCCCAAGAATTGGGTCTTACAGGGACTAAATTGTTATTTGTTATATCATTTAATCCTTAGGTTCAATCTAGACGATTCTTGAACCGTTGGAAAGCTCTTGGGGTCTACTTCATATTGAGATAGGATTTGGGTAGTTTTGGGGTAATGAAGTTGCGCCTACTAAGATAATGTGGTCCTAAGGGTTCAAAAAACCATAGAATTTTTTAGATTTAAAATAGGGTGTCTACAACAGGTTCAGGCTTTTTGGTATGGGAACCTATGAGTTGGTCTCTATTTTCCTAAGGTTTTTCAAGCATGGCAATCCACGATTTGGTGGCGGTGGATGCATCATATCCAAGCGTCCATGAAACTCATTCTTTTTATGAAACATGTTTAGAAGGTTTAGATTGAATTTTGAAATATAAACAGAGTTTCGAGCTACGTTTTAACCAAAGAAATTAAGGGTTTTTCTGAAAACTCACGAAACAAATAGGGGAAATTTTGAAGATGGATGAGAAATTTTTAAAAATAAGTTCTGGTAAGCAGTTTCGGCTCGTGCTACCATGAAGCTCTCTTTTCTTCGTCAAATTTTTTTTTTTTTTTTTTCATTAGCTTTTTCAGCCTCTACTTGGGACTTTCAAGATGAGGAATCACTAAGTACTTCCTCATCTTCCAATCTTGGCTCTTATATCACAATTCAAGGAAAACCTTTTCTTGTTTTCCCGAGCAAACCGGTGTTTTGGATAATATGGGATGTGCCTCAGAGTACTCAAAATATCTTTGGACTTCCAATTTTGTTCCTCCACTACCACTCTTTTGAAGTTCAGATACTCGAGCCTCTTCAAGTTTTACTTGGACTGATGCATTCTGTTGCTTTCTGATGCCATTCTAACTTGAGAAGAGAAGAATTTTTGGAGATTTTGGAGAAGAGATGAAAAGATAGAGAAGTTCTATTTTCCTATGGCCCTAGGATCCCTTGCAGTGTTCAGCCCAGTAGCCTTTTTTCCATCGCTCGGGGGTCCTTTCGGATTTTTAACCCGGAGGATTTTTTTTTTTTTTTCTTCTCTATCGCTGGGGTCCCTTTCGGGCATTCATCCCAGTGGCGTTTTTTTAATGCTCGAGAATCTTTTGCGATTTTCATCTCGGTGGAATTTTTTTTTTTTTTTGAGAAGAAGATGGAAACAAAGGAGGAGGAGAAGAGTTGGTGGCATTTTTTTTCCCTTCTTCTGGCACTTCGCCTTAAGAAAAATAGATAAAAACTCGATCCTCATTCCTTCTTCCAAGTGGCAGGGAGGTCCTAGTCTTGATTATCCTTAAATTTTCCTTGCCCCTAGTTGGTATTTGATACTTCCTTGACAAAGGTTGTCGAATCTTTATATAATATTTCCTCCTTAGACTGCTTCACTCGAGCTTTGATTTTCAGACTCGAGGTCACTCTGAGCTTCCTAATCCTTCAATCTATTGTTGGGTTGGGTAAGCTCATTTTCTTCCCTTTTTTTTTTCTTTTTTTTTTTAGCTCCTTAGGTTGTCAATACCATGGAGTACGCTGCCTAAGCAGAGCATGGATGCTCCACTTGGCTTATTTGAAAGGGAGGAGTAAATGATCACCCCACGCCTTTTCGGTAATCCTTTTCCTTTACAACTTCATGTTGCCCTTGAGGAGTATATCGCCTCAAGGCATGTTGAGAGTCATCAGATAAGGAGTGGGCCTTACCAATTAACCCTGCTTTATTTTCATCATCAAGTGAGGGTGCCCCTATCAACTGGTTTGGCAGGGCGGCCCCTGTAGGGTCTTCTCCATTTGATGAGACAATCAGCATCTTGGATGAGACCGCCTTTATAATATTTTCATTAGATGGGATGATCCCTATCAAACTGATGGATAGGACTGTCTTTGTTGGATTTTCTTCTTTCCTTTGAATGTGCGGTGCCCCAAGTAGTGGAATCATGCCCCTTCCCCTATCATTTTCTTTAGATCCTTTCTCCTCAGGGAATAGTATGATTTGAACTTTAAAGTCTGGTTCTTCATCCCATATAGGCGGGTTTTTCAGAAAATCCTATGAAAGTGGTCTAGGTGGTCCCCTTAGAATCCTAAGGGTTTGATTTCTTTTAACTCTTGCAGAGGTGTTGGATTGAGTGGCATCGAAGGAACATGTATGAGATCCCCATAAACTTGACATATAGGACATCTCTTCATATTTAGGACAGCTCTTCACATATTTCCAATAGTCTTCGGCCATAGTAGTCCAGTAATATCTGTGTCTCTCATTGAGGCTCCTTCGGGATACATTCCATTTTTTAGTCAGACTAATACATTGTGATATCAGGGCTTAGCTTTGACTATCTGGTTGGCCCCGAGGGTGAACATTCCTTCTTCTTTTTTATTCTTGATCTTTCTCTTCCTACTCCATCTTGAGAAGAGAATGATTACTCTTGTGTCTAATGTAGAAAGGTTGGACACTCATTTGAGGGGGAATGTCCACCATTGATACGAGAGTGGCCAAGGTATTGGTGAACCGGCTATTTTCCCGAGTCACATGTTGAAAGGTTACTCTTTTGAAGCATTTTGACAACTTTTCAACTGAGTCCTGGTACTGCTTGAGCTTTTTGTCTCTAACCTTCTATTCTTCGTTGATTTGATTTATTACAAGCAGAGAGTCCACCCATGACCTATAATTGTTCAATTTGGAGTTCACGGGCATTCTCGAGACCAGCTATTAAGGCTTCATATTCGGCAACGTTGCTTGTACAGGGAAAATTGAGCCTCATAGCGGTTGGAAACATTATTTTCTCCGGAGAGCATAGGATGACTCCGACACTAGTGTCGTATTCATTCCTAGCCCTGTCAAAGTATAACTCCTAAGTGGGATCCTCAATGACAAAGAGATCCTCATCAAAGAGATCCGTTTTGATGGGGACGTTGTCAGGTAAGGCATGCTCAGCTATGTGATCGGTGATTGCTTGCCCCTTGACTAATTTTTGTAACATATTCGATGCAAAATCACTTAGGAGCATTCTCCATTTGGCTAATCGTCTATTTAGAACATGTCTTTCTAGTAGGTACTTGAGTAGATCCATCTTGGATATCAATTTGATGGTATGAGAAAACAAATAATGTCTCAACTTTTGAGTTGCCCATACTAAGGTTAGACAATGTTTTTCCACATCAGAGTATCGTATTTCATAGTCGACTACTGTCTTACTGATATAGTAGATGGTCTTCTCTTTTCCTTGGTCATTATATTTCCAGAACATTACCCCAATTGTCTTATATGTCACAGCAAGGTCAAGGAATAGAGGTTTCTTGAGATCAGGTGGAGTCAAGATCGGTGGGTTAGAAATGTACTCCCTTATATGGTCATAGGCTTTCTGACATGCCTCATCCCATATAAACGGGGTGTCCTTCTTTAACAGACGATTGAATGAGCCACATTTCTCAGCTAATTGGGATATAAATCTCCGGATAGCTTAGATTCTACCTTGCAACCCACGAATTTCTCGAATATTCTTTGAAGGTGGCATTTTTGAGATAGTCTTAATTTTATTAGGTCCACTTTTACTCCTCTTTGGCTCATAATGAAGCCAAGTAGCTTGCCAGACTCAACACCAAAGGCGCACTTCTGAGGATTCAGCTTTAGTTGGTGCTCTCAAAGTCGGTCAAATACTCTTTTCAAATTGGAAAGGTGGGCATCCCGAGTTTTGGATTTGACTATGATATCATCCGCATAGTCTTCCATAATGTCATTCATCAAGTAATGAAATATAGAAGTCATGGCCCTCAATTAGGTTGCCCAAGCATTTGTAAGATATAGCAGTATGTCCCCCTTTGCATGATATAAAAAGCCTTTTTTTGGTCTTCTTTCGCCATGAGGATCTGATTGTAGCTATAGAAATCGTCCATGAAGGATAGCATCTACGGTCCAGCAATGTTGTCATCTAGGGCATCTATATTTGGAAGAGGAAAGTCATCCTTAGGACATGCTTTGTTCAGGTCCCTCTAGCCGATACAAACTTAAATTCTCCAATCTTTCTTAGGTAGTACTACGCCATTGGCTAACCAATCCGGATAATCCACAGGTAAGATGAACTTTGCCTTTAAAAGTTTGTCAATTTTTTTTTTTATCTTCAACTCCAAGTAAGGCTTTTGTCAGTGTAGTTTCTGTTTGATGGCTCTTCTCCCTGCATGGAGTACAAGATGGTGTCGTACCAATTCGGGATTTAGCTAGGCATATCTTCATAAGACCAGGCAAATATGTTAATGTATTCTTTTAAGAGGGAGATCATCTTGCCTTGTTCTTCTGGTGACAGAGAGCTTCCAATTCTTGTGATCTTCTGATCTTTCTCAATTCCTAGATTAATGTCTAATGTCTCCTCAACAATAACAATAGGACTACCGTCAAATCTTGTCTTAAACTGCTCAACTTGGAACATGAGTTCCTCAGTGGGAGGTTCTTCATATGCCTTGAAGTTTTCATCGGCAGGTGAGTCCTCAGTTGTTTCATTTGCATTTTCTTTTTTGACTTTGTTTAAGTTTTCGTTGGGTTTGTCAAAGGTCTTGATTGCATTTTCTACAATCGGAAAGGTAATGGTGTCAAAGAGGCTTCGCACAGGATGCCTGTGCGCCAACCCGTTTATTGGCATAGGGACTTGAAAGTGTCGTTGTATCCCCTTGATGGATTCAACAGATAGAGGAGTAATGCTCCAATTTTTAGCAATTGCCCGAGTTTGCTTGGGAGCAGAGGAGGTGGTAGCCACAATACGGGCTCCAAGTGTAAGTTGGGAAAGTTATTGTTCTAACAGCTCTTCTTCTAGAGGAATTTCATTTATGACTTTCGGTTTTGGAAGAGATTCAATCTTTTGGTGGTCAAGACCTTAAATTCCTCCAAAAATAAAACCTGGATGCCGAGAAGATTTGAGTTTACATTGAAGCTTAGAAAGTGTGCAACCCAACACTCTTCAATCGTCGGTGTCTACTTTAGCATGAGGGGAATGAGTAATTGCCTCAGCAACACCTTGCCCATTTTTTCCATGGCCATAGCTGGGGCACTACCCCTAAGTCAATAGCATATTCCATGTTGTGCATGAACCGAAATCGTAATGACTATAACAATTTTTCAATTTCTCAGACACTTCATGTGTTTCATGGATAATAGCACAATTGTCCTTAAATGTTAGAAGTGATATCTCTTGGATTTTCTAATTTTCAGAGAGTTTCTCTTTACTGCTTTGACTGTATCTGAACGTATGTGAGCCACTCCTTCAACAGTTGGGAACTTTAGGCATTGGTGCAAAGTGGAGGCCACAACAAGATTTTCATGTAGCCATGGCTTGCCAATGAGTAAATTGAAAGAAGGTTTAATGTCAAGGACATAAAACCTCACTACTTGGACCACCGACCCAATCTTAAGAATGAGAGGGATGATCCCTAAGGTTTCTCTCTGAGCCCCATGTTTGAGACCTCAAGGTCTGTTTGTGATAACCCTACTCTTATAATAGTTTTCAAGGGACATATGTTCAGAGATGCCCTATTGTCAATTATCACTCTACTGATTTCATAACCACTCATGAAAACAGTGATATAAAGTGGATGGGTGTGAAAACGATCGAACCGCAGAGGTATGTTATCATCAGTAAATGTAATGGGGGTCGGTGTCGTTAAAAGATTGATCATGTTGCTTAGCTCTTTGGGTCTAGTATGGGCAGTAGACTAAGTATCTGAGTCATCACGAACTACAGACATAACTAAAAAATTATGCAACAAAATTCTTCTTTTTTTTTATCTTTTTTGTAGCTATCTAAAAAAAAAACAAGATAAGATGCTTCTAAAAGAAAAAGTTTTTTTTTTTTTTTTTAGAGAGATTAAAGGATGTTTCTAAAGAAGATAAAGTCAAGAAAATTCTAAGTTATGCAGATAAGGCATAAAAACAAAAGATAAGATGAAAAAAATGAGATATATTTCTAATCTAAACAGATAAAGCAGAGAAAGCCTAGATCTATCTTCCTTTTCTTTCTTCTTTCCTTTTTTTATTAAAGAATTTTTCAAAAGAGGTAAAAATAATTTTCTTCTTTTTTTTTTATTAAGAAAGAAAAAAAAAGATGTATTCTAAAGATAAAGATGCACTTAAAGAAGATAATTATGATCGAAAGAAGATAAGTATGAATGAAAGAAGATATGAAAAAGATGATAATAATGATATAGATGATATCAAGATGAATCTAAAGATGCTCTAGAAAAACAAAGACGATCTAAAATATTATTTTAAAAGATGATTTAAAGATAAAGATAATCAAGATGGATAAAAAACAAAGATGATTTAACGATAAGGATGATCAAGCTGGATCTAAAAGAAAGATGATCTAAAAAAATAAAAACTAAAGATGATCTAAAGATTGAGAGAAATCTAAAAGATGACCTAAAGATTGAGAGGAAAAAGATCTTAAATTTTTTATGGAGAGAGAAAAAAATAAGATCTAGACAAAAGATAGAATCTAATAAAAAAAATTTTAAAAAAAAAATTCTACCTCTTTTTTCTTGTTTTATATATATATATATATTGCTAGAAAAATAAAAATGAGAAAAAAAGAAGAAGCTTTCTTAAGTCTAAAATACATATCTGAAGCACAAGGTGCTCCACAGTGAGTGCCAAACTGTTTACGCTCCGATCTGCACCGATCTCTGTGATGAGATCGGCTCAAATCTTAGCAAAACTGTGTTATTTTTTAAAAGGTCAAGAAAATGGGGTCACTTGACTTATGGGCTCAGAAAAATCTCAGATCTATACAGATCTGATCTTTTTTTGAGTCCACTAGCAGCGGCAGCTCCAAATCCGTATTTTAAATTTAAAAAAAAATAAAGAAGACGAACTTCTAAATTTAATTAAATCTAAGGATGAATTAGTTTCCAAAAAAAATAAAATAAAACAAATAATTAAATGAAGAAAAACAAACTAAATTAAGCAAAGAAAGATATACTTACTTCTAGGGACCCGAAACCCGGAGTTTCAAGCTTGGATCAGGCCACTCTTCTTATTTACCCCACCATCTCCTTTTTTGGATGCATTTGCTTGCTGGAATTGGTAGAACTAAGGTTCTTTTGACCTTGATCTAAGGTTCGTAAGGCAGGGGAAAAAGCTGAGAATATTAGGTAGGGTCTAACTAGGCTTTTCTTGGGATTGGAGGATAATTTCTTTAGTTCTCTAAGGGTTTTGGGATCTCCAGATGTTCAATATGAATTCTGAGACCTTCTATAAGTTTTAGAATTTCTGGGGATTTTTCCTAAATTTTTAGGAATTTTTTAAGGGTTTTTCCTATTTTTTATATTTTTGAGTAATTTTCTTAATTTCGAAAATTTCTAAGGTTTTTTTGCTCTCCTTTTCTGTCCCTTTTTGGGTTAGGGTGGGGGGTATTTTTATAAGATTCAATTGGTGATTTTTCTTATTTTTTTGGAATTTTTTGGATTTATCTTAAAGTATTAGCCTTATCTAATTAATGAAAACATATTTACTGCATCATCAACCCGGGTTTAGGCTTGCCGGACCGAATTACAACCCGGCCCGCCGCCCGACAATTGGGTTGTACAGGGACCAAATTGGCATTTGTTATATCATTTTATTCGTAGGTCCGATTTAGGCGATTTTTTAAACGTTGGAAAGATCTCGGGCTCCAATTTAAGTTGGAAGAGGATTTTGATAGTTTTGGGGTAATTAAATTGGGTATAGGTTTTCTATGGTCTATTAGGGTTTGTGTGATCCTTTAGGACCAAAATGAAGGTTTTTAGGAGTTCTCTTAGCCAGAATTTCGAAGGGGGTGTCTACAACATCCTACTCTATATGAAAACGAGAAGCCCAAAGTTGTTGACATGGTCCCTAAGAAAGTAGTCATTCTAAAATTTATTATCATAAGTGCAGTTGTTTTTATACTATTGATGTTTGCCATTCCTTTTCTTTTGAAAGGAATGGGTATTTGTTTCATGGTATCGTTACAAATATAATTGAGTTTTCATATATCTCTTTCTTGTTTGGTGATGTATTTGATCTATTGTAATATGGTTAGTAGGTCAAAAAATATCATTACAATTGTAGTTCAGTAATGCTTTTTTTGTTATTCTATGCAGAAGAGAGTTGTTCGGTGTGTCATTGCTTATTGAAACTTGACATTGTCAAATAACAAAAACTCAAAACTATCTCCTTGATATATGTATTGATTGGGCTGCAATGCTGCAGCTGTTCATACACATACTAATTATTTGGTTGCATACGTTTAACCTCTCGAATATGTTGGGACCATTTCGATGGTAGAACGATATCAAAATACGCTCCCCAAGGATAGGGACCATTTGGACAGTAGAACAATTAAGAAATTGTAGAAGATATTATTGAATTAAATATACCAAAATTTGGTCCATCCATCCAACAATAGAGATCAAATGTGATATACCAACTTAAGAACCATCTAAAAGAGACAGACACGACAACTCAATTAATCAATTATCATTTCACGAATGTAATTTGCAACATCAATCATTTCGTTACTGCATACATTGAAACTTAATTGAAGAAATCTTAGAAGGGCGATGATGTTTCGTAATATGCAGTTTTCCTTCCATTGAAATGCTCCAATACGGATGCCAAATATAGAAGCCGTGCAATGTACTCCCCAAGCATAGGGACCATTTCTACGCTAGACCATTCAGTGTTTGCAAAGTAAACGTGAGGTGCACATATCAACATTGCACAAATTTGATTGTCATATGAAAGAACATCAGTTTTAAAACCAGAAACATTGCAATACTGAAATTACAGTCATTGTGAAGGTAAACATTTGATCTCGGATATGACAGTGCAATATCTTCATTTCTTTCCTTTCTAGGTGGCCAAGATGTCGAGATATCCAAAGGCGTGTACCCACACAATGAACATATATTCTATAATGTTCTTTTCTAAAGTGCATACAACGAAAAATCCAAAATAGACATCTTGAGTCCGCAGCAGCAAATTCTCCCGAGTCCTTATATCAGTCATATGCCTCATCCCCAAAACGAAACTTCATCCCTACACACGGTTTTTCTATTTGTAGGCCCTTGGTTGATATCCCATGTTCCCCGTCTCTCATTTCTGTAAGATAAGGAACTTGCTCCGTAGTCTCATTAATGTCATTCATGCTGTCTACAATTGGGCATGGGGGAGATGTCACACCGACTGAAATCGTGGGGTCTATAAAAATATTTCAATTGATCGTACATAAAAAACCAAACCACATAAGTAGATGTCTTCAAATATTGTCACTATACAACGATGAATTGGCATCAATGACATAGACACCCCCCTTTCTAGGGACATCAATGACTTCCACATGAATCAATTGAGTTGTTCTATCAAAAAACTATATAGACAAACCTCACAGCAGAATACCCATAATATATTGCCTATGGAAGTTTTAGAAATGCTCTTAATCAAACACACCATAAAGTAAGATGAGTCAATACTCGACGAAGATTTTTTATGTCTTTTTGGACTATCTAATTCACTTTCAACATGTTATAATTGTCATTTTAGCCTTGTAATAGATAAAAAAGATGAGCAACTGAGGTACCATTTCAGACAACTTAGGTATTGATTCAAAAGAGAAGAAATAAAGACAACGAAATACAGATAGCAAACCCCCCAATAGTTCAACCACAAAGGATAGCTGGATACTTTTACTTACATAGTTAATAAATGGGAATTAGGCACATAGTATATGTTATACAGTTTCAAATTTTTTATGTGTAAGTACTCTACAGTATTTTTTGGTGTCTTGTTAGACTATCAAACTCATGTTCAACTGCTTATAAAAGCCTTTTTAGTTTTGTAATAGAACAAAAAGGTGAGAAATTGAGGTACCATTTTAATTTATGATGTTTAGATGCAATAGAAAACTGGTGTATGTTTTCATATTGATGACTAAAATGCAAAGTTGTTGGAAGAACTAATTGGAAAAGGTTTCTCAAGGAACACACAATTAAAATTTATGTGCATAATTTTAGTCTTGTCAAATGTCATGTCCTGCATTTTCATTAAAGCATCTCGTATATACTTTTCAATATAATAAAAAGGTCGATTAAATCTAGATAAAAAAAGGAATGTCACCTATGTTTGTATTCATTATGGACTTCATAAATGAAAGAATCAAGCAAAATCTAACCATGATAAAAAGGAATGTCACCTATGTTTGAACTCACTATGGACTTCATAAATGAAAGAATCAGGCAAAGAATGAATGATTAGCCTCTGCACAAGTGACGTTACAATAAATGCAAGGACACAATTAGGACGGAGAAGATTAAAAAAAGCAATAAAGAAGAGGAATGCAGTTACGATTTTTTATCTGATTAGAGGTCATTTAATAAGTCTAACGTATTCTAAGTCACAACAATAAGTACATTTATAGTTAACAAACAAATTGGATTGCATTATCAGTAAAACCCCATAAACCTACATTCAAGAATTAAATCTTTTCAAGAATTTCCATTTCTAAAAATAACATAATAGAGAGCACATTCATCCATATGTACCCACACCAACTAGCATGCAAGCCCACAGCACATATATACAAGCACTTGACTATAAGAGTGTTTCCCAGTTAGGCACACAAATAGGAGCATTGACCTTCAACTATGTCCAGTAATCAAATTAGCCCAACCCCATCTTTCTCCATGTTCCTGCATCATCTCAAATTCATCTTACATCCTCTTAGATCTAGAAACTAATGCATTCTTCAATTTAGAAATTAAAAATGTTTGAGCCACATGATAGTACCAATACTACCATTGATTTCTCTACTCATTTACTAGTTTGATTTTTAATAGATTGAGGCCCACAAGTAACAATCAACTTATGGTGTACAAAGTAAATGAGACATGAGATTCTATGATTAAAATAAAAAGAATAAGATATTCTTATAGAAACAAAAACAATAATATATTTAGAACTCTAGTTTCCACAATGTGGTGGGGTATCATTTGAGGGATGAAATAAGAACAATGATGCACTTCATATCTCACAGTTTCAATGAAACAGTAATGGGTAAAGATGTGTACCTAAACCTTGGATGCATCTCAAATTCACTGAAGATTGCTCTAATCATCTGAGGGAGGTTTGTAGCAGCAATGGAGCAGCTGCGAGAGAGATTTAGAGAGGGGGCGGCGAGGGATTGAGAGAGTTTGGGTAGAGAGAGAGAGAGGAGGGGGGAAGA
>NW_006495273.1:12019790-12033342 GCF_000471905.2 Amborella trichopoda | reverse complement strand
ATATATGTATATAAAGATATTTGCTTCGTTACTATCTTAGGAAATAGATTCACCACTGGTAATTGTAGATCGTTCATTCAGATGAACAGTGATGAGCTCAAATTATGCGCATGTGTGATAGACAGGCCTTTTGAACCTGCTACAAACGAAATTTTGCAGACGAAATTCAGCCCGCAACAATTTAATGCTTTAAACAATCCTTCAATCTCTCTCTTCGCGGTGGAATAAAAGACCCAACCCAATGTTAGTATTTTTTTTGTTTAAAAAATACTTATATGTATTTCAAAACAACACTATAGTTTATTATACTTTCGTAAATTTCTTTGACGATAGTTTTATTGTTCTTTCTTAAATTGCTTTGTAGAGAGACAAAGATGTGGGTATGAGACCCACATTAAAGAGGAGAGAGTTTGTTGATATGTATTTAAGAGCATGCATTCCCGTGCAACATACTCTAAGTACAAAGGAGAGAGAAAGTGCATGTGTGGAGCACACAAAACGTGTGATGCGAATGAGCACTTGCGTGTGCATGTGTACGTGTGTGTACATGTTTGTGCGTGTGCATATGTGAGGGCAAGGGCATGGGTGCTTGTTCTCGTTTTGTGAGCCCAGCTCATGTGGAATAGCCAACGGTCATATAGCCTCTGATGCATGTGGGTCACCCAACAGTCATATAGTCGTTGATGAAATGGAGGCCAAAAGAGGTTGTAACAGCAACCATCAAGTGAGTTAAGGGGCTGCATGTAACTTGCAACTATTGGTGGTGCATGTAATCACCGCTACAATAAATATGCAGCCACCTTGTGGCTGAAGGGCAATTTTTCCATACGAGATAGCACTTTTCACAACCTTTGCATCTCTCTCTATAGACCATTCTCTACAATTTCATCTAGCAAACCAGTGGGCTAAACTCTCTCTCTCTCTACTCAATTTTATGTCTCTCTCTAAACTATAAAGACTCTGGTGTCTATTGTGTAGGTTTCAATGTCGTGCATAGAGCTTAGGAACATTATAAAAGACCTCTATGTTTTCTTGTATCACGATGACGAATTTCCCTTTTTGTGCACATCAAATACTCTATTGAAGGGGGAAAAATATCATCTTGAGATAGCGCTCCTGTATTCCCAAAAATAAGAAGTATTCGATATCCTAGTTTCGAAATCATACCATTTTCTGGCCCCATTTCATCCCATTCGTTTTCCAACAATTCAATATGATATTTCCTGGGTGAAAGAAAGGAAACTTCCATGACTTATTTGAAAGTTATGAATCACGACTTTACTTGACTTGAACACTTCAACGGGCTAAATTTCAAGAGATGACAGCAAAATGTTCTCTTTTTTCTTACCACTCTCAAAGTGACTTACATAGTCACCGAGTCAATGCCTGCACCACCGCCACCATTGGATGACTCCACCGATGAGCAAACTCAATCATACAAGAGATGGATGGAGGATGGAGGAGGAATATATATGCAAAGGTCATATCCTAAATTCCTTGGCGGACGCGATCTATGACATGTATGCCTCCATTAGCATGGCGAGAGAGCTATGAAAACTACTTGAAACCAGTACCTCACGGAAGAGTCTAGTAACAAAATATGTCTTATCTCTAACTTTTTAGATTTTAATTAATTGAAAACAAGCCTATACTCTCTCAAGTATATGAGTTACAACTTGTAGTCAATAAACTTAAAGATTGTGGTATTTCTTGGGATAAATATTTCCTGTTAGGCTCGATAATTCATCAGTTACCCCCATCTTGGAGAAATAATCAAAAGAAGATTAAACACAAGAAAGTTGATCTTGATTTCATCCAACTTCAAAGGCCTCTTTGAATTGAAGAAGAGAATATTATGGAAAAGAAGTATTTATCAATTAAGTTTTACTCTAAGACAAACCTTGTTGAGCAAAAATCAAGTACTCCTTTACCAAAAAGCCTTTATTTCCGAAGGTCCAAAATGAAAATTATAAGGACATAAAGTCAATTGCCACTAAAATGAAAACCACTTGTTATGTATGAGGAAAATCAGGACACTATTCAAGAGAGTGCCGACATTGGAAAGGGCTCAAAGGGCATAGAGAACAAGTGAACTTGACCACTGAAGAAATATTTGTAGAAATAGTCACCAACGTAAATAAAATTGATAAAGACAATGGATTGTGGGTTGATACCGGCACTACCATTCATGTGTCTAACAATCGAGAAATTCTTAAGACTTTTAAACTAGTTTGTGATGGTAATTCTGTTCAACTTGGAACCCATGCTATTACAAATATGCTTGGAAAGGGTATAGTGGAACTGAAGTTTAGTTCGGGGAAGGTATTCACCTTAGAAAATGTGTACTACATACCGGACATGAGAAGAAACCTTGTTTCTAGATCTATTTTGAACAAGAAGGGCTTTAAAATGGTCATTGGGTCTGACAAACTCATCTTGACTAAAAATGATGTATTTGTTGGCAAGGGTACTCATGTGATGGGATGTTCAAATTTGATCTGGTTAATGAAATGAATGTCTTCTACTTATATTATGACTTCTTGTAATGTATGGAATTGTAGATTAGGACATGTTAATTATGCTTCTATTAAATCTTTGGTTAAATTATGATTGATTTCTAATTGTGATGAATTAACTAAAGAAAAATGTGAAGTATGTGTACAACCTAAAAGTACTAGAAAACCATTTCCTTCAATTGAAAGAAATAGTGAATTGCTAAGACTTATATATAGTGAAGTATGTGATTTAAGTAATGCTCTAATTAGAGGTCGAAAAAGATATTTTATTACCTTTATTGATGATTTTTCTTGATTTCTTATGTTTATTTTCTTAGACATAAAGATGAGGCTTTTGAGTTTTCAAAACGGAAGTTGAAAAATCAACTTATTAAAAAAAATCAAAATTATTAGAAGTAATAGAGGAGGAGATTATTTATTAAAAGTGAAAGTAATAGCATTATTCATCAAATGACTGCTCCTTATACCCCTCAACAAAATGGAATAGCTGAAAAGAAAAATAGATCTATAGTTGAAATGGTAAATACAATGTTTATTTCTTCTTCCTTATCATTGAATTTGTGGGGTGAAACTTTATTATCAGCATGTTTTATTTTGAATAGAATTCCATAGAAAAAGAGTCCCCTTATGAGCTTTGGTTGATAAAACACCATCTTTGAATTTTTTCAAATTATGGGGTTGTCTTGTATATGCTAGACTTCTAGATAGTAAAAAAATTAAGTTGGGTCCTAGAACTTCTAAATATGTTTTTGTGGGAGATTCTCAAAACTGTAAAGCATATAGATTTTTTTATCTAAATTCTAACACCATAATGGAATCTAGAGATACTGAATTTTTTGAAAATCTCACTGGTAAAAGTGAATTGAATGAATCAAGTAGCATGCAAAATGAAAATTAGCATGAAAATGATCATAATGTTGATGAAGAACATGTAGTAATTAATGATGATAAAACAATAGAACCAAGAAGAAGTAAGAGAATTAGAGGTGATCCATCTTACAACTTTGGACCTGACTTTTATATTTATCTTGTAGAGGCTAATCAAGTTAAAATTTTGAATTCATTACCTTTAGTCTCAAATGTGGAGGAAAATCCTATATCTTTAAATGAAACTTTAGCATCCGAAGATGCAACTCTTTTGAAGAGAGGCTATAAATAATGAAATGGATTCCATAATAGCTAATAAAACTTGAAAATTAATAGATCTTCTACCTAGTTCTAAACTTATTTGTTGTAAATGGAGTTTTAAAAGAAAAATCAATTGTGGTGGTTCTATTAATAAATATAAACCAAGATTAGTTACTAAAGGTTTCAAACAAAAAGAATACATTTTATTATTTGACACATATACACCTATGCCAAGAATTTCTACCATTAGATTGCTCTTAGCAATAGCCTCTATCAATCATCTAGTCATACATCAAACGGATGTAAATATTGCTGTCATAAATGGTGACTTATATGAAAAAATATATATGGAACAACCCGAAGGGTTTGTAATGGCAGGTCATGAGAATAAAGATTGTAAATTAGTTAAATCTCTTTATGGACTAAAACAAGCACCTAAACAACGACATAAGAAATTTGACAATGTGTTGATGTCAAATGGTTTTAAGAGAAATGAAACTGATAAATATGTGTATAATAAGAAAATAAATTCTTTACATGTCATAATTTGCTTATATGTAGATGACATGCTTATCTTTGATTCTAATCTAAAAGGTGTGGGGGAAACTAAAAAGTTCCTGGCATCAAACTTTGATATGAAAGACTTACGAGAGGCTGATGTGATACTTGGTATTAAAATAGTGAGAAAAGAAATTTTGACTCAATCTCACTACATTAAGAAAATACTTAATAAATTGAGTATACTGACAGTAAGTCAGTCTCTATCCCTATAGATACTCAAAGTTAAAGAAAAATTATGGGAGATGTATATCTCAAGTTGAATATGCTAGGGTAATTGGTGGTTTGATGTACGCAATGACTAGTACGAGTTCTGACATTGCATATGTATTTGCCAAACTTAGTAGATATATAAGTTGCTCAAGTAAAGAGCATTAAGATATTATACCTCGAGTATTAAGATACTTAAAATGAACTATCAATTACAACATAATATATGTGGGTTATCTCGGATTGGTAGAATGGTATAATGATGCTAATTGGAATAATGAAATCCATGATTCATTATCAACATTTGGATGGATATTTACTTTAGCGGGTGGTACGATGTCATGAGGGTCAAATAAACAAACGTGTATTTTACGCTTTACTATGATGTTTGAAATTATTGTTTTAGACTCTACCAGCAAAGAGGCTGAAAGGCCAAAGAATTTGTTATATGACATTCCCATATGGCAAAAACCAATAATCGCAATAACAATATATTGTGATAATCAAGTTACCATTGCGAGAGCTTGTAATGATATATATGATGGAAAATCTACACATATTGAGAGAAGGCATAACTTCATTAAAATGTTAATTGGAGATGGAGTGATTAGTGTAGAATATGTAAGATCAAAAAAAAATTTGGTTGATCCTTTGACTAAAGGCCTTGCAAGGGATGACATTAGTAATATGTCAAAACGAATGGGGCTAAAGTCGATTGAGTAATCATCTACGGTGGGAACCCAACTTAGTCTTTCGTAACCTCAAAATTCTAAGTTCAATGTTGCAAAAACAAATTGTATATATGATTAGTTTAGTCACTAGACGATAAAATATAAAAAGCACCCATTCATAGAAAATCCATACGGTGGATAAAGTCTAATGATGACTTATATGTTATTAAGATGAGTTATGCTCTTAATACTGTTTATGGACTATTTTTATTAGTCGAAATGTTTTATATACAGGGGCATTCTTGATAGACACACCTATATGAGTGTGGAAGTGAGGCCACTTCCTATGAGATAGACTCGTCTCTCGAGCACTAATGAAATCAGGATATAAGCACAAGGCCCAAAACATGCTAGAAGCTAAAAAATACTAGAGGTGAACATAGTTTGTGAGTTACACTACCGATCTGTTAGATAAACAACCTTGTTCAAAGCTATGTGCTACCACGGTACTTAATGGACTTTGTAGCGTACATTCTAAATAAAAGTTCAAATCGAAATATACTTTCATGGTATTAAAATAACATGTTTCCTATATTTTGTTTTATTATTTTGAAATAGTGGAAGAAATAGTTAGTATTTTTTGTTTGAAAAATACTTATATGTATATCAAAACAACTCTATATTTTATTATTCCGTGCCAAATTGCTTCGACTATGGTTTTATTATTCTTTCCTAAATTGCTTTGTAGAGAGAGAAAGATAGGGGTTTGAGTCCCACATTAAAGAGGAGACTCCGTTGAGCTATATTTAAGAGCACGTATTCCCATAAAATATACTCCAAGTACAAATGAGAGATAATGTGCATGTGTGGAGCACGCAAAGCGTTCGACACGCACGCACACATGCATGTGCATGTGCATCTATGAGGGCGATGGAGAGGGCGAGGGTGTGGGCGCAAGGTCACTTAATGCGCACTTTATTGGCACATGAGGCACCCTCGCCCGAGCACGTTGGTTAGGTGCCTTTATCTCGCCCTCCCAGTGGATGACCTGGTGGCATGGTTCCGAGTTCGAGATGGACCCGGGACCTGAGATCGCTCTCTCGGGAACCCGTAAAGAAGACACAGGCAGGACTACCAACTGGTAAGAGAGGAATTTGGGTTGCAAGGCCGGACTCACTTCACTTGGGTCCGTGACATAGTCGGGCTGCTCTTGTGGGCGCTCTCTTAGATCACATGGAATGCCTCCCTGGCCTGTGGCCAGTTTGGAATCATCTCCCTTGACGTGTTTCTCCTTTCCTACAGCCATACACACACATTAGGACACAAACACGTGGGTCAGAAGACCTCACCTTGTCTTTGGGTGAATGCACACAAGCGTATACATTAAAAAGGAAAAATGGGGAAATGATGTTATCAAGTCCATGTCGATTGGACAGCCTTCTATTGTATTCTTAATAAGAGATTCACAACATTATTTCTTAATGAAAAATGAAAGCAAAAGGGGGTGACATAAAGAAAATGAGGGAGAGACAGAGAAAGAAAAGAGAAACGAAGGGTTAGTATGCCTTTCAACTAGTCCTTCATAATGCAAATGAATAAAGAAAAATAAAAAGAGAAGGCTGGATTGTTTTTCACCCAAATCCTTCAAAGAATAAGATAATAAAAAGAAACAAGAAAGTTAAGAGAGAAGAGAGAAGGAGAACAGAAGAACGAGAAGAAAGACACAGACGGTGACTTAACTGGTACCTGTGAAGAAAGAGAAGAGAGAAAGAGAGAGCACAGCCAGCCATCTGTGAAGAGAGAGAAGAGAGAAAGAGAGAGCACAGACGGTAGCTTAATTACCATCTGTGAAGAGGGAGAAGTGAGTAAGAGAGAGCACAGATGGCAGCTTAGCTGCCATCTGTGAAGAGAGAGAAGAGAGAAAGCACGAGCACAGATGGTGGCTTAGCTGCCATCTGTGACGAGGGAGAAGAGAGAAAGAGAGAACACAGACGGCAACTTAGCTGTCATCCGTGAAGAGAGAGTGGAAGTACACACACGGCGGCTCGTACTGTCGTCTGTGAAGAGGGAGGATGAGAGTGCACAGACAACGACTTGTACTGCCGTTTGTGAAGAGAGAGGAGAGAGGATGAGAATGCACAGAGGACAGCTTGTACTGTCGTCTGTAAAGAGAGATAAGAGAGGATGAGGATGCACAGACAGTGGCTTGTACTGCCATCTGTGAAGAGAGAGAAAAGTGCAAAGACAACAGCTTATATTGTTGTTTGTGTAGAGAGAGAAGAGTGCACAGACAGTGGCTTATACTACCATCTGTGACGTGAGAGAAGAGTACACAGATGGTAACTTCTACTGTCATCTGTGAAGAGAGAGAAGAGAGAATGAGAATGCACAAACGGTGGCTTGTACTGCCCTTTGTGAAGAGAGAAAATAGTACACAAATGATGGCTTATAGTGCCATTTATGAAGAGAGAGAAGAGAGGAAGAGAGAAAAAGGAGAGAGAAAGAAGGGGAGAGAAAGAGAAGAGAGAGAAGGATAAGCGAGAAGAGAGAAGAGAGAAAGGAAACACAAAGACTGCAACTGGACCCACCAAAAAGAGTAGGCCCACATTGTTGTCCCTATGAGAGGAGAGAGACAAAGAGAGAATACAGAGACCGCAGCGAGGCCAGCCAAAAAGAGTAAGTCCACATTGTTTGAACTTATTTTTCAACACCTTGGTCCCTGGTAGGAACCAGGTCAATAAATCCTAAACACAGTGGAAATTCCCAACAGTCTCATAATGCCCCCAGAATGGATCGAAATTATCGTCAGCACTCCAAAAGACCACGTGCCAAGTTTTGTCGCATTCCAACATGTCTAAAGTAGTGAACACAAAGGAACAGTTTTCGCAAAAATGGCCTCTAGCACCCTGAAATAGACCCTACAATTGGAACTACATTTTCAATACCTCAAATCACTGTGGGACTACTGCCATTAGATTTGGCACGGTCGAAAACCCATGTGGGCCAAGTTTAGGCTTAATCGGATACTCTATAACAAAGATATGAGTCAAACATTGAAACAGGAGAGGGCACACACTATTCTCGTGTGGCCTCACTACACCAAAACACGATTAAAGGTGACTATTTTACAGTCACAGGAAGTTACTTTAGGGGCCCGTAACTCACTTGTTCCAAGTCAGATGACTCTCAAATTTGGTGAGCATATTCTTCTCATCAAGACGAACAATTCGATATGTGGCACGCCTCGAGAGAATGTTCGAGCAGAGAGAAAAGCTAGAGAGAAATTGCTGATCTGTGAAGAAATTGCAGAAAATTTAGCAGTGGCACACTTCGCTCGATGTACCAAATCACGACGCTCGCGAAACATATCAATGCGAAACCAATTTTATTGTGTGCGTAAGGTCCAGGGCTATCATTAGTCCAAACTTTGTACATGATGGACGGTCAGATTTTATACATGAAGTCGACGAAGTAACTGAAATTTTGGCCGTCGGATTCCATATTCCAGCCAAAACTCAAAATTTGTGAAATCTTCGTTCAAGCTTCAAACCGCGCTCGGCTTGTTGCCATGTGATCATGACTGCATGCTCAGTGCACTATGATGAAAAAATCATAGAAAAACATTAAGAAACGATCCCACTATCGAACCGAAGTTTCCAAGATTCAAATAAATTTCAAGTCTCGCGATCATAGCTCAAAAACATGATTCATGGTTGGAAGTTGGTATCAAAATGCCGAGCCCTACAAGAAAGGAATAATATTTTACTTAAATGGGCATCAGAACATCCTCGAGTCAGCCATGAAAGATTACGCAAGATCTCGAGCAACAGCAGGGACTGTTCTGAAATTTTACACATTATTAGGCAGGGGCAAAACAGCTCGTTTGCACCCATTTTTAAACTTTCTTTTAATTCAATTAAAACTTAATTTTTAGAAATTAGGTCTAATTTTGATCTATCCACCCATGTTTGGGCACAATTCTATATAAACAAGCACTGCCTCATTGTAAAGGGACCCCTTTAGCCTTTAGTTGATTCTTGGAAGATTCAGTAAAATTTCGATTCTTTGCTTGAGCCTGTGAGTACATCTTAGAGAGAGAGATAGATGAGAGAGAGGAAGAGGGCCAATACCCTTCGAGTAAGAAACTTTCTCTCTCCTCCCCTCTCTTCTCTCTCTTTCTCTATCTCTCTCTTCTCTCTCTCTCTCTCTCTCTCTCTCTCTCTCTCTCTCTCTCTCTCTTCTCTCTTTCTTTCTCTTCTCTCTCTTTCTCTCTCATCTTCTCTTCTAATCTTTATCTTCTTCTACCAACTGACGAGACCTAACGTCAATTGGTCCTCTCTATCTTCTTCTGTCAACTGGCGAGACCTAGTGCCTATTGGTCTTCTCTATCTTCTTCTGTCAACTGGCGAGACCTAGCGTCAGTTGGTCCTCTCTATCTTCTTTTGTCAACTGGAGAGACCTAGCACCGGTTGGTCTTCTCTATCTTCTTTTGTCAATTAGTGAGACCTAGCGTCAGTTGGTCTTCTCTATCTTCTTCTGTCAACTGGAGAGACCTAACGTCGGTTGGTCTTCTCTATCTTCTCCTGTCAACTGGTGAGGCTTAGCGCCTGTTGGCCTCCACTCTCTACTTCTGTCAATCGACGAGACTTGGCACCAGTTGGTCTTCTCTCTCTGCTTCTATCAGTCGGTGAGACCAGCACCGATTAGTCTTCTCTCTCTTCTTTTGTCAATCGGTGAGGATTAGCCCTAGTTGGTCTTCTCTCTCTTCTATCAGTCGGTGAGGCCTAGCGCCAGTTGGTTTTATCTCTCTTCTTCTATCAGTCGGTGAGACCTATCGTCGGTTGGTCTTCTCTTTCTTCTTCCATCAATTGGCGAGACCTAACGTTGATTGGTCTTCTCTTTCTTCTTCTATCAGTCAGCAAGACTTGACGTAGGTTGGTATTCTCTCTCCTCTTTTGTCAGTCGGCAAGACCTAGCGCCGACTGGTTTTCCCTCACTTTTTCTGTCAGTCAACGAGACTTAGCACCAGTTGGTCCCCTGCCTCTCTTCTCATCTAACACAGACGACGAAGCCTAGCGCTGACTGCTTCCTCTCTCTCCCATCTCTTGAAACAATCGGCAATGTTTAGCGCCAACTGCATCTCCTCTTCCTTCTTCTCCCTCGACTCTTCATGCTTCTCTCTCCTTCCATCTATCCCCTTCTTCTATTTAACCATTCCTTGGTTACTATTTCTTTCGACTAAGAGGGATTAAGCTTAGCATCTCATGGTGGTCCTGTCGTCTAGCCATAATGTTGTTATGTCAGGTTCACTTGCCCTGCGTTACTGCCACGACAGATCGACCATCGTGCTTAGCTAGTCAATATTGACAATAACGTCTAGTAGTGATCCCGTGAGCCGCTCTCAGTTATCGAGCCCGTTTCACCACCACATTACACTAGTCACCCACCAGCCTAGTCACTGCTCTGATCTTCTCGCTTGGTCGAATTCTTCTTCCACCACCCCCCCCCCCCATCTTTCTTTGTTCTTTTTGAATACGCATGATGCTTGCATATATTCATCAAAGAGAAAAAGAGTGAGGCCTGACCCACCTGTCGCATAACCTTTGTCATATATGTGTGCGATTGCAGGAAAGCAGAAAATAAGAAGAAAACGAGCCAAGGGAGCCGATTCCAAACCAGTTTCATCACTAGGGGTTTTTTTCGTGATCTAAGACGGCAGCCACATGAGTCAGTCCGAGTAAGTCCCGAACCCACCTTTAAATTTCTCTCTCACCGGTTGGTAACACCTGCCCTCGTTTTCGAACAAGATTCTCGAGAGAGAGATCTCACAAATGTTCTGGGTCTCTCCCGAAACCCAAGACGCGTGCCGCCCGGTCCTCTAAGGATCTGGAGGGTGAGATCGAGGCACTTAACCAGCTTGGCGACTCCACTGTGGACTTACTTACTCCTTAGTCGGATCTTTCTTGTTTGGCTAGTTTCTTCTTTATCTGCTTTCATTCTCTTTTCACATTCACTTATGGCTGTTGGGTTCTATTACCCATTTATCCGGATTGGGGATTTTCTTATTCCCTTATTTGAGAGTGTTCCTAGGGAACAAGATCCTTTGACTTCGTTCCCAACCATCCTCTTGAGCCAAGACCCCTTGTTTAGCTCCCAGGTCTTAACCTGGACCGGTGTGCGGAGGGACTTGAAGGTCCCTCACTCCCCATCTCTGCACTATGGTGGAAACTCCACCAAGGCGCCTTGCATGGGCGGCACTTATGTTGTCCCACACAGCATGCACCCAGCCATTGACATGTCTCTAGCCAATCGTGTTTCTGAGGCACGACGGAAGGCTGCCCAATCCCTTTCTGTAAAAGGCAAGCGAGTTGCCATTGCTCCTGTGGGTTTCCATAAGGCTACCCCCCACATTTCTGCACCATTGGTTTCTATCCCAAGACACTCAATACTTCGAGGTTGAAACCCCACGGTCTTCATCCCTCACACACACCACAAGGCTCATGGGTCACCCACTCAAGCCACACCTCGGGCCAATCCCTCCAAGGCCAAATCCTATGCGTGCCACTCATGTGCATCTCACTACTCGGGGCAACACCATTATTGCGCCATCCCAAGTACACAGGAGACAACCTTTTCGTTCTCCTCCTATGCACACACAAGTGCACTCTGTAAGGGGCAGGCCTGCACCTGTTCTCTTACAAACATCTGCTCGTAGTTCTCGGCCTCCTACAGCTAGATCACATGCACGAGCCTGGGTTGACCCCTAGGTCTCTCGTAATCCTTCTTCAAGGGGCGCACACACGTCGCCATCTTAGACATCCCCTCATCCTCCACTCAGGCCTCCTCATGAGTCGACCTTGCTCCTTCCTGCTCCTCGTTCATCAAGCAAGCACCTTTAGCCTTAGTACTCGAAGGTTTTCCCCAAGAGTACCATCCTGAACCAGCCCTAACACTTTGGTCATGTCTCTAGAGCTCATAAGAGAGCTCGGGGCATGGACCTCCCGGAAGATCGAGTCCTTCATCCTCCCCGGCCCAAGATGACTCCAGTTCCTGACCCTTATCCATTGCCACATCTGATGAAGACAGCTCTCTCCTGTGCGAGAAGAGTTGACCTACCGTGATCTAGATTGTATTTTTGGCACGAGGTCCATCAAAACCTCAAGGCTAAAGGCGATGGAGGTTTGTGAATTTCTACTAGGGAGGTGACCAAGGCAGTCAAAATAGCCGAATTTAATGAGCCTCTTCACCTGAATCCCTTCTACCTCCTTCAGATGATGAAGCCTGACGAAGAGCTCAATGAGCCCTGTGCTATGGTTAGTGTCACAGAAGAAGACTCAGCCACGATCCCAATACCGTCATGAACCGGCTCCTCAGCCACCGTCCCAAAACCGTCGAGAACCGGTCCAAATGCGATCTGCGTACAAAAGTCGAGTCTAGTCAGGGCATGCTGCCCCCTTACTGACTGACCTACCATGAACGACTCGTCAAGCTCCCTCTATTGCCACTAACGTTGACCCCCAGAATGAAACGGTCAGCGTAATGGTCGTAAGCGAGCCTAGTGATACGCAAGAGGATTGCATGAACAAGTTCGAGGATATGGTGCTCGTGATGATAGAAAAGATCGATCGTATTGACATTGCATGCCAGTCGGCCAACCATGAGGTCAATTCCCATCACTCTGATGGTGTACCTCCACGGAAGCCTCCTCCGTCGACCTCACAAGACAATTCTGTCCCTCATCTGGTTTCTCAGTCAGATATTGATGCTATGGTCACCCATAGCCTAAAGAACAGATAAATTCCAGGCATACAGGGTACGACGCCTTATCAAAGACCATATCCTTCCTATATTGATCAGGTCCTATTCCCCTCAGACTATAAGAAAGGGAAGTTTCCTCTATTCAGCAGAACCACCTCCCCAAACCAGCATATCGCCCACTTTCAGGCAGTATGTCGGGAAACAGCAGCTAACGGGAGACTTCTTCTCCACCAGTTCGTTGAGACCCTTGATGACCCAGCATTCCAATGGTATGTCCGACTTCCTCCAAACTCGGTGCATACATGGGAGAAGATGGAGAAACTGTTCTATCAACGCTTCTATGAGGTCGAGAGAGAAGTTCAAACCATCAAGCTTCTCACCTTGACTTAAAACCCTGATAAGCCCGTAGATCAGTTCATATCAAGATGGAGAAACTTAGCTACTCGTCATCCTAATTCTATGCCCGAGAAGGAAGTAGTCCAAACTTGCGTGCGGAACATTCGACCTGAAATCGCTCTACATGTCGAAGCCTCTAATCTGACCTCTATGTCAAAGTTGATCTCTAAATCAGTTCACATAGAAATTTTGTCATGTCATCATGGTGGGGCACGACAACCATCTGCAAGTTCAGCGTACAACCAAGGAAATGGTGGCTCTCGAAATAACACATGAGACAGCCAACAGAAAGGGGTAATTAGGGCAGCCGTTATG
>NW_006495273.1:12003126-12018771 GCF_000471905.2 Amborella trichopoda | reverse complement strand
GCGATGGTAACACCCTAGCTGGCAAGCAGCAACAGTCGTTCAATCGGGTACCTCCACCAGTCAACTTTGATCGGAGTGATTATTTCACCAGGCATAGGAATAAGGTTTATCCCTTCAAGAAGGAATGGGTCCCAGCACTGTTCCAGTTACTATTGGAGCAGAATATGATCCAAGTTCCAGAAGCCAGGTTCCCTGAGCAATTTGGCCTTGACACTCAGACAAATTATTATGCCTACCATCGGATGATCAATCATCCCACATATGACAGCTACACATTGAAGGATATCATTAAGGCCTTGATTCTGAAAGGACATATAAAGCTTGAAGATTTAAAGAAGGTCTTCGGGGCAGCTGAGGCCTCCCATGCCATAACCATTCAAAAGGAGGACGAAATGTCGGGTATCCTCTATGCCCGACCTCTTCATTATAATGCTTTAGGAAGGCATAATCACACTAAAGCAGGCAAGGCAACCCCGCCGCCTTTCTAATGGGACTGAAGATCGTTGGTGCCCATTCCATCTGATAAGAGGTCATTATTTGTCAGAATGCACAATTCTCCTTGATATATTCGCAGAGAAGATATGGGAGCGTCAAGAATTCTACAAACTCCTCGTAAGTGATTCCCAAATCACTTCCTCATCGAGGCAAGAAGATCTCACAAGGCGGGACCTTCCGATCAATGACCCAGACTCTGCAGAACCTGCGACTTCCCAGCCATGGATGACCTACCATGGCCAAAACAGGCTCAAGTCCTTAAGACGAGAAGCAGTTTGCCAAGCAAGAGTGGTTTGCCACCCCAGCGAGACGAATCAGACATCACTTCAGAAAACCAGACAAAGACGAGCACCAAAGGCTGCTTGTCAAAGAAACAAGACCACTCAACCCACAGTCGAGCAGAAATTTCTTAGGCCCCTTCCTCCATTACCAACTTTGCTCGACTTCATCCCCAGCACGATCCTTTTTCCTTCTTCATCCTGTCAAGAAGACGTCCTCGTGCCATTTTCCACTAAGCAAACATCCAATGAGGGTGACGACGTTAAAAACACTCCCCAACGGTCTAAGTAAGGGAAATACCTAAAAGACCCCCTGCACACGTCCAATGAGGGTGACGACGTTAAAAGCACTCGCCAATGGTCTAAGCAAGAGAAAGACCTAAAAGATCCTCTGCACACATCCAATGAGGGTGACGACTTTAAAAGCACTCCCCAATGGTTTAAGCAAGAGAAAGACTTAAAAGACCCCCTGCACACGTCCGATGAGGGTAACGACGTTAAAAGCACTCCCCAACGGTCTAAGCAAGAGAAAGACCTAAAAGATCTCCTGCACCCCTCCATCTCTACCGATGACGTAAAAAGCTGCCCAGATCAGTCTGATGACGGGAACGACCTTAAAAGTCCCCCACCTTCTAACCGTACTCCTCCTTCTTCTCTTGCTTCTCATTCTTCCTTGTCTATGTCTCCTGCAGGTACGACCTTGAAGTGCCCAGACTTCGAGGCTCTTGACCGGGAATTCGAAGTAATCAATATAAGCAAGACACAGAGGAAACAGTTGAGAAAGACCCTGGCACATGCAGTAGGATTCTTAACAACTGCTGATGCCTTAGCAGCTAAAGCCAAGGCAGAGCCACTTTATTCAAAGAAGCGCAAGAAGTTGAACCCAACGAAACTCTGGTGGCCCCCTGAGCCTGACTTCTAGCAGAGATTGGGAGAGTCGAGAGGGCAAAGCTTATATTCTCAGGCAGCTTGCCACATGGTGCAAATTTCAGGAGCAATACCCACCACGGGCAGATAAATCTCAGATCAAGGAAGACGTTGCAGCCTCTGCCGCAGAAGTCGGGCACCTCAAAGTTTCCCAGTCCGCCACTGCCCCCTAATCCAAAGACTAGTATGCCTATCCTATAGCTCCCTGGGCTCCTTCCTAATCCAAATGCTCCAAACAATTCACCGATTCTCCAATTCCTCGGGACCCCTTTGATCTCATGCACTCAGTCTCTTCCAAAACTTCAAACCTCCGTCATTCAAACTAAGCCCGCTGTGCAATCAAGTCAGCCAGCCGGCCAAAATAAACCTCTTTACCCAAAATTGTTCGCAACCCAATATACGCATCAAATTAGTGGCAAGACCAAGAACACAAGGCCTTGATCAAGAAAGGTGAAATATGATGTGATAGGGCATCTACGCCCTCATGCTCTTGAAGGATTATCGAATGGATTTGGTTCAAGCATTCTCAAACCCAGAAGTGTACTAGACCGAACTAGTTACTATTGAGGTAGACTCGACAATTCTACAAGGATGTATGCCAATCACCTTTTTAAAAGACAATCTACAGTTAGGGGAAAAGTTTCATAATCGCCCTCTCTTTGTTGTTGGTGAATTACATGCCTACCCCATCAACCGATTCATGTAAGATCGAGGGTCGGCAGTCAACCTCATTTTAAGAAGGATCCTTTCTCAATTGGGGTGGGGGTCCGAAGATCTTACCCCGACCCACATCACAGTTCAGGGGTTTAACTAATCAGGAGAGAAGCCGACTGGCACGATATGACTTTGTTTTAAGATCGGTGAGCTGAACGATTACGTCCAATTTCATGTAATCGACACTGACACTTCATACAATATTCTCCTCGATCGACCATGGCTCCATGATCAAGGGGTGGTTCCATCAACATTTCACCAATGTTTCAAGTATAGCCAAGACAGGAGACAGAATACGATCTATACTGACAAAAGACCATTCCCTGTGGTCGAAACTCACTATGCAGATGCACAATATTATTTCACAGATTTGGCGTCACCTTAGAAGCTGAGTGATGAAGGTCATAAGGCTACAATCAAGACTGCATCTCTGTCTCATGAAGATGCTGAGGATGTTGGGAGGACGTTAGTCAATATGTTCAAGGAGGAAGAAAGGCAAGGTAGAATTTTACCCCTAACTACTCTTCATTCCAACATCCCAACCATCATCCCTCAAGAACTTTGAAAAAGAGTCCTCACCCTCTGCCCCCAGTTTTGAGCCACCTTGACCAGAAAATGAACCAGAAGTCATTTCTGAGATCGAGAAAACCATTGGGGTAGAATTCTCGGCTCCAAGGATTACCTATACGCCAGATCATCAGAAAGTCTTGCATATCCCCATAGCGCTCTTAAAAGCCGAAGCGGCGCAACAACCGCCACGAAGGGTTTTTTAAAATTCGGTTGCTATAAGTATAAATGATGTTCCTCAGACCATTGTTCAGCCAAAAGTTTTACTTTCCCCTACCTCTCTGGATAGAAGTTTGATGGAGGGCAACCTCGTTCCCCTCAAGGGCAGGATCCTCTAGCAAACTTGAGAATAGAAGTTCGCAGTCTTTAAAGTCTGGAGGTCATGCATATCGCTTCAAAGCATCTCAAAGAGTTCGTGATGAAGACTGAAAGCTATGATGAGCTTGAAGTAAATGCGCCACTAATGGAGGCCGAAGCCCCTCCTGACTAGACTATCTATAGCAATCAGGTTCACCAAATCATGAGGAAAATGAACTATGAGCCCTTGGCCAAACAAATATTGAAAGGAGAAAAAGCAACGACTCCTTATTTTGAAGCTATCCGAGTCGCGGCAGTCCACCATGGGGCTAAACAAGGCCTAGAGTATTAATCTCTTGGGACGAGGAAAGTGTCGAGAGGCATTCAAAAGAATCACATGAAGCGCAGTAAAAGTAAAGAGAGAATGAAACCATCCAGCAAAGTCAATCAAAAAGAGAAGCACTTTATTCATCAGTCAAAACTTTTACCAGTGCTAAGAAAAAGCAAGAGAAGGGGAATGACATGCTCCAAAACAATCAATCATCTTATTGATCTATGCGCTACGCACTTCGGGAGAAGTCTCGGTGCCTTGAACACGTGCCTTCAGCTCTGCTATTGTTTGAGTCGCCTCTGTCATCACCATAGTTTCTGACTCAATTGTGCCATCATGTTCGGACAAATCAGCAACCAAAGAGGCCTCCATGGCCTTCCTTTGAGCCATCTCCGTCTCAAGGCTTGTGAATTCTTCCTGCAGTATTCGCATTGCCTCTCTGACTTCGATCATTCTCTTGAAGGTCCCTTGTGCCTCTTTCTTGAGGTCCTGCTGACGGCCAGCTATCAAGGATTTCTTCTCAATACAAGCATCCATCTTCTCACGACTGTGCAAGATTAGCTCTTCCAAGGAGGCTACCCTTCTGACTTCTTCCTCATGATGAAGCACTCTTAATCGCTAGCTCTCCAACTCGTTTAGAGTTGCACCAAAATGGGAAAGCACCTCTGGCATCGTCCCGACCGCAGTAGTCTCAGCAAACTCCCTCAGCCTAGCCAAACCTTATCCCAGCTAATTGAAAGGCCGCTCCCTCAAGCCTTGAAGGCTTGCTTTAAGCATGCCTTCAGTTATGCTAGAAACATCACCGAAAATAGGCCTAGACGGTGCGGTTAAGGCCACCACTGCGGAAGACACCTCGACCTCAAGGACCAGGCTTGTTGAAGAGATAGCCATTTGAGCCACTGGCTTCTCTGAAACAAGGGCAAAGCCTAGTGCTTCTTCCCCTTCAGGCTCATGGACAGCCCCGACCTCAATCTACATGGGCTCTTCGATGTCAGCCTCGCTGTCTTATGGAGATCTCTACTTCTGTCCCAACAGGCTGTAGAGGAACATGTTCCCCTTACTCCTCACACTCTTAGGCTGTCACCTCGGCATCATCAAGTTCAGGAATTGCCCCTTCTCTTTGGCCTTCTCTAGTCGACTCATCCCTAGTAGTGGCTTCCTCCACTTGGCCCTCGCCTTCCTTAGCCAAAACCTCGGCCACAAAGAGCTCAGTCCCCTCATCTTCATGACTCGGGGCCACGGAAGTGGCAAACTCTTAGTGCTCGGGTATGTCATCAACTTCAAGCTCTTCTCCTCGAGCCATAGCCCCTGCCTGAGTCGAGGCATTAAACTCCTCATGCATGAAGTCCACATCGACATCTGAGCCCCAATCTGAAGCAGTTTCTTCAGGGCTTTCATCCTCCTCAATCTCCACCTGACCCGCCTCAGACTCAGGAACTACCCCTAGACTCAAGGGCGTCTCCTTAATATCCGGAGTCCCCTCCTGATCAGAAGCAATGCCAATAGACTCAGAGCTGTCAGAGTCCTCTGCCTCGGTTTCTGAAGAAAAAGAGAACATTTTAGCAGAAGCAGAAGATGGTTCAGAAAGCACAAAGGGTGAAACTAGAAGAATTCTTAAAAGATCAGAAGAGGAAGGCCTACCTCCTGTTTCTGACACCACATGAAGCTTGTCGCTTTTTTGCATCCGAATCCACCCACTAGCTGAAGACGCTGCAAGGGTGTTCGCAGCAATCAGACGCTTTCTTTTCTTTCCCCCTCTTAGAGTAGGAGCTGCCGCTTCAGATCCACCTCCTTGAGAACACCTTCCAGCCAATTTGATGTGGGGACCGCTCCCGATTAGGGAATTAAGGTCCTGTGGTAGACGCTTCTCGTAACCAGAGACTTGTCGCCCCCTCATCCCATTCGAAGATCGAGCAAAGATTGTCGAAGACACTCCCAGTCATTGTCTTCATTGGAAAGAATTCTGGCGAGGCCTCATCAGCTGCTATCTCGAGCAGAAGCCCCAAAGCCCGTCAATTGGAGGGACAATCCAAGGTGAACACCATGTCTGGAGCAAGAGAGTACGCCAGCCTCCTTTGCCTGGTGTCCAGACACCAGTTACCATTTACTCCTTTCCAAGGGTGAACCTTCTCTCAATAGCCCTTTCTAGTGATTCTCAACCAGTTCACATATGCCTTGATGGTTCGGATTCTCCTACGGAAGTGAGGTAGCACATACTTGCTGGTCTCTGTCATTTCAAGACACAGACCAAGCGGCTTGTATATGCTCTCACAGCCAACACTCTCGGAAAGTTCCAAACTCTTCTGCCCTACCCTTACACACCTTACTCCAAAACTTTTCGAAGAATACCGAGAAGGGGCAGCCTTGGTCAAGCCCGTGCTGACGGGTGAAGCGGTGGGGTAAATACCCCTCTTGCCGGGCACTGTGTGGACTCCGATAAGGTAAGACTCCCCCTCTAATGCTCAGCATAAACATGAGTTCCTTAATCGTTGTTGGGGCAACGTCCAGTTCCTTCCCCAACTCATCAATAAAAGCATGATCAGTGAAGCGTCCTATCGAAAAGGGGACCCGTCTCATGTTCAAAGAATCATTCCAAATAGACCCCGAGCTTCTCCTGGGTTATGGAAGATAGCCCTCTGACTCGCAATCCTCATCAAGAAGGGCCACAATTTATTCCTTGAGCATTGATGCTTGACATTGGTGTCATGGAAATAAGCCCCTAGCCACCCTACACGCAATGCGCAGGGAACGGATTTAAAGTCTCCAGGAAAAGCTTCTCCTCCTATGATGTCGTTCCCTCATTCTTTGCCCGTATAGGCTTTTCTACGGGAGATGGTCCCCCAAACCCTGGTATATGTTACACAGGATTGGCTAAGCAAGGGCATACTCACGCCCTCTGGCCATGTCACATGCCACATATAGTACCCCAGGACGAATGTCGTCCCCCGAGCCAGGAAGCACAAACTTACACAAGAACAGGGCCAAGTAAGCAGCCGAGAAAACGTGACCATCACCAGTTTTGAGTTCATATAAGGGAGGCGTCTCTTTTGCAACTGCCTTCCCTTTCCCCTTCGGAGTACCCTGACCGCCCTCGGGATAATCCCCATGAAAGAATTTCACCCATTTTGTAAAGGTGACCTTACCATTGGTAGATCAGCCTACAATCGACTGATACGCCTCAAATATCTTTGGAAGACTGGCCGACGGCTCTTCAACCCCCAAGTTAACACTACCGAAGATGACTGAGTTTGAGGGCACAAACTCATCATACATAGCCCCGAGCATCCGGAGACCTCCAATAAAGTGAAGATCCAAGAAAGAGATTCCCACTTTGCCATGACTAAGAAGCCAAGTATTGCTCACATGGCTCCACGTCTCCAACAATACCTTTATTGTATTAGAACATTGGTCGTAGTAGCTGCCCGAACACTGGACCGCTGCTAATAGCGAAGCACGCTCGAGAATGCGTTCATACGAAGCGAATACCTTGATAGTCTAGGAAGCGTGTCCCTTCAGGTATTGGTGCTCTCCTTGAATCCAGATGCCTTTTTCTGACCACCTCAATAATCCCTTCACCTAGAACATTCACTTCCCCAAGGTGGGCAAGGTCTTCCCGGAAGCTATGTTCTGATGCATACAGTGAAGAAGTGTCATCCCTTCTTCAATATAGACATTGCCATCATTGCCCTCCCACACTTCAAAGCATACAGGGTCAGTAATGAAAGTGACACTAAGAGGCCACTCTGGCTCGTACACTGGTTGGGTCAGCCAAATGGGTTCACCCCTTGATAAAACTTCACCCGTAAAATCACGAGCGCCGATTTCCCTTTCCCTTGGGAGCCTCTTCACATCAGGGATTTGGTAAGAAGAACCAGCCATTACAAAGGACTTAATGGTTCACTCCTAAAAAGTTGCTAAGGCACTGGAACAACGCCCGTTGAGTTTGTCTAACACTCAACGCCGGTTGAGCCTCTCAAAATCTTAGCATTGGGTGAGCTCCTCAATGCTCAGCGTTGGTTATGTGTTAACAATTAGCGCCGAGTGAGTTTGTCAAACACTCAGCACCGGTCGAGCTTCTCAATGGCCAGCGTCGATTGAGCGTCAAAAACTAGCGTTGGTTGAGTCTTTCAACACTCAGCGCCGGTTCAGATTGCCAACACCCCAGCGTCAGTTGAGTTTTTCAAAGGTCAGCGCCAGCTGAGAGAAAATCCCTCACACGTGCCACGAATCCTAGTCGTGACACCTCGAATTCAGTGGCGTCGACCAACAATCATCGCCACGTCCTTCGACGCTGCCTCACACACGAGTGACTGATAACCGTACGCCTTCCTTGCTACGGCTCACGTCCTGCAACCATACGGCCAACCTCCTACGACCGTTCGTCTTCCGTTGAAACTTTTCCCATATGGTCGGACAAAAGAACTTTCCCGCCTATATTTTTGGCCTAAGTGTCATCAGAACCTCACCGAAAAACTCCTGTAAACTTCCCCTAAGTTCCCAAAAACTTCTGCAACACCACGAGCAGTGCTGGAAAACTTCCACAATCTTCGGGAAATCCCCAAAAATCCCTACCAGAAAGGAAAACGGAGGCCGAAATTCCTTTCCTTTCGCGGAAAACTTCCCGAAAGACTCTCCTTTCCCTTCAACTTCTCCAAATTCAGGGCAAAGTCCGCCACCGAAGGTCTTCTCTGCAAAACCCTTGTCGGAATCCTGCTGCCTACCGAAGAACCTTCCCTGCAAAGACTGTTGCTGAAGTCCCACCGCTCACTGGAAACTTCAACTGAGCGCTCTCTCCTCACGGTTAAAGAAAACGGTTGCTTAAGTTTTTATCCTTGGTGAAAAAACAAGGGAAAACGGGGTTTTACCCCCTTATATAGACTACACTGCCCTCAGAAGCCCTTCACAAAATCAGAATATCAGTTGCATCCAAGAGAAGCCAAGTGATAATGAGCCAATTCGAGCTTCGACACAAGGCCCGAGGTAACTCTCATCGATCCATCCCCAATGCCAATTGACGCAGCGCCAGTTGAATTTCCAAACAACCCTAGTGCCGGTCGACTTAGCGTTAGGTGTGTTTTCATATGCAACCTTAGCACCGGTTGACATAGCACCGGGTGTGTCTCCAAACAGCGCCAGTTAACTCAGCGCCGGTTGTCTTCAAATAATACCACAGGTCATTCATAATGTCAGCTGAACAACATCGGTTGTCTTGTGAGAACTCAGTGCTGATTGAATATTCATAATAAATCATCAGCGCTACACATGGCGCTGGCCGTATTTCAAACAATGTATGCCCTACCACTATCCCTAGTGGAGTTGTACCCAAGCCAGGATATGTCATCCCTAGTGGACTTACACTCAGGCCCTTGCACCTAAACTGTGACTTCCCCAATGAAGTCAGGAGTTGTCCCTCATCACCTCCTGGGAGTCACACTCATACTGTGACCCATCATCCCCAGTGGGTCAACTTCACACTAAGCTACCGTACCCCCAAGGAGTCGAGTTACCTGTTATAAAGACTCATCTTTCACCTAAAGAGTACGCTTACCCCTCTTTAAAATCACAACGAGGTCCACTTCTGCTGGTCATCTTTCATCAGGCCACCATTTCCATCTGAGCCCTCAGTTTGTGAATAGTCTTCGCTATTTTATCTGCAGGGAGTCGGATTACCATCCATAGACTTATTCCCTATGAAGCTCCACCTACATGGCGACCCACACGATGGTCTAGATGCATGACCCTAAACTCCATGGTCCAAACTATATGACCTCAAACTGTAGTTGTGGTCCATACTGCATGACCCCAAACTGCTCAGTCTCGATCCATACTGTATGACCCTAAACTACTCAGCCTCGGTCCATACTGCACGACCCTAAACTGCTCAGTCTCAGTCGATATTGCACAATCCTAAACTACTTAGCCACGGCCCATACTGCACGACCTTAAATTGCTCAGTCTTGGTTTAGATGCACGACCCTAAACTCCATGCTCCAAACTATATGACCTTAAACTGTAGTTGTGGTCCATACTGCATGACCCTAAACTTCTCAATCTGGGTTCATACTGCATGATCCTAAATTGCTCAGTCTCGGTCATACTACACAACCCTAAACTGCTCAATCTCGATCCTTACTGCAAGACCTTAAACTGCTCAGTCACGGTCCATTCTGCACGACCCTAAACTGCTCAGTCTTGGTCTAGATGCATGACCCTAAACTCCATGGTCCAAATTATATGACCTTAAACTATAGATGTGGTCCATACTGCATGACCCTAAACTACTCAGTCTAGGTCCATACTGTATGACCCTAAACTGCTCAGCCTCGGTCCATACTGTACGACCCTAAATAGCTCAGTCTTGGTCCATACTGCATGACCTGCTCAGCCACGGTCCATACTGATGACCCTAAACTGCACAGTCTTGCTCTAGATGCACGACCCTAAACTCCATGGTCCAAACTATATGACCTTAAACTGTAGCTGTGGTCCATACTGCATGACCCTAAACTGCTCAGTCTGGGTTCATACTGCATGACCCTAAACTGCTCAGCCTCGTTCCATACTGCACAACCCTACACTGCTCAGTCTCGGTCCATACTGCACGACCCTAAACTGCTATGCCTCTATCCATACTGTACGACCTTAGACTGCTCAGTCTTGGTCTAGATGCACGACCCCAAACTCCATGGTCCAAACTAGATGACCTTAAACTGTAGTTGTGGTCCATACTGCATGATCCTAAAGTACTCAGTCTTGGTCCATACTGCATTACCCTAAACTGCTCAGCCTCGGTTCATACTGCATGACCCTAAACTGCTCAGCCTCTGTCCATACTGCATGACCCTAAACTACTTTGCCTCGATCCATATTGCCTAAACGGCTCAGCGTCAGTCCATACTTAACGACCCTAAACTGCTTAGCCTTGGTCCATACTACATGAGTGTAAACTGCTCTGTCTTAGTCTAGATACACGACCCTAAACTCCATAGTCCAAACTATAGGATCTGAAACGTTAGCTGTGGTTCATATTGCATGACCCTAAACTGCTCAGTCATGATTTAGATGCACGACCCTAAACTCCATGGTCCAAACTGTATAACCTTAAACTGTAGTTGTGGTCCATATTGCATGACCCTAAACTGCTCAATTTTGATCTAGATGCACGACCCTAAACTGTTCAACCTCGGTCCATACTGCATGACCTTAAACTGCTCAGTCTAGGTCCATACTGCATGACATAAAATGCTCAGCCACTATCCATACTGCATGGCCCCAAAATTTCTCAGCACCATGGTCCGAACTAAATAACCTTAAACTGTAGCAGAAGTCTAGTTGCACGACCTTAAAAGACATGGTCCCCCTAGTTGTATGACTTTAAACTGCATAACCATGGTCCAGCTGTATGAACTTAGACCATAATACACATCCTAGCCGCATGACGATAAAAGGCTCAGCACTATGGTTCGAACTATATGATCTTAAACTATAGCGGAGGTCTAGTTGCACGACCTTAAACTGCATGGTCCTAGTTGTATGACTTTAAACTGCATAACCATGGTCCAGCTATATGACCATAAACCATAGTACACGTGCTAGCCGCATGACGATAAAAGGCTCAACACCATGGTCTGAACTATATGACCTTAAACTGTAGCGGAGGTCTAGTTGTAGGACCTTAACTGCATGGTCCGAGTTCTATGACTTTAAACTGCATAACCACGGTCCAGTTGTATGGCCTTAAACCATTGTGCACGTCCTAGCCGCATGATGTTAAACTGTTTCGTGCAGGTCCCGGAGGCATAGCCATAAACTTGCCACCACGTACGCACACTCGCCTTTTCTTGCACTTTCACTCACGCCTTCTCTAAACTACCTGTTAGTGTGCACGCACCACCTTCATTAGCTCCCCAGTGAGTTCATTCCTTTCATCATCCTACGTCATTCCCTAGTGAGTCTCACCCATGCTCACAAAATGGCAAACCATCCCGCCATCCATACTCATCGTAACTCACATTTCATACATCGTCCATCTCTTATAGGTAGCCTCGAGATATCTCCCCAAGTGAGTCAAACCACTACCATACTCACTCCATGGCCTTCAAACACTATCATCCATCACCATTACAGTCCAGCTGTATTACATTAAACCATAGTACATGTCTAAGCCACATGACGTTAAACTGTTTCTCACCTGTCCTGGGGGCATGACCTTAAACACGCCCTCACAAAAAAAAAAAGAATAATGGGCATGTTGTATACCTAAACAAGGGAACGCTATGAGTAAAAATGACAGACGACCATGATCATGAAACTATGAGTAAAAGAGTTCTGTGAATAAAAACTGGGTACGGTGAAAACCCGAAAGGGCATCGTGAGTAAAAATTGACAAAAAGGATGGATATGACCGAAAGGTCATGGGTAAAAGAGTCCCAAATAACAAGAAGTTGGTGACAACCGTCTCTAAGGTGACGCTTCCCAAGTTCAAGTGAAAATCCACAAAGGACGCTTGGACAAATAAACAGGTTGATGCAACACTCGTCTCAACATGCAGCTTCAACCCTCACTCAAAGGAATAAAATCACTGGTGGCATAAAACCAGGGATCCAAAAATATGAGTTTCAAGGAAAAGATTCTGATAGTCTGAGTTCAGTTACAAAAAGAACTTGAAAGATAGAAGAGTCGCCAAGAAAGCAAGACAAGTCTCATGACAAAGAGCATCATTCTCACAAGGTCATCAACATGCTTTCAAAAATGTTGAAGACACCCCAAGGAAGTTAAGTTAGCTATGACCTTGGAGTGGCAATCGTGGTGATTGTCCTAGCTACACAGCAGTGGGTAGGGGTGGTTGTATCCAGAGCCGGTCACCTCGACAAACTGAGGTACCCTACTTGCCAAGGAATAACGGGTCAGACAGACTTTGGACCGACAATCGCGGTGATAGTCCTAGCTGCACAGTAGTGGGTAGGGTGGTTGTACTCAAAGCTGGTCACCTCGACAAACTGAGGTACCTTACTCGCCAAAGAATGACTACTTCATAAAGCATACGGCGCCGACGTAAGGCCCTTCATCACACCATTCATCCTCAAAATGTGGCTCAACACCAGAGGATGCCAGCAAACCCAAACCAATTAGGAACAATGCCCTTCGACATGGCACTCAATTGCCAGATGGGCCTGATTCTGACTGACGAGGTCCGTACAAAATCCTCAAATTCAGAATCGCAAACAGTCTGCATGAGGGTGAGGACTTCAACAAGATCCCTCAAAAAATTCTCTTCTCCCCCTAAAGTCTCCACGGACTGACCCGCGAGCAATGCATCCCTACGTCTGAGCACCCTAGTACCTGCCAAGTTTCGTTGCATTCCGACATGTCTAAGGCAGTGAACACAAAGGAACAATTTTTGGAAAAATGGCCTCTAGCACCCTGAAACAGTCCCTACAACTAGAACTACATTTTCGGTGTCTCAAATCACTACGGGACCACCACCATTAGATCTGGCGTGGTCGAAAACCCCTATGGGCCAAATTTCAGCTTAATCGAATACTCCAAAACAAAGATACGAGCCAACCATTAAAACAAGAGAGGCTGCACACTATTCCCATGTGGGCTCGCTGCACCAAAATACTATTAAAAGTGAATGTTTTACAGTCACGGGTAGTCACTTTCGGGGCCCGTAACTCACTCATTCCAAGTCAGTTCGCTTCCAAATTTGGTGAATGTATTCGACTCATCAAGACAGACAATTCAATATGTGGCACGCCCCACGCCCTGAGACAATGTCCGAGCAGGGAGAAAAGCTAGAGAGAAGTTGTCGATCCGTGAAGAAATTGTAAAAAATTCAGTAGTGATATGCCTCGCTAGATGGACCAAATCACGACGCTCGCGAAATGGATCAACGTGAAACCAATTCCATTGTGTGCATAAGGTCCAGGGCTATCATTGGTCTAAACCCCGTACATGATGGACGATCAGATTTCATGCAAGAAGCTGATGAAATAACTAAAATTTCGGCCGTCAGATTTTAGATTCTGACCAAAACTCAAAAATTGTGAAATCTTCGTTCGAGCTCCAAACCGCATTTCGTTTATTGCCACGCAATCGTGGCAGAATTCTCAATGCATTATGAAGAAAACATTAAGAAACATCACACTATTGATCAAAAGTTCCAAGATTCAAAAAAATTTCAAGTCTCATGATCATGGCTCAAAAACATGATTCATGGCTCAAAGTTGTTATCAAATGATCGTCATGCCGAGTCCTAAAGGAAAACAAGAATCTTTCGATTAAATAGGCATCAGAACACCCTCAGGTCAGCCATGAAAGATCACACAAGATCTCGGGCAGCAGCAGAGACTGTTCTGAAATTCCACACATTGTTAGGTAGGGGCGAAACAGTCCTTTTACACCCATGTTTAGAATTCTTTTAATTCAATTAAATGTTAATTTTCAGCAATTAGGTCTAATTTTGATCAATCCACCCATGTTTGGGCACAATTCTATATAAACAGGTACTCCCTCATTGTAAAGGGCCCTCGGCCTTCAGTTGATTCTTGGAATATTCAATAAAATTTCAATTCCTTGCTTGAGCCTGTGAGTACATCTTGGAGAGAGAGAGATGAAAAGGGTCGATACCCTTTAGACAGGCAATTTCTCTCTTCTCCCCTCTCTCTTCTCTCTTTCTCTCTTTTCTCTCTCTTCTTTCAATTCTTTCTCTCTCTTCTTTCGCTTCTTTCTCTCTCTTCTCTCTCTCTCTCTCTCTCTCTCTTTCTCTCTCTCTTTCTCTCTTTTCTCTCTTTCTCTCTCATCTTCTCTTCTCGTCTCTATCTTCTATTGTCAACTGGCGAGACCTAGTGCCGGTTGGTCCTCGCGATCTTCTTCTGTCAACTGGCGAGACCTAGCGTCAGTTGGTCGTCTCTATCTTCTTCTGTCAACTTGCGAGACCTAGCACCGATTCGTCCTCTCTATCTTCTTCTGTCAACTGCAGAGACCTAGCGCCGGTTGGTCTTCTCTATCTTCTTTTGTCAACTGGCGGACCTAGCGTCGATTGGTCTTCTCTCTCTTATTCTTTCAACTGACGAGACCTAGCTTTGATTGGTCTTCTTTATCTTCTTCTATCAACTAACAAGGCTTAGCACCGATTGGTCTCCTCTCTCTTCTTCTATCAGTCGGCGAGATTTGGCATCTGTTGGTCTTCTTTTTTTGCTTCTATCCATCAATGAGACCTAGTGCCAATTAGTCTTCTCTCTCTTCTTCTGTCAGTCAGTGAGGCTTAGCATCAGGTGGTCTTCTCTCTCTTCTATCAATCGACGAGCTCTAGCGCCGGTTGGTTTTCTCTCTCTTCTTCTATCAGTCGACGAGACCTAGCGCCGGTTGGTCTTCTCTTTCTTCTTCCATCAGTCGGTGAGACCTAGAGCCGGTTGGTCTTGTCTTTCTTCTTCTATCAGTCGATGAGACTAGACGCAGGTTGGTCTTATCTTTTCTCTTCTGTCAGTCAACGAGACCTAGCGCCGACTGGTTTTCCCTCTCTTTTTCTGTCAATCAGCGAGACTTAGCACCAGTTGGTCCCCTTCCTCTCTTCTCATCTAACACAGTCGGCGAAGCCTAGCGCCGACTGCTTCCTCTCTCTCCCATCTCCTGAAATAGTCGGCAATGTTTAACGTCAGCTGCATCTCCTTTTCCTTCTTCTCCCTCCTCTCTTCCTGCTTCCTCTCCTTCCGTCTATCCCCTTCTTGTCTTGAACCATTCTTTGGTTACTCTTTCGTTAGACCAAGAGGAATTAAGGTTAACATCTCATGGTGGTCCTGTCGTCTAGCCGTAATGTTGTACGCCAAGTTCGCTTGACCAGCTTTACTGCCATGACAGACGGACCATCGTGCGTAGCTAGTCGATATTGAAATTAACGTCTGGTAGCAATCCCGTGAACCGGTCTCAGTTAGTAAGCATGTTTCACCACCACGTTACGCCACTCATCCACCACCCTAGTCACTGCTCTGATCTTCTTGCTTAGTCAAATTCTTCTCCCACCCCACCCCCCCC
>NW_006495273.1:11984233-12002920 GCF_000471905.2 Amborella trichopoda | reverse complement strand
ACCCTAGTCACTGCTCTGATCTTCTTGTCTTAGTACAATCTTCCTCCCACCCCACCCCCCCCCCCCCCCCCTCCCCCGTCTTTCTTTTTTCTTTTTGAATACGCTTGCTTGCGTATGTTCATCAAAGAGGAAAAGGGTGAGGCTTGACCCACCTGTCCCTCAACCTTTGCCATATATGTGTGTGATTGTAACAAACAAAAAAATAAGAAGAAAACGAGCCAAGGGAGGTGATTCCGAACCAATTTCATCACTGAGCTGCCCGTTTTCGAACAAGGTTCTCGAGAGAGCGACCTCACAAACGTCCCGAGTCTCTCCCAAAACCCGAGATGTGTGCCGCCTGATCTTCTAGGGATCTAGAGGGTGATATCGAGGCACCTAACTACACATCGTTGCCCTTGTGAAGAGAAAGAGAGAGATAGAGAGAATACAGAAAGTGCAGTGAGGCCCACCAAAAAAGGTAGGCCCACGTCGCTGCCCTTGTGAAAAAAGAGAGACAGAAAGAGAGATAATGACAGAAAAAAGAGCAAGCAGAAAGAAAGGAAAGAATAAGACAGAGAAAGGAAAGAATAAGAGAGAGAAAGGAAAGAAGAGAAAAGAGAAAGGAAAGATGCAGAGAGACAGGCAAGAAGAAGAGAGAGAAAGGAAAGAAAAAGAGAGAAAAAAGAGAAAGAAGATAAGAGAGAGAGAGGAGGAAGAAAGAAGAGAGAAAGGTGAGAGAAAGAAGAGAGAGAAAAATGAGGTTGAAGAGAAAGAGAGAAGAGAGGAGAGAGAAACCTACCTTTAATGCCCAAGGGTACTCGCCTAGATCTTTTCTCTCCTCTCTCTCTAAACTGTTACCCAAAAACTTAAACAAAAGCCCAAATTTTATTAATCGAAGCAGGGTCCATTACATGTGAGCAGCATGTGTTTATATAGATTTTAAGTTCAAACATGAGTTGGATGTTCAATTATTAACCTAATTGTGAAAAAATACGAATTAAATGAATTTAAAAAAAATAAGAAATTAGGGGCAAAATGACGATTTTTCCCCTTACCCACAAATCCTAAAATTTCAGTTAAGTCCCTGTCATGGTCATGCAACCTTTAAGATCTTCTGGGGTCAGTACGGGGTCCTTCTAGTCTTCATCCAGCCAAAAGATTATTTTTTTCTTGATCAGCTCGGGAAGACGAACGTTTTGATACCCATTTCGAGCCATGGGTCAGACTTTTGGGCCACAATCCAGATATGTAAAAGTCACGAGCAACGTGCGAACTTTTATTCAAGATCATGCTTGTTTCTCAATGCTGTTCTACGATTTCTTCACAGTAGTTTGACGAACATGCCGTCATGAGCGTTTGGCAACGAACGTTGCTCGATTTGGTGGCGGAACGACCGTTTTTCAAATTTGGTGGTTTGATCGGAATTTGGTTTTCGATGGCCGAAAATTTCAGCAACTTCGTACTCATCATGCATCGAATCTGACTGTCCATCACTTGCGAGGTTCGGCTCAGATGAAGCCTCTAACCTCGTGCTCATAATGGGTCTGGTTTTGGGCCGATCCGATGTGCGAGCGTTGTGATATGGTTGTTCGATCGAGGCGCACTCCTGCAGGAAAATCTGCAACCTTGCCTTGAATCACGATCTTCTCTCTTGTTTTTCTCCCGCTTGGGCCACGACATGGGTCATGCCACATATCAAAATGCTCAGGTCAACAAGACCAACATGCTCCAAAAAATTTGAGCTTGATCTGACCTGGGATGAGAGAAATGTGGCCTTCCAAAGTTTAGCCCGAAACTTAAAAACACGATTTCCATTAATGGAAACAGGTTCACTAAGGGCGCACAGTAATAGCGTGGGGCCTTCCCGTTTTGGGTAATTTAACCATAACTTGGTCCAAAAATATTCAATCAAGCCAAAAGTTGATCCCTAGAGGTTTTCAGACGTTCTAGATCCAATGGAAATTATCCCATGGTCATTTGAAGCTCCGGTAATAGGGCTATAGTTATAAGGTCCATTTTCAGGGCGAAAGAGACCGATTTCCTAAAGCTGTTTCAGCATCTGCAGTGCCTTAAACTTGTCGGATAGTGATGAAACTTGGTAGGTGTTCTTAAGAGACCCTTAGACATGATCTTCTTGGGACGTTCTAAGACTTTTGGAAATTTCACTTTTGGATCAGGGCTTATTGTCCAATGGCTTCCGTAGTCCACAGGCATTTTGATATCTGCAGACCTAGGTTGCGAACTGATATCTCCTTATTCTCATCAGGGATACAAGTGTTGAAAAATACCTTCAAACAAATGTATGTGAGGCTCGTGACTCATTCTCTTTTTGTGAGCCCTACAACAGCAATCATCAAGTGAGTTAAGGGGCAACATGTAACTTATAGTTGTTGGCGGTGCATGTAACCACTGCTATAGTAAATATGCCGCTATCTTGTAGCTCTATATCGAGGGATCCTTTTGCCATACGAGATAACACTTTTCACAGCCCTTGCATCTCTCTCTATAGACCATTCTCTGCAATTCCAGCAAGCAAACCAATGGGCTAAACCCTCTCTACTCGATTTTATCTCTCTCTCTCTAAACTATAAAGATTCTGATATCTATTGTATGGGTTCCAAGCTCGGATGCATAGAGATTAGGAACATTGTAATGACCTCTATGTTTTCCTGTATCGCGAGGACGAATTGCCTTTCTTATACACTTCAAATACTATATCGAAGGGGGGGAAATATCGTCTTGAGATAACTCATTTGTGCCTGAAAACAAGAAGAGTTGAAGATCCTATTTTTAAAATTGTATCATTTGCTACCTCCATTTCACCCAAATTTTTTCCACCACCCAAAATTTCAAAACGAAATTTCAAAGAGCTCTCTCTGTTGTGTGAACCAGGCACCCTCTCCCACGCTCTCTACAACTAAGAGTACTACCCTCTCTTTCTCTTTGGATCTAAGAAAGACCCTCTCTCTCACTCTCTGATCTTTGCCCTCACTCTATGCATGTATGCTATCTCTGGGGTTGATTTTTCAGTTTCTTCTCCTCTCGCTATCTTGCTAATTTTTTGGGCAGATTCTCAGTTTCTCAATTTCTTGATTGCTCTTTATCTTTAAAAAGTTTGTGAGCATGTTTATCATTTGCTCTATCTCTCTCTATTTTCTTCTTCTCTCTCTATCTCAATAAATTGTGGGATAGAGAAATTAAGAAATTGATGAACATGCTCATAAGTTTTTTAGATAAAGAGCGATTAAAAAACTGAGAAACTGAAAATAGGCCCAAAAATTTAGCAATATAGAGAGAAGAGAACAAACTGAAAAATCAGCCCTAGAGAGCGCATACCAGCAAAGAGTGAGGGCTGTGATCTAGAGAGCGAGAGAGAGGGCCTTTCTTTGATCCAAAGCACAAGAGAGGGCAGTGTTCTGAGTTGCAGAGAGTGAGGAAGAGGTGCCTGGTTGGCATAGCAAAGTGAGCTCTGCTTTGAAATTTCGGTACGCAAACAGAGAGAGAGAGAGAGTGTGTGAAGGACAGTTTAAAGGGTTAAAAGTGTTGCGGGTGAAGGACTGTTTAAAGGGTTAAAAGTGTTGCGGGCAAAATTTCACCCGCAAAATTTCGCTTGCAGTAGGTTCAAAAGGCCTGCTGACAGGCTTGGGCAAATTTCAAGCTCATCAACGTCCATCTGATGAATGAACGGCCTACAACTACCAGCAGCGTATCCTTTTCCTAAGATAGTAGTGTACCATAAAAAAAGCTAAAATATATTAAATTCTTAGGTTAGTATTATATTATATTGTGTTATCAATAACTTTGATGACTTTTTCGGATTTTCTACTCCCATGGGTACATACTACACATGTGATTTATTAAATTAAAACTCCTTGCAAATAATAAAATTTTAGTTCTTCTCTTAAAAATAAGTTCCGTAATTTAGATATACACTGTAGATTTTATTTAAAAATTATTATGAAAAGTACCTACTACATTAGGAAGGAGCATCTTTAAAAAAATATATATATTTCAAATTTCTAATTAATATAGTATTATATTTAGTTAAAAAAATTGATATATAATTTTAAAATTGATAATTTTTTTTTTTAACTTTTGTTATGACCGTTAACCCAGAGGCCGATAAAACTTCACTGAATTTCATAATCCTTTCAATATTATACATCTCAAAACTTCATAATCACGCCCTAATGCGTACATGGACAAATGAAGGAAATTTTAATCCAAATATTAAATTTTAAATAATGGTAGATCATCATATCTTTAATAAAAAACATACACATCCGATTAAATTGTGTATATGAGCATACTATGAGCAATTTAATCAGATGATCATAGTAAGTTAGATATTCATATCTTATGCTAATATTTTAACTGCTGTGCATAAATCATTTTAAGGCAAATTTACTTTATGTGAATAAATGAACAATCAAAATAATGTGCGTAGCACGTGCCTCATCTAGTATCATATTAAAATCCTCCACGGTAAACAAAAATCAACTTTTTATTGCCGATAAATAGGATGAAGGGTTAAAAATAGTTAATTTCTAGGTCTCCAAGTTTTAATATTCCAGGGTTTATTCAAACATAGATTTTCAAACTCCGATGGTTCTTAACAGATTATCAAACATAGTACTTTGTAAAACTTTGTATTACCGGGTATCCAACGTTCCAGCTTAGAAATTACAATATCTAAGGGGCTGTTTGTATCTATAGAAAAAGGGAAAAGTTTATATAGAGTTGAGGCTTTAAACCATCAAATTTGAGCCTACTTCAAAAAATTCATTATAAGAGGTTGTTTTGATGCCCAAACATCTTCAAATTGATCATCTCGACATCAAGATGCATGGACATGAGATAAAAAAATGGATTTCAAGTTTTGGAAATAGTGTATTTTGTAACGCATTTTTAGACCGTCAACTTTCAAGATTTTTTAAGTTTTCATAGATCTGTCGATCTACCCTATCTTTGAAACTTTAAACTTTATAATTCAATATGAAAATATATTTTAGGCTTTCACAAAGATTTCCAGTAGTGAAACCACATTACTCGATACTATTTGAAGTTAGGCTCTAATATGATTATTTAGAGCCTAGGTTCTATACAACCCGCGCCCATAGAAAAAAGTTTACATGGAAAGATTTATTTCCTTTGAATGTATTTCTTAATAAAAATATCTCCTATAAAACAATTCTATGCTCTTTGGATGGTACATAGATGTCTAACATTTTCATGGCTTTTTTTTTAAAAAAAAAGAAAATTCATTAAATGCTTTCGATTGTGTTATTCATTATAATGTCATACAACATTTGAGATAGTTTCTCCCTTTAAGATTTTTTAGATAATTTCGCTCTCTCAAAATTTTCAAGCAATTTCTCTTTCTAAAATTTTAAGATATTCTCGCTCTCTAAAACTTAAAATTTGAGATAGTTTCTCTCTAAAATTGAGATAATTTCACTATCTAAAAATTATAATTTTTTTCTCTCTCTAAAATTTGGTACAGTTTATCTCTCTAAATTTTAAGATATTCTCTCTCTAAACCTTAAAATGTGAGATAGTTTTCTCTCTCTAAAAAATTTGAAATAATTTCTTCTCTCTAAAAAATTTAAGGTAGTTTCTTTCTCTAAAGTTTGATGTAGTTTCTCTCTCTCTCTCTCTCAGTTTTTAAAATACTCTCTATAAAATTTAAAATTTTATATATTCTATCTCTAACAATTTTCAAGTACTTTCTCTTCCTAATACGTAAAATTTTAGATAGTTTCTCTCAAAAAAGTTTCATATAGTTTCTCTCTCTAAAAATTTTCAGGTACTTTCTCTCTAGAGTTAATTTATTCCCTTTAAAAATTTTGAGATAGTTTCACTTTCTAAAAATTTTGAGGTAGTTTGTCTCTCTAAGATTTAAATTTTATGATAGTTTCTCTATTTGAAATTTTGATATTGTTTCTCTCTCTAAATCTTTTCATGTACTTTCTTCTTCAAAATTTAAAATTTGAGATAGTTGTCCTCTCTAAAACTTAATATTTGTGATAGTTTTTATCTCTAAAAATTTGGAAGTAATTTTAATTCTTAAAAATTTTTAGATATCTTATCTCTAAAACTTAAAATTTGAGATAGTTTCTCTCTAAAACTTAAAACTTGAGATAGTTCTTTATCTACAAATTTTGAGATAGTTTCTGTTTTTAAAACTTTTCAGGTACTTTCTCTCCCTAAAATTTAAAATTTGAGATAGTTTAGCTATTTGAAACTTAAATTTTGATGTAGTTTTTCTCTCAAAGATTTTTCATGTACTTTCTCTCTATGAAACTTAAAATTTCGTATAGTTTCTCTCTCAAAGACTTTTCAGGTATTTTCTCTTTATTAAATTTAAAATTTGAGATAGTTTATCTAAAAATTTAGATAGTTTCTCTCACTAAAACTTAAAATTTGATATGATTTATCTCTAAAAAAAATTTAGATAGTTTCTCTATCTAAAAATTTACAAGTACTTTCTTTCACTAAAACTTAAAATTTGATATAGTTTCATTATCTAAAGATTTTGAGATAGCTTCTCTCTAAAACGTTTTTAGGTATTTTTCTCTCTAAAATTTTAAGATATTTTCTCTCTCTAAAACTTAAAATTTGAAGTAGTTTTTCCCAATAAAAACGTGAGATAGTTTCTCTCTCTAAAAGTTCTTAAATAGTTTATCTCTCTAAAATTAGGTATAGTTTATCTTTTTAAAATTAAGTATAGTTTATCTTTCTAAAATTTGAAAATACTTTCTCTCTCTAAAATATAAAATTTGAGATAACTTTTCTATCTAATTTATGGGGGTGTTTTGGGGGAACTAATTGTAACGGAGAAATTTAGCTGGAAATCAATTTCTAAGGTGAAGGTACATATTTCTTTATTTTTTTCTTGAAATGAGAAAAATAATTTATGGTAAGAATACTTGTCTGTCCCACTATTTCGATCCAAACACGTAAATGTGCCATCTCTACAAAAACATACTTTTAAAAATGTATTACTAGGTATCCAAAGAGCAGTAATATTTCAAACACCTAATTAGGAGATGCACCTTTTTTGTTTGGAACTGAAAAACTGAAGCAAGAATAATTTGAATGATGTTACGTCAATAAATCTCCTAATGGCGTGTCTAACTAATAAGACCACAGCGCAGGAGACTAATAGGCTAGGCCTGAATGTTCCACTATCCAAATTAGCGGCCACAAATGGTAATTGATGAATCATATTAGCCTCCAGGAGCCAGGCGCATCTCCACCGTTCATTCCCCATTAAAAATTAAATATGCACCCATTTGGTGAGCCCCACATCATAACACAAGAAGGGGGGCCTTTCCCGCGGTCCAGTGCTTTGATGGTGCATATTTAACATAAAGGTTTCTATACTTCCCCTACAGTATAGAAGATCTATGCTTCCACTACTATCCAGCCGTCCAATTTTGATCAAAAGGGTCACTCACCGTTCGATCTTAGATCTGATGTTTGAAAACATTTTATTTTTAATTTTTTTTTATACAAATTATATGAATATGAAATTTGGTACACGTCATCTTATCGTTGGGACGCAACTATAAAAATATTAAAAATAACTTTTCGATAAAATTTAATGACCAAAATACCTCTTAAATATTTAAGAGGTATTTTGATCATTTTATTTTATTGGAAATATTTTTTTATATATATTATTGGACATACAAAATTTGGTCTTAAAATAGTTTGTAGAAAAAAATTAAAAATAAACTAGTGTAGAGACGTGACGTTGTGATTGGAGCAATCTTAACCCTCCATTCAAAATGGACGGTCGGATAAGGGAAAGTATATAAATTTTATGTTGTAGGGGAAACACAGAAAGCCTGACCAATATATTTAAACCCCTAAGCCTTTGCATGTCCTATTTTCTTCATAGTGTTTTAAAAAGATATTTTTTTGTTCGTTTCAGATCATATTTAAAAAACATATATATTGAATTTTGTGACACATCCAAGCTATCAAATTTCACATCGGATTATTGTAAGTGATTGTGACCACCTTGTATCAAAGTTAAATAGTCTCCTTGTATACAATCCTCTCTTTGGAAAAGTATAGAGTGAGACCATTTACTTTTGTTACAAGGTAGTCACATTAATCTTGACCTTTGGATGTGAAATTAGTTGGCTGCATTTCTTTCATTGACCAAACTCAAACTTTAAAAAATAATATTTTTCGGACTTTGTGACACAACCAAGCTATCAAATTTCACATCGGATGGTTGTAAGTAATTATGACTATCTTGTATCAAAGTTAAATAGTCTCCTTATATACAAGAACTTTGCCACACACATCCAAGCTATCAAATTTTACATCGGATGATTGTAAGTACTTGTGACTATCTTGTATAAAAGGTAAATAGTCTTATTTTATACAATCTTTTTATTTTTTGAAATTAAATAAGCTCCAAATTTTTTCAAATTTACTTGATGGTCCCTTTTTTGTCTAATTTTTGTCGCCTAAATACCCCAAGTTCAACCTTTGAAAGGTCATAATTCTTCAAATTTGCCGCTTGAAGGGTAGAAAAATATTTTAAACAAAAGAAACAGTTCAACCCTTCTACAGTCGAATATCTTTTCACCATGTTAAGCAGTTCGATCCCTTTAAGGATTTAAGGGCTTTTACACTAACATATGTTGTTCGTTGTTGGACCCTTTTGTGTCGAACAATGAATGAAACCTGATCACTTAAAAAGTTGACTGTTTGGTTCGTGTGAAAGAGTTTTCTCGTAGTAAATTAATTTTTTTAAAAAATAGATTTTATAGATTTAGGTTTGGGTGCGGTTTATAAAGAGCCTAAGCTCTAAACAATCAAATTAGAGCTTACTTTCAAATAGTATCAAGAAATGCAGTTTCAATATAAAAAATCTTTGTGATAGCCTTAAAATATATTTTTATATTTATTTATAAAGTTTAAAGCTTCAAAAAATAGTGTATATCAACATATCTATAAAATCTTGAAAATTGACGGTCCAAAAATACGTTACAAAATACACTATTTCTAAAACTTGCAATCCATTTTTTTCTTATGTACATACATCTTGATGTTGAGATGATCGATTTGAAGACATTTGGGCATCAAAATAATCTCTTCTACTGAAATTTTTGAGGTAGGCTCAATTTTAATTGTTTAGAGCCTCGGCTCTATATAAACTTTTCCCTTTAGATTTTCCATGTTTGTTTTTTTTTTTTGTCACATTTGGTAATGCCCTCTAACTTTCTTACAAAATTATTTTCTTAGGTTTGGTAAGCTCTACCTCAAAAACGAGTGGAGAGAGGCCTATGACTTTATGAGCTGGAAATAGAGAGGAGGGTGGAGGGGTGAGGGCAAAAGAGAGAAGGCAGCAAGAGAGAGAGGGAGGATGAAAGACGCAAGAAGAGAGAGTAAGCGGGGAGGGTCCTAAGGCTGAGAGAGAGAGGATGAGAGAGGAAAGAAGAGAGAGAAACTGTGGAGGGTCCTGTGGTGGAGAGAGAGCAAGGGAGGCGAGACTTACACCTAAGGCTGCCAATTCTCCGGGCCGGGCCAGGCCCGGTCCACAAGAAAGCCAATATTTGCCGGACCAGCCTGAAGTGACCTGGTAAGCCTTGAAATATTTTGGCCCAACCAAATAAGGCCTGGCCTAGCCCATCTTATTTAGAAGCATCTTATTTTATTTTATTTTATTTTTAAAATATCTACTTTTCCAATTTTTCTCGTTTGTAGTAAGCCAAAAAAAAAAGGTTTCTATACTTCCCCTACAGCATAGAAGATCTATGCTTCCCCTACCATCCAACCATCCAATTTTGATCAAGAGAGCCACTCATCGTTTGATATTAAATCCGACATCTCAAAGTATTTTATTTTTAATTTTTTTATACAAATTGTATGAATATAAAATTTGGTACGTGCCATCTTCTCATTGGGATGCACCTATAAAAATATTAAAAATAAGTTTTCGAAAAAATATAATGACCAAAATACCCGTTGAAAATTTAAAGGGTATTTTGGTCATTTTATTTATTGAAAATATTTTTTTTATATTTTTCACTAGTGCGAGTTTAATAGAGGATAAGAAATACAAAATTTGGTGTCAAAAATAGTTTATATAAAAAAATTTAAAATAAAATAGTGTAGAGATGTGACATTGTGATTGGGGCAATCTTAGCCCTCCATTCAGAATGGACGATTGGATAAGGAGAAGTATATAAGCTTTATATTGCAAGGGATGCATAGAAAACTTGTCAAAAAAAAAAACAGATGCGACAATATTTTTTAGAAAATTTAAAACCTATTCTCTCTCACTAAAAACCCAATCTCTCTTTTTCTCTCTAAAAATCCTTTATCTCTCCATAGAAACCCAATCTCTTTGTCTCTCTTTAAAAATTCATCCTCTCCCTCTAAAAACCCTTTCTTTCTCTAGAAACTCAATCTCTCTTGCTCTCTCTAAAACCCATTCTCTCTCTCGCTAGAAACTCAATCTCTATTTCTCTTTCTAAATGCTCAATCTCTATCTCACTAAAACCCTTTCTCTCTCCTTAGAAACCTAACCTCTCTTTATCTCTCTAAAAACCCATTCTCTCTCTAAAAACTCAATCTCTCTTTCTCTTTCTAGAAATACATTCTCGTTTTCTTTATCTAAAAACTCATCTCTCTCTAGAAACTCAATCTCTCTTTCTCTTTCTAAAAACTCATTCTCTCTTTCACTTTTTAAAAATACATTCTCCATCTAAAAACCCAATCTCTCTTTCTCTCTAAAACCCATTCTCTCTCTCAAAACCAATCTCTCTCTAAAAACCCATTCTCTCTCTCTAGAAATCCAATCTCTTTTTCTATTTAAGAACCCATTCTCTCTAGAAATATAATCTCGATTTCTCTCCCTAAATATTCATTCTCTCTAGAAATTCAATCTCTCTCTCAATAAAACTCATTGTCTGTCTAAAAATTCATTCTCTCTTTCTCTCTCTAATAATCCATTCTCTCTAGAGACCTAATCTCTCTTTAAGAACTCATTCTCTCTCTATCTAGAAACTCATTGTCTTTCTCTTTTTAAAACCTCATTCTCTCTCTAGAAACTCAATCTCTTTTCCTTTCTCTAAAACTCCAATCTCTCTAAAATCTATTATCTCTCTAAAAACCCAATCTCTCTCTAAAACCCACTCTCTCTAGAAACCCAATCTCTCTTTCTCTTTCTAAAAACCCATTTCCTCTAAAAATCCAATCTCTCTTGAAACCCAAGCTCTCTTTGTCACTCTAAAAACTCATTCTCTCTCTAAAAATCCATCTTTTTCTAAAAACCCAATCTTTCGTTCTCTCTCTAAAAACTTAATCTCTCTCTCTCTCTTTAAGAACATGTTTTCTCTCTCTCTCTCCCAATCTCTCTCTCTCTCTCATAACCCAATCTCTTTATCTAGAAACTCAATATTATTTTAAATTTTGTAAAAAATGTTTCAGCATATGTTTTATTTTTGGCTTACTACAAACAATAAAAGTTTGAAGAGTGAGAAAAATAAATAAATAAATAAAAAGAAAAAGGCTTCTTATTGGACTAAGCCAGGCTCAGGCATTATAGATTTTCTTTTCAGGGCAGGATGGGCTGGGCCTTTTTTGGAACAACTTTCAGGCTGGGCCAAAGTATTTTCAGGCTTTGCCGGTCCTCAGGCCGCCCTGACCCTATGGTAGCCCTACTTACACCCCCACCCCCGATTATTTTAAAAGAAATTGGAATCATACCTATGTGGTTTAGATTTCAATTTTGTAGATTTTGGATACTTTTTATGGAAATTAATTTCAAAAGGTAAAAATATTTTCAAATCGTGTCACAAACCAAATATGAGAAATTAGTTATTTTCTAAGAAAATAATTTTTAAGAAATCATTTTCTTATAAACCAAATGTGCCCAAAAAGAGCAACATATCTTGACAATACTTAAGTGGTAAAGATTAGGTCATAAAATTGTCGTACGTATTCGTCTTGATTAACTTTCTTCCCCTTCCTTCCTTCCTCTCTTTTTTTTTTTTTTAATAGTGACTTCATCGAATAAATGAAAGATTACAAAAGAGATACACAACAGAAGAGAAACAGAGATGAAAGAAAGAGTGAGAAAGAGTGGATAGGCAACAAAAGTAAAGGGCAAAGAAGGAAGAGGAAGAACAAGAATGACATGTAGGAGAAGAAACGAGGTGAAAATGTGTGGCAACATAGACTAGACTGTAGCCATTTTAGCTAGGCTATCAGCTTCTCCATTCTTCTCCTTGATGTGTTTGAAGATAACTTCTTTGGCTTGAAGGTTTAGCATTAATTCATCCATGATGGGGGTCAATTGCCATGGGACGAGATGAGGGCTAACACATCACTTAATGACATTCGCAGAGACTTACTATGATGATGCATACATGTTCATCTTGAAGCTTTAAAACACCTTCTTTAGCTGCCCTCAGTTCTGCCTCGTTGATATGACAGGAGTTACGCTGCCCTCAGTTCTGCCTCATTGATATGACATTCCTTTATGAGTACCTCAAGATGCCTCCATAATCAGCCTTTTGTATTTTGAACTTAAGCTCCCATCAAAATTCAATTTCAGCCAGCCTTCAGGAGGTAGTAGCCAATCCGCTTGTTTGAGTGTCCTAATGGGTTGTATATTGAGGAGATCATCAAAATTGGTGAGAAATAACTCTTTATAACTCTTCAAGATTAAAGAGGCCTGCGGCCAGTAAATTACCAGCCTCATGACCTCTCTGTGAATATCTGTTGATGTTCCGAAGTGTCCCGCAAACACTCTAGCATTCCTCTCCTTCCATAAAGTCCAGAGTAGACTTGGTATTAAAATGCCCTAAAGGTGAGTCCCAAGTTTGGGGAAGGGTGGATCAAGAATGAGTACTAAAAATTGGTTGATAGTCTCATACTTGACCCATTGCCAGTTAGATATGCTCGAGACCCGTTCCCATAAAGGATTTGCATTAGAGCAATGTAAGAAAAGATAGATTACTATTTTTCGCGTTTTATTTACATAAAATACATACATTCACAAATAATTTACCCCTCTTTTTGAGCTATTCATCTCGATTTTTTTAATTATTCTTAGTGGAGCGATATAGGTTAATTGGCTAACCCAACTGATCATTGACCACTCATATTGCGTGCAACGGAGTTACGGTCATCAAGACAGTGATGGAGCATGATCAGTATGATCTTGATGTGTTTGATCCGTTAGAAAATCCACGTGATGTGTTTGATCCGTTAGAAAATCCACGTAGAGAAATCATTCTCAAGTTGAACTTTAGAGGAACAACGACATTGAGGATGTAAAAGTTCTCCATAAATACCTCAACGATGTTGTCATCACACAATTTGTTTCTGAAAAATGACAAAGAACTCAAGTGACAAGGTTTCTTTGGCAGTTCGACACTTCAAAGGTTGAACTTGGTTTGATCCTTGAAGGGTCGACAACTTATCATAGTAAAAATAATAAGTCGGACTGCTTCTTTTTAAAATTATTTCAACTCTTGATGTGTCGAATTTAAATATTTTCGACCCTTCAGGGATTGGGCTGGGGATATTTTGTGGAAAAGTATTCTAACATAAAAGGGGACCTCTCAGGTGTCGAATTTAAATATTTTCGACCCTTCAAGGTTTGGGTCGGGGGTATGTCCTATAAAAAAATTACAAGAAAAAGGATATTTCTGTAATTCCTATCCATTTTCTATTATCAAAAAAGAATAGGAACCATATGTAAAGTTCCATTTTGATAATCAGAATCCAACTCTAAATCATTAGAAGAGCATTCTTGATTCTTAGACGATCATTCCTGATTCACGTAATCTAAATCAACGAAGCCCATTTTTATACTTGTACACACACAAACTCTCTAAATAAAAGAAAAATATACAATGAGACCATTTACCTTTGATGCAAGGTAGTCACAATTAATTTTTTTTTTTTTTTTTGACAATATTCAAATTTTTTTATTAATAAATCAAGCGGTTACAAAAAAAAGCTACAGCATACTCAAAGCATCATCACTCAGAAAGAGTGGCCCCCTTTTTTGCAAACTCGTCTACAACACCATTGGCTTCCCAATAGACATGGTAAAAGGAGACCCTCAAGACTGCTGCGAGGACCAAAATTTCTAAGCAGCATTGCCACAGCTGCTATAGTACTCTATGCTCTTTCTTACATTACAAAATAGTATTCAGGGGGGGGGGCCTTCTATCGTGAAGACTACGTCCAAATGTTTATCCCTCAAAATCTTCAAGCCTTGCAGTAGTGATGCCATTTCAGCTTCATTTGTAGACACGGTCTTGCATAACACAAAACTACCTTCTCGTTCCAGTCTCGTACTACTCCACCCACTTCCATCCTACCCTGATTTCCCATGGAGTTACTATCGAAATTCAACTTAAAACAATTATGCATTGAGAGGGTCCACTTCACTTTCGGCCTGCATTTAACCTTTCCCATCTTGAATAGATTCGGGACATTAGTCAAAACATCAAATTCAGAAACTCCCCAACCTTCTTTTACAATTGATAGCCAGCTCCACATGGTCATGTTGAACAAAACCCTGTCGAATGGAAGCATTACCCCCTCAAAAGCCCTTCGATTCTTCTCCGTCCACAACTCCCGACTCCTACAGTACTACCCCTCTAAGGATCATCCAAAACTTCATACCACCCTCAAACCACCGAACCATTGAAAAATGTGAAAGAATGCAAAGCAAGAAGGAAGGCATAATCCACGCAACTCCCAATCGATTGAAACACCATCCCCAAATTCTAGCAAAAGCACAATAGAAGAAAAGATGATGACCCATTTCCCCATCGCTTTTACATATTAAGCAAACATTTGGCAAAATCATTCCCCTTTTAATAAGATTGTCTATTGTCAAAAAAATTTCCTGAATCATTAACCACACAAAAACTTGAACCTTGTGTGGGACTGGCTACTTCCATGTACTTGAAATAATCTTTTCAGACCATCTCCAACGATCATGAAAAAGCAGGCTATAAGCTGATTTAACATTAAACATCCCCACATTTTCTAATTCCGACACAATTTCATCCTTCTCAGAATTTGAAATGTACACATTTTCCAGCAGAGTCGGCAATTCTGAGAATTGATTAGCAACTATTTCCATGACCTTGTTATAAAGCAATTGGACATCCCAAACCACTTGACCATCAACTCTTGAGAATAAGTCAGACACCTTAGCATTGAAATCTATAACCGTGTCAAATGATTTAGATAAAGAAAGTTTAGGGGACTATCTCCAATCCACTTATTGTACCAAAAAAAAAAATATTGTCCCCTTCTACCAATCTCCCATCTCACATTTCTATCCACAATCTATTTCGTCAAATAAATGGCCCTTCAACAAAAAGAAAGCATCGAGGAATTTCTCCCCTTACCAATCCATCAGCCAATTCTATCCAAACCATACTTAATCTCCAAGTCACAATTAACCTCTAGGGCTGGATCGACCCTATCAGTTCTGGGTTGAACCAGGACCCATTTTCAAAGGAACTTGGACAAGTGCAGGGATTAGGTCCCCTTGGCTTTCTCTCTACCGACAAACCTTTTATTCCCTCATGCTCATCCTCAAATATGGTAAAGTGGGCATGCGTTGGTGGTTAAAATTTGTCCTTCCACAACACAAATATCCAAAAACAGCACCCCTCCATCACCTTTAAGCCCAAACAATGCCACGGCCCCATAAAAATTTGAAAGTAGGGTATCATCCAAAAAAGCTAATGGCCATTTCAGTCAACTCCAACCACCACCCCTATAAAATCAGACTTGAATATTTCCAATACCCAAATGTAGGGGTATCAATGGACCAAGAGGACCGGCGTAGCCCGGTTACGCCAATTCCCCCAATTCCAAAAAGTAAGGGCCTGGGTAACAAAATGGGGCTTAAGGGCCAGGCTAGGGTAGAGCAGCCATGACACAAGGGTCAGCCCAGGCTGGGCCTGGCGATGGATGGTCCTCTTCTTCTTAGCTTTTGTTATATTTTGTATTTATTTGGCTTGGCCCAGCCGCTCGACTTGATACCGCCCGGCCCTGATAGAGCTAGGGCCTGGCATGGGACAAAGCCTCTTTGGTGGGGTCAGAGGGTAGCAATAGGACCAGGAGGGCCGACCTAGCCTGGTTAGCCCAATTCTAAAAAATAAGGGCCCGGACAACAAAATGTGTCCTAAGCGCCGGGCCAAAACAGAGTAACCTTGGCACAAGGGTAGGTCACAGCCAGGTCTGGGCTATGGACAGTCCTCTTCTTAACTTTTATTATATTTTATGTTTGTTTGGCCTGGCCCGGCCACTCGGCTCGATACTGCCAGGGCCTGATAGGACTAGGACTGGGCTAGGGCCACTGCCGAGCTAGGGCTAGGGCCTAAGCAGTGTCCATTATCATCCCTCCCCAAATATCGATGGCCTTCCTCAATAAAAAAGGCCACACCCTTCCAACTTGATACAAGTATTAAAAAACAAAAAAGGAAGGGCCTGACTTTCGCTGTTCAAATTAAAGGCAAGTGGAGGAAGAGAGAGAAAGTGTCCATAGTAGCGGGCCGGAAAGAGAGGGGTCAAGGGCCGGCCGGTCACGACTGCTCCCACTTCCAAAACTAATGTGCAAGCCTGCAGCCTTTTACTCTTTCTTTTTTTCCTTTTGCTCCTTACAAACTTCCATATGTTTCTTTAAAAGGTTTACCACCTTAGGTTCTCTTTGGTCTCATCAATTCAAATTCAATGGAGGAGGAAGACTCCCCTGAATCAGGAGATGAAGCTCTCTCTCTCTCTGATCTCCCACTTTCTCAACAATGCCAAATCAAAAACACAAACAACAACGAACCCACAAAGGATGTCTCAGACTTCTCTGATTTCGAGTTCGATTCAAGAGCATCGTCCCTTTGCTTAGCTGAAGACGTGTTTTTTTGTGGCCAAATCCTTCCATTGAGGCCCTCGGTTAGCTCAGAAGACTGCAGTCGGAACCTGAGCTTGCGCTCTGACTCGTCGGGCACGAGTACATGCTTCACCGCGACACGGTCCCAGGGTTCCTCTGGAAGCAGCAGCCGACACTTTGAGGAAGAGAGTGTTTGTCCATGGCACACACAATCGAGCCCCAAACCGGGTCTGCGGGGCAAAGTGCCTTGCAAGGTGGGCCCTGAGCACCGGCCGGCGGTGTGGTGGGGGGTTTTTCGGCTGGGCTTGGTGAGGCAGCCGGCAGAGATCAATTTGCTTGATTTGAGGCGGCGACAAGAAAAAGGAGGAGAGGAGCCGAAAAAGAAAAGAGAGAAAGGGAAGAAGGAGGAAAACAAGGAGAGGAAAAGGGAAATGGGGTGGTGTATGTTGGGTGGGTTGTCATGTAAGTGTTCTGCAACTGCCATTGCGGAGATGACCGAGAGGCGGGCGCGCGAGGCACCGTGGGTGGGATCAAAGGAGGCAGGGGAGGAGCAGGCGCGCAGGCGCACTTTTGAGTGGCTCAAGGCACTCGGGGCAGGAGTGGCCCCGGAGCCGTAGCTCATCAAGGGCGTCTCTGAGTAAGTTCGATTCAAGCCCAAAACCTACTTACTCCTAACAAACAACCATGGGACTCAAGTTTGCATGATCAATTGAGTTTCAGATAAACCTACAATGTCAAGCAATGTAAGCAGTAACAACAAATTGCTTCTCATAACAGCAAGAAGTGCCTGTAATAGGAAACACAGTATTAAGGTTGAAGCAGCATTTGAATTGCAGAATTTTGTAGTTGAGGTCACAAACTCAAGATGCAGTTTAGTTGATCCATATAGGCCATGAGTTTGAACCCAAATCCAAGAACTTTGATGCCTCTCTTTCTGTGAAATCAGTTTCTTGTTTTGTTTGTAGTCCTTCCATTCTCTTTTTCTGAACTTCTGTTTGTTAACTTGTGTTGTTTGTATCCCATGGCCATGGCTGCAAACCCCTGACATGTTTTACTGGAAAACTTTTTTCTTTCTTTAGTAAATACAAGTGGATTTAAGCACGGGTTCATGATTAAAGCATGACACTTTTAATGGGTGGTGACCCAGGTCTGACTGGCTGTGTCCGATTCTTACATTTTCAGTGCGGAGTCTCTCTCTTACTTATCACTTACCTGAGAGAATTTCTCTCTGCAATAATTTTTGTGTTGTGTTTCATTTTCTTTGGGCCACGTTAAAAGGGCCAACAATGGTCCGGGTTCCTACCTTGATCGGCGGGCTACGAAATGTTCGGGCTTGGCACGAGAAAATGTTGCTGGACAGCCAGGTTGTGTAGGGCTAATGTGACCTGATGCTGTGCTGGGCCGTCGGCCATGATGGCGCTGGCTCGGCCCTTCCTGTTTTTCTTTCATTTTATTTATTTCAACCAATTGTTTAAAAAACGGATCGGTGACTCCAATCGGGCTTCCAAAAAACCGATCCGGATCGACGAATCGGTGATCCGAATCAGGAATCGGGTGAATCGGTCAGAATAAAGTTTAAAAAAAATTCAAAAAAATTATTAAAATTCATTATAAATATTGTTTTTTAGGAATTCAATAAAAAATGAGGGTACTCCATTAAGAATTTTCATGTTTTTGAATGAATATGCAAATATTGATACGTTCTTTCCCTGCATGAACCGCCATTCAGCATTTAATTTACAGTATTTCGTGCTCATCCCTACATTGTTGCTGTTGGGACTCGATATGTGAATAATATGGCTGGGATAGGG
>NW_006495273.1:11957966-11983459 GCF_000471905.2 Amborella trichopoda | reverse complement strand
TCGAAGCAAGTATTACAAAAAAATCTATCATGGATTACCAAAAAAAAAAAAAAAAAAAAAAAAAAAAAAAAAAACCGTAAACGGACTCGCCTATTCATTGTTCGGACTCGCCGATTCCGTACAGTGAATCGGCGATTCACTGTACAGAATCATCCGGTTTTCTCTAGAACCGGACGATTTCCGATTTTTTAGGCGATCCGGTCCCCTTTCACGATTTCCGAGTCGAACCGGGCGAGTCCGGTTTGACTCGGCGTTTTTTGAAACGCTGATTTCAACTATTACCCTTTGGCCCAATCAAGTCCCAAGCTTGAGCCAAGACTTCTTTAGACCGGTCCACATCAAGCCTGGTTCAAGGCTGGGGCCACAGCCCCACAAATTTTTTTTTTTGTTTTTTTGAACCGTTATGCAAATTTCATTAAGCTAATGAAGAGGTTACAATCGCAAAGGTAAAAAAAGAAAGAAACAAAAAGAAAATAACAAAAAAGCAAAGAAGAGGGGCGAGAGGAAAGACGAGTAAAAAGAAAGAAGAGAAGGAGGCTCTAGACCAAGGTCGTCTGATTTGCTAGAAAATCTGTATTTATGTTGATATCTCTAGCAACATGGACGAAACTGACTTCTATCTTCCGCAGGTATAAGAGGATTTCATACACAATAAGGCTTAAATTCCTAGGTGTAAGGTCTGTTTCCTTCCACCATTTAATCACATTGGCCTAGTCCCCTTCAATGATCAATCTCAAATGACTTGGGAGAGGTTTGGAGATCCCCATCTTCATGTACCTACAAATTGAATGAATTTCTCTTCATGTACCTAAAAGGAAGGCTGAAATGAAAACCCTTTTCTATTTTATCATGTCTCTCTTTATATTAAGCCCAAAACTACCGGTATATAAGGATACTTTGTCTATTCCTAGTTAAGGCGTGCAGCTATTCACAAAATGTAACATTATGTAGTCTTCAGCTTTCATTTCATGTCTCTTTTTGTACAGACCAAGTCCACGCATGGTTTATACACAGCTGCTGGTGTAAAATATGGTACACAGTTCACCACAATGCCATCCACCATGATGGAGGGTAGAGATTGATTATACTTCCATGTGACAGATATCTCTACGCATGTAAATTTAGTCTGTCATTTGGATCGAACTGCTGATGGTCCATTGTTCACTACTTTCCCCAATGTTGTACCCCTTTTCCATATGGAAGAAGTTTATATAAGGTTGAGGCTCTAAACAATCAAATTAAAGCACACTTCAAAATTTTATTCGAAAAAGTTGTTTTGATTTCGAAAAATCCTTGAATCAATCATAAGTAAAAGAATATATTTCAAATATGGGAAATAGTACATTTGGTAATGTATTATTTGGGCCATCAGTTTTTAATATTTTTAAGTGTTTATAGATCCGTTCGATCTACACTATTTTTTAAACTCTAAATTTTATAATTAGAGAAGAAAATAAATTTTTAAGCTATAAAAAAGATTTTTTCTACAGAAATATCTTCATTTGACACTGTTTAGAGGTACAGTTTGATTGTTTAGGGCATTAACCTTATACAAAGTACACCTTTCGATATTCATGAGAATCTTACTTTTTACATGGTCAGATAGTGATGTTTATTCACTCAATTAAAGGTAACTATATTGCAAAAAAATATAATTATACAAAATTTACTATAATACAACTAGGATTTAATTATTTAAAATAAATTATATATTTTTCTTTAATTTCAAAATGCTTATCAGACATGATTTTAAGTTGGAATGGTAGAAAGAGGGTATACTATTAAATACATTTACTTGCAAAGTTGGACCAATCTTTGAGCGAGATCAACTCAAATTCACGTAAAACAAGTTAAATTCTAAGAGATTGATGGAGAGAGTGGGGATCGTTCAAATTACAGATTTATAAGCATCATGGAGCTTACATATCCGGTTCTCCTCTAAATTTATTGGCGTTAGTACAACTAGGATGTTAATTATTTTAAAAAAATTAATATATTTTTCTTTAATTTCAAAATGCTCATCAAAATGGACATGGTTTTAAGTTGGAATAGTATAAAGAGGGTAAACTATTAAATACATTAACTTGCAAATTTGGACCATTCTATGAGCGAGATCAACTCAAATTCACGCAAAACAAGTTAAATTCCTAGAGATCAATGGAGAGAGTGGGGGTCGCTCAAATTATAGATTTATAAGCATCACGGAACTTACATATCCGGCTCTCCTCTAAATCTATTGGCGCTAGCTCTAGAATTTGTTTTTTAGACCTTAAAATGCTTAAATTCTAACTAAACCTAAGAAATAAAAAGATAACCAAAAAATAAAAATAAAAAGTGAAAAATCAATAAATAAATAAATAAAAGAGAAAAAAAGATTGTGTACTTGAGAAACTTAGAGTTGGGACCCGTATCATGACCATGGGTTGATTTACACCTTTGGATGGTCTTTTCTTGCTTTTTTGAAGCATGATTCTAAGATTTCGGAACTAGGATTTGTTTCTAGATTTTGAGTTTAGAGAAATTTTGAAAGGATTGGGGCTTAGATTCTCTATCCTAAGGTTTTCTAGGGATTTTTTCTAATTTTCTAGATGTTATTTTTAGGAGTTTTGGGATTTTTCCTATTCTTTTAGGGATTTTTGGACAAATTTCCTAATTTTTCAAACTCTCTAGGATTATTTTAGGTTTTTCCTAATTTTTTAGGTACTTTCCTAATATTATAGGATTTTTAGAATTTCCTTGAGATTTTTCTATGGATTTTGCTGGGAATTTTTCGATTGACTTTCTAGCGAAATTAAAGGGGAATTTATCAGTTTTAGCGATAATCTTCTAGTCCTAATTTGATTAGGAAAAAGGCATTTTTTATATCTTTCTAGAATATTCAAGTTAAAACCAACTTAATAGTCCTAAACAAAATAGGATTTGGGGTAAAATGAATTGCCTCGGGACTTCAGGCCGTGCGACGCGTAGCAAGTCACGCGGTCTAAACCTTCTCGTGGCGCGCAGCCCACGCACGATACGGATTGGGTTGCGCAAAGGCCATTTTATTAATTTTTCCCTGTCAAATTTCCACAGTTTATATCTTTTTGATGGTACGTTGGATTTTGATGATCATTAGACTGTTGGAAAGCTCTCAAGCTCTACTATTTTTTGGGATAAGCTTTTGGTAGTTTTGGGACAATTTTATTGGGTATGTTGACTATAGTTCACTAGGATTTATGTGGTCTTTAGGACTCAAAATCAAGGTTTCTAAAAATTCTCTTAGCCAGAATTTTGACAGGGGTGTTTACAGTTGCTCCTCTTTGGCATTCACCTAAGATGTCGGGTGAGTGGCTGAGAAGTAAACACCTGAGATACGATGGAAGAAAGTTTACGGGTCATCCATTTGAATGACCAGTACCCTTTTAGGAAGGCGGTACACTAATAGATGCTTTTGATCTATAAATATCAAATTGGCACAACACTATCTTTGATATAGCGTCATTACGAGACTCTGACAATCGGGATCAAAAGTGATATTCAACAAGAACTATGTGATATTTGATCTAGTCACTTCTCCTTGTTTAGATCACTCCAATGTTACTTGGGACACTATTATAGTCATCTTCGGCTTTAGAACTTTGCTTTTGGGCTGGGTTTTCAATTGAATGGGAATTTTGAATTGAAAAGAAATATTTGTGGTGACATTTTGGCTAATTTTGCCTTTTGACTCTGAATTCTGGGAACCATAGGTTCGAGCTAGAATATTTGGGAAGCTATAGGTTGTGTTTTCCACGAACTGGGTTTCTCAAGGTGTTAGTCCCTATTTAAGGACTTTTATAGTGGGTGGGTGAAATCCTTCGGTTTTTTTAAAACATTTTTTAGCAATTTTGAAAACAGAGAGAATTTTAAAAAAATTGAACTAGGTGTTGTAGGGTATTTCTAATGCACTCATTCCCCCAATGCGAATAAAAGAGGAGACAATTGCGATCAAGACCCGTACATGCCATACATGCCTATGGACTACAAAAGCACACACAAGAATAAGTCTTATTTTGAAGAGCAATGGTGATGGTGTGTCATCTTGGCCCCAAAGATGTATAGGAGCCTTTTATGACGTCCCAAGAGCGTCCCTCAAGTTTCATCATGATCTGACAAAGATATGAGGGAACAAGCGATGAATCAGTTTGGAATACAACTCTCTAACATGTACAAGGTGCTCCATAGTTGAACTCCATGTTAGTTATCTATGATTATCGTCAAACAACCACAGATGGATTCGGAATGTCAAGAAAAGCTTAACGCCCAAATTTCAACTCAAATGAACATTTCTAGGTCCTACTTTCTCAAAATAACAAGGCCTTTTATTATTCATGTGAAGCCACCATGAACCAATTTCCATTTATACTAATTGCCTCATGTTGTATCTCCTGTCCTAAGGCAAATCAGGCTCAAATTTGAGAATGTCGTTTCCCTCGTCGAATAGAATGTTTTGACGTATGGCACGCCTAGAGACGATGCCCAAGACAGGATAAATCCTAGAGAGAAATTGCTAGAAAGTGCATTATGTATAATTTTGTGTGCAAGACATCTCCTAGCTCCGATAAACGCTTATCGAAGCCCCGAGATCATATAACACTAAAAATAGAACCATTGCAACCATGACTCAAAGGGCTTTGAATTGAAGTAAGATTTTCTCGAGCTGAAGGCCAGGAAGAAATTGAACCGAGGCTCTCAAAAAGGTATCATTTTCGATCACCAGAAAACCATTTTTTGACAACTTCCAAAATTCATAAAGTGATCAATCGGGTCAAAATCGCATAATTTTTGTTGCAAAACGATCACAATGATTTTCTCTTATATTGGCGACCAAAAAGAACACCAAAGACGTGACGGAGCAAGTTAGATCGGACGTTCAAGAATTCAAGTCTTTGTATTTTGCCGAAATTTTGAAACTATGAGCAAAACTCCATGTCAAGATGCAAAACATATATCAAAATGTTCCTCTCAGGATGAACTATTTTTCACAATGATGGATCGCCTAAAACGTCGGCGGATTGCAAGGGAGAAGCCCCCAAACCTTGTGAATGGGAAAAGACCCCTTTTTGGGAACCTATTTGTCATTTTCATATTTTTCTAGGTGTAGAATAGGTCATTTTAGAAAAATCTGAAAATTGCTTTTAATTCATTTTAATTCTATTTTCTAACTATTAGGTTAACTTTTGAATTTGTTTAAGGGGTACCTCTATATAAGCAAATCACTTGTGATTTGTAATGGTTAAGCATTTTTTTAATCAATTTGACCCAAAATTGAATAGAAGGCTTCCTTGCTTAAAACCCAAGAGAAAAAAAATTTTCCCTTGAGAGAAATACCCGTAGATTATATGCCCTACTCCACTAAACTGTACATCCTACTCCCTTGGACCATACATCTAACTCCACTAGATCATATGCCCTACTCCACGAGACCATGCATCATACTCCACTAAACCATACACCCTACACCCTTAGACCTTAGATGCTACCCCCTTGGACCATACACCCTACCTCATAAGTCCTACCGCAACCTATACCTCTCCTTTCTCTCTCTCTCTCTCTCTCTCTCTCTCTCTCTCTCTCTCTCTCTCTCTCTCTCTCTCTCTCTCTCTCTCTCTCTCCTCTCTTCTCTCTCCTCTCTCTCTCTCACACTGTGCGAGACGCTACCGGTCTCTCTCCTCCCTCTCTTTCTACACCGACTGCTAGCCGTCGTCTCTCTCTCTCTCTCTCTCTCTCTCTCTCTCTCTCTAATCGCCACTCCTTAAGAAGGCACATGCATTGGTTAAACTTCGACTTAACTCCCAATGTGGATCACATTTGCCTAACCTTTGGGGTACCTAGGCCTAGTGCTTATGACCTTTCTTAATCGCTAATATCACCTCTTAGGAGAGGTGATACCATAATTGTCTGTATGGTCTTTCAAGGCCTTAAAGCCACGACTCTTTCGCTCATTGGGAGTAAGAGAGAGAGAGTGAATCTGGGTACTTAGCGCACTAGGATCCAGAATCTTATACCCTGAGTATATGAGGCATTGCGAGTTTGCCTTTTGAGAGAGTAATCTCTAGGGGAGGTGTGAGGGTCACCTTCGAGTCATGACTATATTGATTATGATGCCTCATAGTTGTGTTAGTTAGCCAAGGCTTAGAGAATCTAATCGAGTACAATAAAATTTGAGTGTTTATTATAGAGAGAATCAAATTGAGTGGTTTTGTAGTTATTTCCTAAACTATTGTGTAGAGAGAAAAAGATGTGGGTTTGAGTCCCACATTGAAGAGGATAGAGTTTATTGAGATATATTTAAGAGTCCACATTCACATGCATTTTACTCTTAATACAAAGGTGAGAGAGATGGTGCATGTGCGGAGCACACGAAGCGTATGTGTGCGTGTGCAAGGGAATGGGAACAAGGATGTTTGATGCCTTACTTTGTACTTCGTACGCTCGCATCGGTGCATGAAGCGCCCCTTGCCTGAGCATGTGTGCAAATCAGGTTCATGGTTGTTATCTTTTTGCAAGCCCACTCGTATGGGGCATCAAACGATCATCTAGCCGTTAATGAAATGGAGGCTAAAAAGAGTTTGTAACAGTAGCCATCATGAGAGTTAAAATGCATGTAACTTGTAGCCGTTGGTGATTCATGTAACCATCACTACAAGTGAGTTCAGGAGCTGTATGTAACTTGTAGTTGTTGGTGGTGCATGTAACCACTACTACAGTAAATATGCAGCCTCCTTATAGCTCAATAAAATGGGGCTTCTCTCCCATACGAAAGGATAATTTTTTAGCACACTTTTAAGCCTCTTAACGTACCTTTCTCTGCAATTCCAGCAAGCAAAACAGTAGTCTAATATCTCCCTTTCTACTCGTTTTTTTCTCTTTCTCTCTCTAATACATCAGGACTCTAGTGTCTAGTGTGTGGGTTCAACCGCGGGTGCATAGAGCTTAGGAACATTGAAAAATGCCTCTCTTTTTATTTTTCTGTATCCCGATGACAAATTGCCTTTCTTATGAATACCAAAGAAAGTATCAAAAGAGCGCAAATATCGTCTTGAGATAGCGCTCCGGTGTGCCCGAAAACAAGAAGAGTTTGAGATCTTATTTTTAGACTGTATCATTCTCTACCCCCATTTCACCCATCAAATTTCCAATAGTTGAATGGTTTCACACAAGGTAGGAAAGTCCTGAGCCCAACACTAAAAAATTCGAAGATTTTCCTCTTTCCAAAGATTCCGGAGGGAAGCGGCAACAACAATCATCTACAAATTAATACCCAGAGATGAAAAAGATGGAATCCAAAATTTCTGCAACAAAAGAGAAACATTCCCTGACCTAGGTCCTTGCCAGTTAGATAGACCACCTATCCATTCCCACAAAACATCCACGTAAGGGCAATGAAAAAAAATATGATCAATGAACTCTTCTCCTCCTTACAAAATAAACACACATTTGCGAGAAGTATCCTCCTTTTGCGCAGATAATCAATAGTAAGTAATATTTCAAAGAGCTATAGAAAGGTATTGACATGAAGGGGAATGTTACAATTCCAAAGCTGAAACCCTAGCTTGCTAACATTGTGCGTGAATAATGCACCACTGGCGGTTACACACTTTGAAAGACTGAAAGCCTCCATATCTTAACATCCGACGTCAAAATGCCCTTATTTTTAGCGGGCATCCGATATTAAACTATAGACATATTTTTTAGCATTCTGAAATCAAATCGTTTCCCATGTCCACCTTCTGTATGATAGTTCCGTGCATTCTGAAATCAAATCGTTTCCCATGTCCACCTTCTGTATGATAGTTCCGTGCATTCTGAAATCAAATCGTTTCCCATGTCCACCTTCTGTTTGATAGTTCCGCGTCATGCCTCAACAGCGGTCCCTCACCGACACAAACTCGTAAAGCTTGACATCCATGCGGTCACACGCCACGTGCTCTAGAAAATGACCCAAATAAATCATAAAAACACAAGGTAGTTTTCAAACAATTTATATAAGCAGTTAACAATACCACCAAATTCAGTTTGGATTGATGATTTAAGAAATGAAAATTGTTTCATGCAGGCTGAACTGCATGACTACATATGCTGTCCAAAACGTGTAAAGCATCCATTTTAAAGATAGATGCAAGTAGGTGTTGCATTTGAAAACAATGGAAACTAATGGTCGAATGTTTTCTTACTAGAATTGTTACTTTTAGTTTTAAAAATTTACTTTTTTTTTCATATTCATGTTTCCCATATCAGAGATTATATGTCCTTAAAAATTAAGTCCAAAAATCCACCTCAAAAATAGATTTACCATTTTTTTATAGGAATTCAGAAACTTTATTAAAAAGATACTAGAAAGAAATTACAGAATCAGAGACAAACATCTCAGATAAAGTTGTACCTCCTTGGCAAGATAAAGTTGTGCCCCCTCGGCAAGGAAATCTACCAACACATAGATAAAGTTATGCCCCCTTGGCAAATAAATCTACCAACACATTGACCTCTTGATAAACATGTACAAAAAGGAAATTAAAAGGTCTAAATAAGTGACTATAGTAATACAAATCTCAGCTCCCAAGGCAATTTTTGCTCCTCTAAACACCACTTGATAACATTCAAGTAATCACTTTCAACCACACAATGCCACAAAAACACAAAAAAGGACCATAAGTGAGCATAGTTTGTTGTTTTCTCTCCCAGATGACCTGCATAAGTGAAAACTACATTTCCATTCCAATCCCTCACCACTCCTCCAAACCCAACTAAACCAAGATTTTCTAATGAGCTGCCATCAAATTAAGTTCAAAGACCCTCTCAAATGTTGTACCCATCTCCCCTTAGAGCTTGGCTGTATAGAAACCGAGTCCTTAAAGATTTTTATAAGTATTTAACCATAAACAATCAAAGTAAGACACATCTAAAACGGTCTAGATTCTAGCAAGGATTTAAACATAAACCATCGAAGTAAGACACATCTAAAACGTGCCAAAAGACGCAGTATAAGTGTTTGTAATTGCCCACAAAATCAATTTTTATCCTTAATTACAAATTTTAAAATTCAAAAAATAATATAGATCAAATTGACCTATAAACACTTGAAAATCTTGAAAATTGATTATTTAGATAATATGTTATAAAATACACTACTGGCATGACTTAAAGCTTTTTTTTTTTTGTATTACACATCGTTGATCAATTGAAGAGTCGATCAATTAGGTGTTTTACAACGCCGGATAAACTTTTTTCGGTTGGTTTTTGAGGAGCACCTTTTATGGTATAGAGGTATAGAATCTCTTACTAAAAAAAGCTTAACCATTGCCATAGAAATGCTAAGTAAACGACAAAGTAATAAGCTGCATAGTGGACAACTGATATCCTTTTCCGGACTTCGTGTATATGAACCCACATCCCTCCATAGCCAGCTTTACTTAACCAAATTTTACTTTCATCATAATTACCCAAGAACTAAGGAAAAAAGAGCAATTCTTAGTGTAGTAATATTCCAAAAACACGGTATTCAAGCATTTGTTCAAAGTAAATCAAGCAGTAGCTCCATCATTTACATTTCGAAATAGATTTTAAACAAATTATCACAAACAAAACTCCGTAAATATCTTAGAAAACCCTCAACTAAATTCAACATTAGCCTACATGAAAGCATACTCTCATTCACCCCGTCAAGAATCCATAATAATATTAGCACGACAATACGGGCAGTCCCCACAGGTCCTGAGCCATGGGTCCAAGCAAAGGGCATGGAACCTATGCCCACAAGGCAAACACACCAACCCATCTCCAAACCTTAATCTCTCGAGGCAAATGCAGCACTCATGCACCAAGCTAATCCCCTCTTCCTCACTTTTCTTGGCCCCAAAAACTTCTCGTGACAATTTCGAAATGGCTTCTCGACTAAGTCCAGGAGGCTTCAATGAAGTGGGGGACTCTACTCCAGTGCCCACCTCAGAAAGCGAAACAGTCGCAATCCCCTCTGCGGAGTCTGTTTCAGTTTCCCAGTCTCCAGCATCAACAAACCGAAATTCATCACTGATTGTAGGATAGTAATCTGCACTCTCATGCCTGAGCAAAATAAAACACAGCACGTTAACTATGAGATCATTCAATCCTTTTTTGTGGGGAGGGGAGAGATAGAGAGAGTACAAACCTATTTCGAGTAAGAGACACCCCTCTCAGTCTCTCTAATAGCCTAGCCCTCGCTTGTAAAACAGCTCCAGGTAATCGATCATTTCGTACAAATCTAAACCTATTGCCTCTACTGCCAGAAGAATGTAGGCCACTATGGGAGCTTGAAGAAGAATGACTAATAGATGGATCTAGTCGTGGTGAATCCCTTTCCTGATAAAAAAAAAAAGTATTAACAATCAGATGAGCTATGCGAGTGAACAACACCATACACAAATTACTACAATTCATTTCCTGTGTATCAACTGTCAAAATCCACACATGAAACTGGATATACATATCTATGAGCGCCTCTCAACTAGTTATCAAACAGCAAAAAAGACTTCAAAATTTAAGAATTACAGGGTTCGAAAGAGTAAGGTTAATGTTTCAATTTTAATTAGCAGATAGAAACAGATTACAATAAGCTCTCCCCAAAATAGCATTTCCATCAAGGTACCGGGACTTGACTCTGCCAAGGTACTCGTCCATTGGCCGAGGTGAGTTACTTAGGCGAGTCCAAATAACTCTCCCGAGTCCAGCCCTAGTTATAAAAAAACAGAAACAACTTAGTTATGTACATATCACATATTAACTTTAAACATAAAAAACTCAAATGGCGCACCGGCTAGGTGGTGTGGGTCCTCAACAATTGTTGAGGGATCGAATTCTGCCAATGAAAAACATTTTGAACCCCATAGTGAACCCTACTTTTGCTAATAAGAAAACCCTTATTTTTTAATAAAAAAACATTTCTTGGTGTCTGAGGGGATTGGAACCCTGAACGGCCTATAGACTGTACATACTAGCCAAAAAACCATTTAGGTGCTGTTCGTAGTAAAATGGGTATACTTACTATTTACATAAGTGTACACCATACCCGACCTCGCCCTTAGGGCAGAGTCCAAGTAACTCAACTGGGTCCAAGGCGACTCGGCCGAGTCAGAAAGCAATGATTTTCATCATGCAAAATGTTTGAAAAAAATCTATAATCAGTAATTACCAAAAAAATAAAGGAAAAAAATCTATAACCAGTAGTTATCAATAAACAACATGTTTAAGCAGTAATCAAGTCCCACAAACCTAGGTGTTCTATGCCCAAAATACAATCTTCAGAAGGTATTGAGTTTTCCTAAGCTTATTACCTTGTCTTTATTCAGAATGATAACATTACATATATAGGTAATATTGCCCCCTTGTTAACCACATGGATGAAAATAGACAGAGTAACAAAAAAAGAATCCAATTTTTGCTCATCCTCCCAAGGGAGGTGGTCATTTGAAAATTCCTAAGACAATTGTATTACGATGCGTGCGATCTGGGCTCCAGCTTTCACTATTCAAACCTTTCTAAGCCATTTGCAACAATTGTTTCACATGGAAATCTGATTAAGGATACCCCACAACCATTAGTCAAAAACCACTATCTGCAGTGAAACAGACATTCGTTTTATAAGCATGGGCAATGCGCATCCCCATCAGTTCTGACAAAATGCAAACAGCTCCCTTTCTTAGAAACTGATTTCAACAACATGGGCAATGTGTTTTGGTTTAGATCATGTCAATGATCTCAACAACATATTCTTCTTGATGTCATCACATATTTTCAGCCCCTGAAAGTTTATCCGTTCATTATGTCAACATGTCATTTTATAACACTTCAAGCGAGTGATACTTTTCTTTTGATGGCAATACAGACTTGCAGTACGCAAGTCTATTTATTACATCAAGGGGATCATTTCAAGACACCGTGAGTATATATCTTAAATATGTATTATCTACAATTGGCTTATACTTGAAGTTTATAATGCAGTTAGTATTATTTTATTTACAATAGAAGTATCCACAAATTGGTACCCTATTTGGGTTGGTGTATCAAATACATCCAACAAGTGCAGGACACCAAAACTGTTAGTTACCAATACAACACAGACCAGGCATTTCTAGAGTACATTCTAACAAATTTGTAATGATGTAGAACACAAACAAATTTGTAATGATGTAGATGTTTTAACAGGACAGCGTTCATGCAAGAAAGACGACCTCATCACCTATAAACATGTACACATGAATTTGGGGATCCTTCATTATGTTTTGGAGATGATGGGGTTCACTATGAAATGGCAGAGTTGGATGACGCGATGCATCTCCATTGCCTACCTTTCAATAGTCATAAACGGAAGGCCCCATGAAATCTTTTTATCTTCAAGGGGAATACATCAAGGTGACCATTTTAGTTCATCTTTTCAGGAAATCCATCTCGAGGGTATATGATTCCAGTATGTTAGAGGAGTTCAATGCAGCTCAGGTTGGTCCTAGCAAATTCCACATATACTGTTTGGACGATAGCCTCATTTTTGCAACACTCAATATCCAACAAGTAGACAATATTTTCATTGTTCTTAAGGTCTTTCAAGATCATGACAAGGCTTCAGGTAAATATGGCCAAAACAAACTCAGGATTTTGCCTAAATAGGGGTAATCTTGAATCCCTAGCAGAGAAGTGGGGCTGCAGTACCGATTCATTGCCAAAAATACATGGGCCTTCCCCCATGATTGGGAAAACCTAAGAAAGCCCAACAGGATGGTACTCTAGAGAAACTTGAATGTAAATTCGCATCCGGCAAATGCTTATTCTTATCCCTAGGAAGTCGTGTTACTATCATTAAGGAAACTAAACCTAGCATCCCGATATAAAAGATGACCTTCTAGCATGCCAATGTCTGATCTTTCTAAAATTATAATGAGTAGTGAGGGACTTTTTGCAGATCTGCATAGGTGACTCAGGAAAGTTTCATTTGATGAAATGGAATGAATACAGAAAAACAAATAAAGAGGTGGGTTTGGCATCAGGAGGCTTAAAAAGTGTAATCAGGTAATATTGGCCAAGTGGTCAAAGCCATTGGCAGTACACGGAGACACCCTCTGACACTTAAGACATTCGCGACAAATATAATACAGAGAACACCAGTCGGCTACCCAGGCGCCCAGGTAATTCTCATACTTTCAGGAACCTGTAGGGGTATCAGCCTTTACAAAAGTCCTCAAATCACATTCCTTTTGAATCCAAAATAGGTGAGCGAGTTCAGGAGAGACATGTTAATTAGACAACAAATTCTTGAAGCCTGCTTCCCAAGTCTATTTTGTACGGTTCTGAATCAGGAAAGCCCTGTTGCTAATGTACTCAAATACTAGGGAGAATGTGTCTGGACACCACTAACTGAATAAGAACGACAAAGAAGCCACATACCTGATTGTGTAGTTAGAGAAGCTGAAAGTTTTCATCCTTCTCTGAGACAATAATAAAAATTGTCAGGACCAGAAGGCATCAGGCAAGCTCTCTGATGCCTCTCTCCCTAAAGGCCTCACGGATACAAACTGACCACCCTCAGGATCTAAAGTTCAAGCCATGATTGAAAGAGTGTGGTCTATCCCTGCACCCAAAAGGTACAGGCATTCATTCAGCTTCTTGTTTGCAACAAAATTCTCACCCTCAACCATACAAAGAGTAGAGGTACACTGCTAGACAATCTGGTGTGTCTTGCAAACGCAATGGGAATAAACTGTCAAACACTTATTGCTACATTGTCAACTCACCAAGAAAATAAGGTCGTAGTTTCTGGATTCTCCGGTTAGCAGTAGTTTACACCAATCCCTGGACTGTCTACTTAAGTACTCAGTGATCCCTCCCTTTCCAGCTTCGTATCTGCTACTATTGCAATTCCTCAGGCCCTCCTACAGGACCACAAATATTCAAGAGACCTGCTCATCAAAGTTAATTCAGAATACATTATTTCCAGGGCCAAGTGTTCCTCCCCTTGCCCTAAAAGGCTAGAGCACATTTTGTATCAAGTAGTAGACATCTTCCCAGATTTAGAGGATCAATTCATATGCAAACTAGAGAAGCAAACTCCTCAGGTGATGCCCTAGGAGAGGAGGAAGCGTCAAGACCATGACTTCTCATCAACCACCCAGTAGCCATCCCTATTTCATGAGGGAACTTTTGCGTAGCCCATTGGCTGTTCCATAACACAATTTTGTCGTCTTTAGGCTAATCTGAAAAATGACATGCTTTAGAGCATAATTTGCAATATTTTGAGTCACCAATATGGTGTTCATTATCAAATAGAAATAAAACTACTTCGTGTCATTTGCAGGTATAGTAATTAACTAAAAGTTCACAAATAATGGTTTTTTCCATAAGAAAAAATAGAACTGTTGGGCACGGAACCATATTCATGTTTTAACGCCCTAGCCTCTTGAAAACCATGGAAGCCAGCAACCAAATGCCTGATACCAACACCCTTCCTTCTAAAGAAAACTACATGAAGAAATATCAATAAAATATGAAAGCATGACAGGTGATATTCTTTTCCCTTCACACAGAATGGACCAGTCTAAAAGCTAGTGTTAAATGATCAAAGACCACAATTATTCCTGTCCACAATGGATAAATGACAGTGGTTGTTTCATATTTTCTACAAATGGAACATTTGATGTTAGTGCCACCAGACGTACGGGGATGGCCTGTGGGCTTTCAGGCTGGGCCAAGTATTGGGCCAGGTTCTGGCCTGAAAATAAGGTGCGCATAAGGGTTTTTTTATCCGAAATTTTCGGATCGATCTAAGTCGCACCAGATGATTATTTTTAAGAAAACAAAAAAATGGATTTTGAGTTCTTGAACACCTCAATCTTGCCATCTAGAAAATGGACGGCTCCTATTCAATCTTGCACCAGTATTTTCTGAAGAAACGATCATGACATACTGATAAGGTGTATTGGACTTTTTGACTGCCCGTCATACCAAGTTAAAAAAAAAAAACTCAAAACCTGTTAACTCAGGGAGCTTGTAAAGAGTTTCTAACAGATACCATTTTTACTATTTTGTCCTTATCCTTCTTCCCATTAAAACCTTATCCTTTCTTATTCATTCCCTGCCAACTCATCATAACAAACGGTGGAAAGGCCTTTAATGGTAACTAGCTGTCCAAAGAATAAATGCAAGGTGGAACCAGAATAATGCAAACGAGGTAGTTAGACCTCTAGTCTTCCTCCCCCCTTGATCACTTTTTGGAGGGATTTGACCACAAAACAACTCATGATGTCCTTCCACAGTCACTTCTCTATATCTTTACATTGGCAAACTTGTCTAAGAAATCTAAACAAGCAATCTACCCGAATCCCTAAGCTTCTGACATTATCACAGCCCATCCCATCTTGAAATCCATTTTCAAAGAGTCAATTGTTCTCTATGCACCTGAAATGCTCCCAGAGCTCAGTTTCCTAATCCCTCATCAATTTCCTTCATAAGCACAATTCCTTTTCAATACTCCAGGACACAGCATATCTATGTTGATCTACACATTTATTCAGCCCCCAAATAACATAGATGTGCATGTACTTCACAAATTTCCTCCAGCTCCCACATGAAACTTAGAGAATCCTAGTTTATACATGTAATCAAACAAAGAAAAAGAAGAAGAAGAAGTTTGCAAGCAACAAACAATGATAGTTACAATGGCAAGTTAAAATGAATGTTCTTAAGTATGAATAGTTTGCAAGCAACAAATAAAGTTTTCTTATTTCCATTTTTTATCCTGAAGTATGGATTCATTAAAGGAATAAGATATTGAGAGGCTATGGGTCGGAGACATCGTCCTCCTCCTCCTCCTCCTCCTCCTGACTAGAACTCAATCTACAACCTCTATGTCAGATCTTCTCCTCCTCCTCCTGATTGGAACTCAATCAACAACCTCTATGTCAGATCTTCTCCTCCTCCTATCCCCGCTCCCCCCCCCTCCCTCCTCCTCCTCCTCCTCCTCCTGACTGGAACTCAATCTACAACCTCTATGCCAGACCTTTCTACTGTAACCCTCCACCCATTGAAACTGTTACCAGCATTTTGCCTTCTTCCCCCTCCTCTTACGCTTAGGTGGTGGCCTCCCCCCACCCCCGTTCCATCCCTTTCGCTCTCTGCTTCCGCAGAGGTTCTAGCTCCTCCCGGCTCATCGTCAAGACCCTTGGGACGGAGTTCACCGTTTCTGCCTTTGGTTCTCTCCACCCCAGAGGAGGTCGCTCGCCCCCTTTTAGCCAAACTGCAGTCCTCTCTAGTGGGTTCCTTCTATACTCGAAGGGATGACATTAGGGGTAATGAGAAATGGGCACAACGCCTTTGGGGGGAGCCTCAGGTAACATGTCATCACATGTCTAAGGGACGCATTCTCTTCAGCTTCCCCTTTACTGAGTGTGCCCGACATATTTCTCAAGATAGAGCCCCCCTTATTTTTAGAGGGGCAACTTTAAAACTTCGCAACTGGTCGCCGCTAGACAGGTCGTCCAAGAAGCCAAGGATTTGGGTTACAGTAGCAGATATTCCGCTCCACGCTTGGTCGCCCGTGACTTTCAAAAAAGTGGCTGAAGCCTGTGGTTCTTTACTTGCTATCCATTGGAAATCACGAGAGTACCTCCCTCTTGGCTCCATGCTCCTACTCCTTGAGGTCCTCGACCATAAACTCATCCCATCCCTCATTTGGCTGAAGGTGGGTGACACTTTTTTTCCCCTCTCCATTTCTTGGTCTCCAACGTCTCTGCCTTCTCCTTCATTCTTCAATCCTTCCACTGCCCTGACACCCCAGCGACCGAACTCATCGGACTGGAACTTGGTCTTTGGGAAGCGTCGTTCTTTCAGAAGCCGACAACGGTCGAAAACCGCTTCCGACATCATCCCCAAACGTATGGTTCGCTCTGAGGCTAGTAAAAAATCGGCGACGATCGTTAGATTCCCCCAATGAAAGTCTAAAGCCCCGCCGCATGTCACCAAGCAACCTTTCCACCGTCTTTGCCATCTGATTTAGCATCCCACCTTGTTCTGCAGGCCTTCTGAGTATCGGTGTAGCCAGCCATTAGCATCAACCGACCCTTAGCCTCCCGCTCTCCCCACCCCACCTCTTCTGGTAGCTGCTCCTAACCCACTCGTCCCCATCCCTCCCTTGTCGCAGCCCCTGCTTGACTTATTCCCCCTCGCTATCCTGCCTCCTTCAGACCCATTCCCTTCCCTTTCCCTTCCTTCAAGGAAGCCTCCCTTGACGCCACCCCTTTCTCTCCTCCCCCTATCCCGAACCTTATGGATTGGTCTTAGTACCTTTTCGAGGTGGTCGTTGTACTGCCCTGGACCTAGACCTCCTCTCCTCGATCCTTGCCTCGCTATTCCCCTTCAACCCCCATAGTGGCTTGTGTGCTAAACACTGTCCCACTGTCCTTGCCCTGGCCAAGACCAAACAACTGGATCCCTCTCTCCAGTTGATCCGGCAAGTCTGGGGCAAGAAACCCTGTCAGTGGCTTTCTCTATCTGCGACAGGGGCTTCAAGTGGTATTTGGGTCATCTGGAACCCATCTGAGCACAACTTGGTTTCTTCCCATACAAGGCAACTCTCGGTAACAATGCTACTATCAAGTTAGTCAGACGGGTTTCCGTGGAAATTTTCCACAATCTACGGTGCCAACTCAGTTCAACTCAGAACTCTTCTTTGCGCTGAACTCAACTTCTTGGCAACCATCCCTCACCCTTCTTAGTGTCTGGGCGGGGACTTTAACATAACCAAATGGTCATTCGAGAGGAAATCCAACTCCAACATTTCCCAAGGAATGTTGGATTCTCAAACTTCATGTCTCGAAACGAGCTGATAGATATCCAGCTCCAACAAAACCTATTCACCTGATCGGACCATGGTTCCCAACCATCTCCGTCAAAATTGGACAGGTTCTTGATTTCCCCCTCCTGGGACGAGAACTTCTCCGGCTCTCGTGCTTTAGCTCTGCCAAAACCTACTTTCGACCATTGTCCTATCCTTCTAGACACTCTAACAGTTCCTAGGGGCCCAAAACCTTTTAGGTTTGAACTGACCTGGCTCGAAGACGAAGCTTTGTCTTCGCTCATTCCGGCCTGGTGGAACTCCATCTCAACCCAAGTCTCGGGCAAAGGTGGCTTTAGGCTGCAAAAAAAGATCCAATTACTTAAAGCCTCCCTTAAAACCTGAAGTTCCTCTCTTCCACGAAATTTCTCTCATACTAAGCAAAGTCAGTTGAACGCCATCCAAGCCTTAGATCTGATTGAGGAATCGAGGCCTTTATCGACCTTTGAGGCCAGCCTAAGGTCAAAAGATCCAGAGTTACTTGGCTTAAATCAAGGCACCAAAACACTGGCTTCTTCCACAGGATAGCAAATTGTCGTAGACGAGATAACTCCATCTCCACTATTAAGGAAGGTAACATGATCCTGGACACTGCCCCGAACATCGAACAAGCCATACTCACTTTCTTTCAGAATCTTTACTCCGCCCCTTCGAATCCTAGACCTAGTATGGGCAACCTTCCTTTCCGATCTCTCCCCTCTCATTGGGTTGATTGGTTGGAACGCCCTTTCTCTGAGTCATAAATCTTTAAAGCATTGGAGGACCTCGATAAAGACAAGGCCCCCGACCCAGACGGGTTCCCAATCGCCCCTTTTAAAGCTTTTTGGGATACTTTGAAGAATGACTTCCTTCTCTTCTTCGAGGAATTTTCCCATCGTGGAAGACTCCATAAAGCCATCAACACAACCTTCATTGCGCTTGTACCTAAGGTAGAAGGGGCAGAGGAATTGAAGGATTTCGGACCCATAAGTCTGATCAATTCCTCGTATGAAATTTTGTCCAAAGTCTTGGCTTCTAGGCTCAAACAGGTTCTTCCTCTTGTCATATCCTCCTCACAGTCCGCCTTCATCAAGGACCGGCAATTACTAGACGGAGTTGGTGGCTCATGAGTGCCACCCCAGCAAATAATTGGGCTTAGTCTTTAAGATAGACTGTGAGAAGGTGCATGACCACATGGATTGGCCCATTCTCCACCAAACCTTGTCTAGGATGGGGTTCGGTGAGCGCTAGAGGAAGTGGATGAGGGGTTGCTACTCCAAACCTTTTTTCTTTGTCCTCATCAATGGATCACCGAAAGGGTACTTCCTGTCTTCAAGCGGCCTTCGCCAAGGAGACCCTCTCTCTCTTTTTCTCTTCGTCGTTGCTACAAAAGAAAAAAGGAGAAATGACCCGTGCGTATCCCACCTGCAGTACGCAGACAATACGCTAGTTTTCTTGGATGCTGTACCGGAGGAAATCGAAAACTTTAGGTTGTTTTTTATTTGCTTTGAGTACGCCACAAGATTCAAAGTAAACATGGTTAAGTCTAAAATGATAGGTGTGGGCCAATCTAATCTCCAAACCAGGAACCTCATCCCCGGCTGGAAATGCTCAGTGGAGGACCTACCCATGGCGTATCTTGGCTTGCCTCTGGGACTGGGGAAGCCAAAAAAAGCTTAGTGGTCTCATGTAATCGACAGAGTAGACCGAATGTCGGCAAGATGGAAAGGAAGATACTTATCCTTCATATGGAGAACTACGCTTATCAAAGTAACCCTAGCCAACTCCCCGGTTTACCTCATGTCCTTATTCCACATGCCAGCCTAGGTTGCTAAGCGCCTAGACCAACTGATGAGGAACTTCCTCTAGTCAGGTGATGTTGCGTCAAATGAGATCCACCTCATCTCATGGGACAAACTCTGTCTCCAGAACCATCAAGGTGGTCTTGGAATCAGAGTTCTAAGGAAATACAACCTCGTGCTCCTGGGTAAATGGTGAAGGAGACTGGCCACCCAAAACAGCCAGCTTTGGGCCCAAGTTATCCGTTGCAAATACAGCATCCTACCAGATCATTGGCTACCTGAGGGCAATCCAACGACCAGGGGCTCTGGTGCCTGGAAATCTTTGCTCTGTCCCTCCACCTGTTCAAACAACTTGTACGTTTTCATGCTAGAGGGGCTAGAGTGCGCTTTTGGTCCGATCTCTAGTTAGGCCACACCCCACAAAGAGATCTCTTCCCTTCTCTCTACTCTGTGGCAATTAACAAAGCCTCTTTGATCTCAGAGGAAATGGTTCTCTCCGGTAACCGTAGGGTTTGGAATCCATCCTTTACGCAATCCCTCACAGAAGAAGAAACCATGGATCTCATCTCTCTCAGCATCCCTCCACTCCACTTTTCTTGCTATTTCGAGGACAGACACAATGGCCTGGACTCCCTCGCCCACCGGCTCTTTTACGATGGCCTCTTTTATAAGAGATTGTTGCCGCCTACGTTCCCCCTCAACCCGAACCCTGTATTATCCAAAGTGTGGTCCTCCATCACGGCTCCAAAAGTGCAAGCCTTTCACTGGATCACTTGCACTGAACGTACTCTTACCGTTGACTTACTCCAAAGAAGAGGTATCCAAACTCCCAATAGGTGAGTCATGTGCCTTTGCGAGGAAGAAACGAACCCTCACTTGTTCATTCATTGTCAGCTTTCCCTTCAACTCTAGAGTCGTATTATCCAACTCTTTGGAGTTTCTTGGGTTACCCCTCCTATTCCAATGTTGACATCCTGCTCTTGATTCTCATTGGCCGAAGTCGGCCAGAATCCTCAGGAAAGCCTCTTTAGGTGCAACATTATGGACAATTTGGCTCAAAAGAAATTCAAGAATTTTCTGTCAAACCAAAAGCGAACTCCCAGCTATGTTTCATAAGGTTACTTCGCTGGTAATCTTTTGGGCATCCAGTCATAGACTTTTCGTCGGGACTTCGGCTGCCACTTTCCTTTGCGACTGGGAGAATCTTATTCACCTCGCTCCTCATCGCACCTCAAGAGGATCCAACTGAACGCCTCCCCCTGTGGGATCCATTAAGCTAAATTTTGATGGATGCTCCCTGGGAAACCCAGGTCCAGCTGGAGCCGGAGGGTTTTTCCGCTACCATAATGGCGATATTCACACATCTTACTCAGAACACCTTAGCCTCGCAGACTCACAGTTTGCAGAGGCTATAGCCCTATTGATGGGTATCAAGAAATACAACCCTTCCTGGGGTTCACAGTTGCACATTGAGGGAGGCGCCAAAAACATTAGATCCTGGGCCTCTAGAAAGGCCTCTCCTCCTTGATACCTAGCCCACATTTTTTATGACATGGAGCATAATTGCAGGGTTATAGAAGTCTCATGGATGCATATCTGGAGGACGTCAAACGACTTTGCAGATCGTCTTGCTAAGGAAGCCGCTCGGAATCAGCCTTTAGCCCCCGTTTAGCTGTGACTTGGATGCATTCCTAAGTTTGGTCATAGATCCATCTCCTTTTTTGCTCTGGACCTCGGCGAGTGGCCTTTTTCTTCCTCCTTTGCACAGCTTTCTCTTTTGTAAATGGGCGTATTCTATGAGCCCCTCTCTCTGAATAACTCTTAATATTTGCTTCTCGGGTGTTGTTTTAGCCAACCTTTTTGTACATGTCCACTTCTTAGTGACCATTTTTTGCTTGAGTGACCCGGTCTGTGGGTCCTCTCGAGCCATACTTTTGTAGTCGTTTGATAATAATATTAACCGTTAACATTCTCAAAAAAAATCAAACAAAGAAGAGAACGAACATTTCATAGTACAAACGTCCAAGAAAACAACTTAAGGACTTCCTAAACTTCAAGGTTGTGAATATGATTCTATGCCCATGGATTTGAAAATTATTTTTTAACCTCAAATGAGAAAATTAGGCCGATGCTTTTCTAACATTCTGCAATTTAGGATTGTCAAACACTGCTTGGAGTAGAATCGTCGAATAAATCGGCAATAGGTTCACCACCCTATATCAGATATACGATCAAATAAAAATCCAATGGGGAACAGCTATTCAGCCACCTCACAAAAAAAGGTGGTTTTCCCTTTTCTAACTGCAAATGGACCAGCAAGCAAAGAAACCTCCCAAGGCCGCTATCATATGGGATCATTGAAGTGGAAGCTCATCCAAAATGCATGTAAGAGATGAACTAATTAGTATTTTACCCATATCTTTTGATTTAATTTCAAAAGCCCATCAAAATACACATGATCATGAGTTGGAATACTAGAAAATAGCAAAACTGTTAAATAGTTGTTAACTTAGGTGTATCTTGATAAATTTTCATTATACAAATAGGCCTTTCTGGATGCAACCCAAATATATGGGTCCTCTTCAAGTTCTCAAGGATGAAATTATGAAGTTCTCCAAATACTTAGAGATAGGAGGAACTGCAAAAAAATTAATAGAAGTATTGGCAAGGAAAAACAATCTGCTGTTATAAGCAATGTCTGAAACAAAAACAAAATGGCATAGCTTAGACATTGCGACTCTAGGTTAATGGAGGGTAAACCATATGTTATGTGGAGTATAAAACTTGACGTTTGATTTTCTCTAGGAAGAAGGGGACATAGGAGTCATACTTATCATGTTCCAAATTAATTTGAAGTAATGAACTCTGAATTTAATAGAGAAACGACAACAAAAATTTTCTTCAAAAAAAAAGGCAACAAAGTTGCCCCATAGAGGTTCAATAAACATTATGATTTGGTTTATGAAGTTAATTCTCTATCAATGGAAATATAAGATGGAGAAAAGATTACAAAAGAATAAAAGATATTTCAGTAATTTTTAAAGTGCAATAAAATGTGAATATGTAGGTTCACTTTCCTATCAATAAATACTATGAGAGAAAAGCAAATTTACTTCTAGAAGTGATGGATAAGGAGCGGAAGATGTAGAAATTAGATATTTACAATTTTTCCCTAAAATGCTTCTGCAGATGTTGCAATTAAAAAGTTAATGGCAGGACACATTCTATTCAGAGGTATCACTTTTGCATTGACTGCAGATGAAAGGAATAAAAACACAAAACTTATTGGAGTGAAGAAAGTCACTTGAAGCAGCTATACATCCTCATAGATTAGAGCTAACAAGATGAAATCATTTACCAAAGATGGATCAGTAAGGCTATTAGCAACCACGTATTTTAAGCTCTTGCATGTGCTGAACTGGAAAGGTGTGAGATCTGGAAAGGAGTGAGATTATATAATCTAAGATTATTTTTGGAATACAATAGCCTTCCCCAATTATAATCAGGAGTAAGCTCCCAAAGAGGACCATCTCCAAAAACTGCGTCCCAATAGGGGGACCGTAACAAGTGAAGGAACTCCCTGTAACTATGCCTAGAAGTAGCAACCAGTGTGCAATATATGTTCAATCTGGTCATTGTGGTGAGACTGATATTGGGCAATAAATATGAGGTCCAATTATCCAGTATTAGGAAAAAAAAATTGACCTTTTTAGGTAGAAAAAGAAAGGACAAATAGATAAGAAAGAAAAAAAAAAAACTTGTACAGCGTTATTATTATTATTTGTTAAAAGGTACCTCTAGCAAGCAAAGTACAAAACGCTCTAAGAAACAGCAGTCGTAGAGCGCCTCCTTTATTATAAACACTCTATGCAGATGCCAATCGGAAGGGTCAATTATACCACAAACATAATGTATAGAAGGGCCATTAAAGAGAAGATAAAGTTAATAAATTGATGATACAAAATGTGAGATTTGTCGGATAGGCAACACATTCCTTTTTATTACTTGATGTTCTCTGACAAAGGGTTATATGTTCCCAAACATTAAAAGTAAACTCAATAGCAAAAATCATGACGATGAAATATATAATTAGAAAACATAAGAAAACCAAAGTTGGATGACAAAGTAAGAAGTCTAATGTTATGATGAAACACCATGCACATGTGATGTAAGGCATCATAAGATGACCAAATGATGGATAAAACCCTTAAGAAATCAGGAGGGAAGAAAGAAGCAATGATGCACTTCAGAAACCAATCCAGTAGAAAACATCACAAATGCTAGCAGTGGAATAAGAAGGGTATCTGCAATGTCGTGTAAAGGAGCAGTTAATAAAAGAAATCTGCCTTATTGTGTATAGTTAAAATGCATTCCTTTATTATCATCTCCTGCAGACTCTACCATCATGACGAGGAGCAGGGAGTAGAATAAGGTCTAAAGCAATTGCTAACCCCAAAAGCACAAAGGAAGAAACAGAAGTCAACAAATGATGAAGCTCCAATTCAGGAACACCATGTATGAATCAAAACATTCGAAAAATCAAACAGGTCCTTCACTACACTGAATACTTAACGCCAATTGAAACCCAAGCCCACTCTCACTAATTTCAAAGTACGATCTTTTGCCAAAAGGGAAAAGGAACATAAACAAAAACAAAAATCACAAATCAAGGCGGAGATCAAGCTCTTCCAAGGGATAATCTGGATTTAAATCAAATTCCCCGATTACACCAAACCATGAGCATAACATAAATAACAGAAAAAGAAGAATCAACAATGAGAAACAAACCAAAACAACAATTCACGTAGTTGGGGATCCAAACTCCACTGAGGAATTCATCAACTTTAAATGCCCTAATCGCATAACATTGGAATTCTTCACACAATTAACAGAAAAACCACAAGAATAAACAAGTCAACAAAAAAATCATCATCAACCGAATATATATCTTACTCTTTGCAAGACACCATGGAAAATATGCCTTGCAGGTAAGTGAGATCGCCTGAATGGATCACATTCCCCTTGACATCGATGATCGTGAAGACGATGATGAGGGTTATGATGGTGGCTATGATGATGGGAAGAAGAATTAGAGTAAGTAGGAGAGGAGGAAGAAGAAGTTTCAAACCCTAGCTCTGGTTTTCGGCCTATGCGAGATCTTCTAATATAGAAGAGCTCAGAGGCGCTCGTCATGCGGACCTCTGGAAAAGGGAAAAGGAGAGATAAACGGAGAGAGAGTAAATGTATCTCAGAAAGAAAGATTTGCACTTCCGTCTGTATAAGATTGATTTTTCATAGAGGAAGGAATAGAAAACAGGTCATCCTTTTTGTCTACATTTCAGAGATGATCTATGACAGGAATGCACATATGACATGACCAAAGGCTCATCTTCCTTAAGTACCATGGATTCTCAGATGAGGAGCAAGACCTACCGTTCTTCTCGCTCTAAACAGCGGGTACCTTCCGCATGGCTTCCGCGAAGATTCGACTAGATAGAGAAATCAAGGTGGAACGAAAGACCACACCGTTTTTTTGTACATATTTATTTCTCCCACACTCGAACCATCTATATCCCACTCTCTCTTCGCAAAATCGCTTGGCAAAATCGAACCAGAAAGATTAACCGGACGTAGCACGGAAGCTTAACCGATAATTAGTCCATGCATCCGTTCTAATCCGGTCAATAATGAAAAAATTAAATATATATATATATATATATATATATATATATATATATATTCTACTAAAATAAGTCTTACTATACTATTATTATTATTTACTTTTTATTTTAACTTTAACTTTACTTAACTACTATTATTACGTAGTAGACTACTACTAA
>NW_006495273.1:11892136-11915600 GCF_000471905.2 Amborella trichopoda | reverse complement strand
AGCCTACTCAAAATGGAAGCAACATACAAGCCGCTGCAAGCTCTTTCCAGCTAAAAACCACGCTGAGGTTGTTGAAATGAAAAGGAAACATAAATTCTTTACTCAATTCGACTCCATCTAGAAATTGTGCATCATCGCATCTAAACAAATATGCAGCAATATTTTGTTTTCCTATAGTAACCCAGTCAACGTGAAAATCATTGTTCTATTGGTCATTAGGTGCATGCATATTGGGCAGGGCTAGGGTCAGTGCCAACTTGGCCATCTTCGTAACTCTCTTTAATTATTGTGTTTTAATAAAGTGTGCGATTTGTATAAAGTTGAGCTTCTAAACAATCAAAATAACACACAATCAAAATAAGACACAGCCGCTTTTTTTTAATAAATAAATAATAGATAGATGGTCTTGGGCGGTTTTTTGTGGTAATTTAGTTGGGATGACGAGCCCTTACCCATTTTTTGAAATTATTAGTTGTTTTTTAAGATAATAGATGAAAATAAAAGCCTATACTTTAGCCGGAACACAAATAATACTACCTCCGAACTACAACCCCACGTTACACAAGTGGTCATGGGCGGTTGTTTAGCATAAAGCGCGACCACATGTAAGCCGATAATTTCCGGTTCACGTGTTTTTGGAGGGAGTTGGCCCGCACGTGAGTTTGGATGTAGAATTACATTATTACCCCATGGAATTTCCTAAATGTCGAAAATACCCCCAGTACCGTCGGTGATGTGTAACGTTTTGGTAGTATTTTAGGAGTGTTAGCGGAATGTTTACCAGGTGTTTCCAAGTTAATTGGAGAAGTACTAAATTATGGATTTGTGTTCTTGCAGTGGCACATTGTACACTTGCTCCTACGAAGAAAACTTGCTTGTTTAGGGGATTTATTCCACCTCAAAAATCTTTAAAATGATATTTATTGGTGATCTCTAAAGTCAATTTGGAAAAAATTACTTGAAGCCCGATAGATAGTCGAAATGAAGGCCCACTCCAACACAAATGCTGGATCGCCCTTCTTTCCATTTGATGGACGATCATATCTTGGTTTTTGATAGCTGAGAATCATTATTGTTTACTATTGTTACAATGTGGATCACAGGTGATTTGCAAACTTTAATTACTGTACAAGTAAGGTGTATATCTAAATTTTATAAGATAGAAATCTGGCGTTGAAAACTTTACAATGGTTTGAAAATCTATATTAAACCTTAATTATAAGATTTAAATTTTTAAAAAATAAAGCAGATTGAACATATCTGTAAATACTAAAAAATCTTGAAAATAGAGGTCCCAATAACTTGTTTCAAGATGCGCTACCTTTAGAACTTGAAATTTTTTTTTTTCTTTATACAATATACATCTAGAAGCCACATACATCCAAAGTTGACATGGTCAATTGGAAGGTTTTTGAACTTCGAAACACTCTTTTCTACTGAAGTTTTGAGGTGCACCTCACTTTTTACAAAGGTTGCAACCTTATACAAAATTTTTGCATTTTAAAAAGGATCCCTCAAACAATTTTCGGTTGCCGAATGAGGTTCTAGTGCGCTCCTGTGGGAACACTCATATTATTACAACCCTCTCTCTCTAACCTACCATGGTTCATTTGATAGTTAAAACTTGCACGTTAAAATTGTGGCTGTGGCTGGTTGTACTAAGGCAAAACATCATCGTTATTATCATTATTTAAGTCGTATCTCAATTATTTAAAGTCAATTATATGAATCTTAATCTTCTATTCTACCGTACGTTCATGACTCATGATAAGATATGGCAAAATTTTAAGTTGACCGCCTATTTAAGACAACCCACCTCCTTTATCTTAACTTGGGATGGTTAGGGACAAGTTTAAAGTCCTCACCCTTATTAAACCACACTGAGATAAAAATTGCTGATAACAAGAGCAACATTACTAATGGAGGTTGGATGTTTCAAATAAGGATGTGGTTTCTATGTGGCTAGCCCACATATTGTAGAAATACGGGCATGGCAATAAATATATTTTTTAAATATAATTTGATCCTAATTTTTATCGAATATAAAATCTTTAACATAGAAATCATGAATATGAAAAAAAGAATTGTTATATTAAGAAAACATTTTAACCGTTAGTTACAATTGTTTTTATATGGACCACCTATTTGCATCCATCTATATAGATGGATGCTTTATGCTTGTAGATTGCATATTGTAAGGACCAGCCCCAATGTCAAGCGAGTTTCACATATCCGAGGTTGGTCGAGAAAAAAACTTTTGAACTTTGAGCTTCGTCAATGAAATAAATGCAGCCACCCAATTTCACATCCAATGATCAAGATTAATTGTGATCACCTTGTACCAAAGATAATACTCAAATACAAAGGGCCTTTCTTATAAAGAAATTCATATCCCATTATTCCATACTATGAATGAGTCGAAGGTTTTTGAGGATAGTACCATAAGAAAACCACACTATAAATACCCCATAGGCCTTTTTGATTAGTCTCAAACACAAATCCATAGTGTCAAGCACAAATCTACAGTCCAAATAGGCCCCCAATTCTCCAATTCTTTTTTTCTTTCTTACTTCATGGAGAATACAAAGCTTTTTGTCCTTCTTTTATCTGCAATCTCATTGGCTATTCTCATGTGGAGAGCCAAGAAAAGAGAGAGGAAGTTTCAGAAGTTTCCTCCAGGTAGAATGGGATGGCCTTTTGTGGGAGAAACCCTCGCTTTGATCAAGCCCCACCCTTCAACTTCAATTGGAGAATTCATGGAGCAACATATATCCAGGTAAATCAACAAGAAAAAAAATAAAAGACCAGAACCCATTGCGTCAGATATTATCCACAACAAAAAGAAAAACACTTTCTAATGCCAATGATGCCTACATATTTTCTAATTATGCATTCTTTTGTTTTATTTCATTCACTCATCCCCATCAAAGAAAGAAAAAAGTAAAGAAATTAGTGCAAAATATGCTTTCATTAGATTGTTTACTTTATTTCAGCAGTAGCCCACCAAAAAAAAAAGGAAAACAACTACAGATTTTCAATGGATTTATGTTTATGTATAATTATGATTTACTTTTTTTTTAAGGCATGGGAAGATATTTGTGTCAAATTTATTTGGAGAGCCCACCATTGTTTCAGCTGACCCTGGGTTCAATAAGTTTATATTTCCAAATGAGGGTAGGCTCTTTGTGAGTAGCTGTCCAAAGAATATAGAGGGCATTTTTGGGAAATGGTCCACTCTTGTTTTGGTGGGAGACGTGCATAGGAACATGAGAATGATGACTCTGAACTTCATGAGCAACAGTAAGCTTAGGTTGCATTTGTTGCATGAGATTGAGAAGCACACTTTGTTGGTTCTTGGTGCTTGGAGAGAGAAACAGGTCTTCTCAGCTCAAGAAGAGGCCACCAAGGTAGTAATTCAACAACCCTCTCTCTCTCTCTCTCTCTTAGCTTGAGAAGAGGCCAGAAGGTAATAACTCAACAAGCCAACCTCTCTCCCCCTACCCCCACACATATTCTTCTCTTGCGCAACAAGGTGGGGAATTTTTGTTGTGGTCAAAATGGTGTAACTAAGGAGCCCATCTCTCTCTCTCAAAATTTAAATGTAAATATATAAAAGATGTAATATTAGAAATTTCAATTAATTTGAGACAAATTAAATTTCTACTTCTAATTTCAAATTTCAAAAAAGAAATTAGCTGGTAAAGGACCATATAGGCAGAAATCAATAGATAATGCATTCACTGATCAAAATAAAGCATGGGTAGCATACAATGCTAAGCTTTCATAACATTTCAAAATCTCTTAAATCAATAATGATGTATTTAAAAAATCATTAAAAAGTTGGAATTAGAAAAAATATTAAGAGTAAAAAATTTGTATTATTTAAACTATTTTGAAAATTGGTAATTGAGTTTGAAATTCAGTTAAACTATTTGTAAAGCATAAAACTCTTTAATTAAAATTATAAATTGATGATAAAAAACTTAAACTATTGAAATTTAGATTTAGGATAATGGAATAGTTTAAAAGTAATATTAGATTTTAGTAGTTATAGAAATGATATTATTTTTCGCTACTTCTAGACTAATCCAAAAAAAGACAAAAACAAAGAACTTAGAATTAGTGAATAAAAATTGGAGTTAAAGAATATAGAAAATAGAAAGCATGTCTATGTTTAGATCTTAATTTAGCCCAAACGGTAGACATACACTTAATTTCATGGAACACTAAATATTCACCATAAACGAAATATAATATCAAAACTAGACCATTAAATTTTATCTACATATCTAAAAGGAGATATACTTCACAAAACAAAGAATCTCAAAAACTAATTACATAGAAAATATTTGTTATAATTGTTTTAATGAATATATTTAAAACATAATAAACAATTATAGGAATTTTGAGAATTATAATATTTTCAAAAAACTCATACGTATGAAGCATTTGAAATTATTAGAAATTTTAAAAAATAGAAAGGAAAGCAAAAATATCATTGACAAAGTAAGTCATTAGTAAGCTAATAATTGATTAAAAATAAAACAGGTTCTGATTACATACATAAAAATAACAAAAGTTCAACATAAAATTCAGATACATCTACAAAAAAATCTAATACTTTTAGCTTTGATTAAAAATAAAACAAGTTATGATTACATACATAAAAATAACATAAATTCAGAATTAAATTCGGACACATCTACAAAAAATATCTAATATTTTTACCTTTCCAAGCATGCTTCTTACACGTAGGAGGAAGCCAAAGAAAGAAAAAACAAAAAGAAACGATCCTTACAAAATAAAGTTTTTAATAATATTAGAAAGAAAAAACAAAAAGAAACGATCTTTACAAAATAAAGTTTTTAATAATATTAGAAAAGAAGAAAACTAAATATCAATAACTAAATATCAATGACGAAAAAATGAAAAATAGTTTAGCTTACATACATAAATATTTCATTATAAACTTGAATATAAATCCAAAAGAAATTCAATTAATTAGCTTTCTAATGAGAAATTAAAAATATAAAATCCATATAATAAAATTAAAAGGATGACATACCTTATTTAAATATTTGCTTTGTGGAGAACGGGATCTCCTCAATTACTCTAAACCAAATACAAATAAAATATATACAAATAAGAAGATAATAGAAGATGATAAAATCAACCTATGATATATATGAACTTTGTTGAAAAAAGAAAGAAATGAAAAATATATATTAGATCATGTAAAGTTGATTATAACATTAGAAATCAATTATTTCGAAAGTAAGAAATCTAATGTTAAGAGGGGAAGCAATTAGATTTATGTGTTCACATATAAAAACTTAAAAAGCAAATAAAAAAAATGATAAGGGACATCCCAAAGTAAATCCGAATTTTGTCATACTTCAAATTTGTTATTTTATAACAAATCAATTAGCAAAAGGTATAAAAAAAAACAAACTAATATTAAGATAACATACAATTAGATTTAAGTGAACTTTTAGAATGAATAATTAAAAGGGATTGTATACAATGAGAACATTTACTTTTGATATAGGGAAGTCACAATACTTACGACCATCCAATGTAAAATTTGATAGCTTGGGTGTATCACAAAGTTCGAGAAAGAATATTTAGAACTTTGAGCTTGCTCAATGAAATAAATGTAGCCACCCAGCTTCACATTCAATGGTCAAGATTAATTGTAACCACCTTATACCAAAGGTAAATGGTCTTATTATATACTTTCCCTAATTAAAAAGCAAACAAAAGAATTACAAAGCAACATACCAAAGTGAAATTGAATTTTATCATACTTTACATAAGGGTGAAAATACCTGTATAGGCGTAATGCATCAGTAAAATTTGGTCAAGAATTGATACATAAAGTTAATAAAGTAAACTTTAAAAAAAAATATCTGATTAAATAACCAAAATATTTTTATAAAAAATTATTATTGAATGTAAGAGAATGTAAAGAGCTAGAAAATGTAAAGAGAATGTAAAGAGCAGTGTAAGAGAATGTAAAGAGCAAGAAAATTCTTTCTTCTCAAATCAATCTCTATCTCCCTATACCCCCTCTCTCTTCTCCCCTCTCTTTTTTGCCACCCTCTCTCTCTCTACTCGTGTTCACAAAATTGAACCGGAATGGTTAATCGGATATGGGTCTGGAAGCGGTTTAACCGGCCTAACCGGTAAATGGGCTGATTTGCTAACCGGGTAAGTCCCGAGCGGTCAAAAAAGTGTTAAGAAAAAAAAAAAAAAAATCTAACTAAACTATGAAAAACATATAAAAAATGATTAAAACAAAACACATTCAAATGAAGTTAAAAATTAATGAAATTTTTTTTTTGATCCATTTTATATTTTCTAAAGGCTATTTTTAATTTTGTTTTTTTAAAAATGGGAAAATATAAAGTGAGTATTAATGATCAATTTTTTTTTTTATCTTTACCATAATTTAAAGAATATTTAAAAGTACATTACAAATCAAATTCTTTATTTTTGAGAATTTATATACATATTTTTGAATTTGTTTTTAAAAATACCGATTAATCACCTACCCCCTTCTCTTTTTTGCCGTCCTCTCTCTCTCTACCAGTGTTCAAAAAATCGAACCGGAACGGTTAATCGGGTATGGGCCTGGAAGCAGTTTAACTGGCCTAACCAATAAACGGGCCGATTTGCTAACCGAGCAAATCCCGAGCGGCAAAAAAAGAGTTAAAAAAATAAAAAATACAAAAAACAAATCTACTAAAATATGAAAAGCATATAAAGAATGATTAAAACAAAACAAATTCAAATGAAGTTGAAAATTAATGAAAAAAAAAGATTTGACCCATATTATATTTTTTAAGGGCTATTTTTTAATTTTTTTAAAAAAGAGGGGAAAATATAAAGTAAGTATTAATGACAAAAACAATTTTTAATCTTTACCATAATGTAAATAATATTTAAAAGTACATTAACGATCGAATTCTTTATTTTTGAGAATTTATATACATTGTTTTAAATATTTTTTTTAAAAAATACCAATTAATCACTCTAACCACCCAAAATCGGAATCGGCCACTCGCCAATTCCGATCTAACCGGGCGGTTAGTAGTTAGAACGATCGATTTTGTGAACAATGCTTTCTACCCACACTTTCTCTTCTACCCCTCTCTAACGTCTCCTCCTCTCTCTCCCTCCCACACCCTTTCTCTCCCTCCCACACCCTCTCTCTCTTCCACCTCCTCTCACGCCCCTTCTCTCTCTCTCCCTCACACCCTCTCTCTTTCACCCCCTCTCTCACGCCCCCTCCCTCCTGTCCCCCTCTTACACCCTGTCTCTCTTCTACCCCCTCTTACGCCCCTTTCTTTCGCCCCCTCACACACCGTCTGTCTCACGCCCCCCACTTTTTTTCCTTGTACCGTCCTCTCTCATGCCCCCCCTCCCCCCCTCTCGCATCCCCCTCTTTCTCTCCTTCCCCCATTCCTCACGTCCCTCTCTCTCTCTTTAAAAAATGGCAAGATAATCCTAATTCTAACAAAATTGTTAAGAGAGAAAAAAGTTGGGTATGTATCTCTCTTTTCTTCTAAAAAAGGGGAGTATGACTTACATAATAGCGTCACCTATTTTATAATATTTATAGCATTAGGGTAATTTCTTATTTTTGCGACACATGTCTACTTTTTTACTCTTACTTAATAAGGTATATATAGATACGTGTTTAAATTCTAAATCAAAGAGATTAAATTTTAAACCAGAGGAAAATGTTTATTATTTTTTGGAACTTAGATTGATAAACTGAGATACTCATCCCTTATAAAAGATGCAGCCTTCTCATAATCAAAGAATCAATTCTCTTGCCTATTTAATTCCTGTTTTTTTTTTTTGCTTTAGTCTACTAATTGATGCAGATCAAGATCAGCTGGATTCAATATTTTTTAGTCTCCTTAAATTTTTGGGGACTTAATTATTTCTTTTAACTTTTATGAGTTTTTATTTTTAACATTTATTTGTATTAGAGTTAATTTTTAGAAATAAGGTTAGTATGGTTTTTTTTTGGTTTAGCTTGATAAAGGAAGTTAGGAAATACAATTTTTTAAGAAGGTTAAAGTCCGTATTTTTGTGGAAGGTTTAGCAAGATCATTAAATTGGATGAGAAGATAAGTCTATTAGAAAATATAATATGTTTTTGGAAGGATAAGTCTGTTTTTGTAGGAGTCGGCTTGGTAAAAATTATCTGTTAAGAGGCATTGGTTTTAGATTGGTTTGCCAGGGGCGTATTTTTAAGATCAACGTAAAAGGAAGTTTTGGATGAGGAAGAGGTTACGTTTTTTTTGTTGGTAGTAGGGAGGATCTATTTTTTTAGGAAGTCTAGAAGGGAATAAAAGAGGTATGTTCCATTGTAATGAATGGATTATTTTTGTGAATAAAAAAGTTTATTGTAGAGAGAGAGTGGGAGAGCCTTTTTGTGGGTTTTCCCTTTCTGTACTCTAGTGGTACATGGTGGAGAACTCAGATTCTCATGTCTTGTGTTTTTTTCATGCAGATTTTTTTCTCGTTGTTTATTTCTCTCTAAAATATGGCTGTACTTGCCAGATATTGGTGGCCAATAATTTTCAACTGAATCACTGATTTAATCTGCTCATAACCAATGATTAAATTCTATTGCCTACTTAGATTCCTTTTTTCTTTATCTTAACAATCTACTTATAATCAAGGATTTAATTCTATGGTATTTTTCTTTTTTCTTTACTAATCTATTTTCTCATAATCTAAGTATTGAATTCCCTTGTCTATTTAGTTCATTTTCTTTGAGTCTTCTAATCTATTTACTTATAATCAAGGATTGAATTCATCTGTCCATTTAGTTCCTTTTGTTTTTTTCTTTCGATTTTTAGTTTGATAATCTGTCCATTTAATTGATAATTTGATTTTTGAATAAGGGAACTAAATATGAAAATCTTATTTTGTAGTTTACATTTAGTTTCATGGCTGAAACCATATTTAGCATGAAACCTGGTTAGCCAAAAACTGAAAGCCTCAAGAGAGAGTATATAACTTTCACGAAAGGAATTATATCAGCACTCATCAATTTGCCTGGAACATCTTATAGAAGAGCCTTACAGGTGAATAAATAAATCAAACTCACAAGTAAAGGGAATAAATCTAAAGAAATTTTAAAATCCATATGATATTTAATTGTTTTTTATTTTTTTGTGCTTTTTCTATTAATAGTGCAGTTTAGGAAGACCATTCTTGGAGTCCTTGAGAGGAAGATGGAAGAGAAGAAAATGAGAACACATGGAAGAGAATCAGAAATAGAGGAAGAAGAAGACTTTCTTGGATGGGTCATGCAACAATCTGATCTCTCAAGTGAACAAATTTTTTATTTAATACTAGGCCTCTTATTTGGTGGCAATGAAACAACTCAAGTGGCCATAACAATAGCCATTTGCTTCTTAGACGGATGCCCTAGCGCAATTGAGCAATTACAGGTAAAACCAAAAAAAAAAATGCATAATATACTGAAAGTTTGAGTTCTAATAATATCAGTTTGTTGTGTAGAGCAGTGTTTTAAAACATGACTGCCAAGGTACTTAGACTTTGGCCGAGGCCAGTTTCTCGACTAAGTTCAAGTAACTCGTCCGAGTTGTGTCCACTTTAAAAAAAGACAAAAACTGAACAAATATGATACTAAATAAAACAACCTACCTCACTTTAACATAAGACTCTAAATGGTGTATTGGTTGTTGTTAAAAAATTGGTGGGTAAAAAAGGGGCAAAAAGGTAGTACAAATTGCAAAAATGAAAGCTCGAACCAATCTTAGTTTTGGGTACCCAAGAGCGTTATCTGTGACGATATATTCCCCCATCAGTACTTTATTTGTTGTGCATAGGAAGGGCAATTCGTCATCGGGATACAGGAAAATAGAGAGGTTTCTTTGATATTTCAAAGCTCTATGCACTCGAGCTTTGAAACCACACACTAGACATCAGAGTCTTTGATATTTTAAAGAGATAAAGAGAGAAAACAAGTAGAGAGAGATGAGTTCACTCGTTTATTCTCTAGAAATTCACAGAGAAAGATATGTTTAGAGCAATGCAAAAGATTGTTCAAGTCTCTATCTACTATGGGAAAGAGACCCAATTTCATAGACACACAAGGTGGCTGCAAATTTACTTTAGTGGTGGTTACATGCACCACCAACAACTACAAGTTACATGCAACCTCTTAACTCACTTGTAGTAGTGGTTACATGCACCAACAACAACAATAAGTTACATGCACTTTAACTTTCTCGATGGCTATTGTTATAGCCTCCTTTTGCCTCGATTTTATCAACAGCTAGATGACCGTTGAATCCCCCATACGAGCCGGGCTCACAAAAGGATAATAAGCCACAAGCCCCACCTGCACACATGCTCGAGCGAGAGGCGCCTCATGCGCAAATTCGAAATGCAAAGTTCGCCATCAAGCGCCATTGCGTCCATACCCTTATCCTTGCCCTTGCACACGTATGTGCACGTGCACATGCATGTGCGCATCACACATTTTGCGTGCTCTGCACAAGCACCATCTCTCTCACTTTATACTAATAGTATCATACATGGGAATACGTACCCTTAAATACAACTCAATAAATTCTCTCCTCTTCAATGTGAGACTCAAACCAACATCTATCTCTCTCTACAAACAGTTTAAAAAATAACCACAAAACTATATTGTTATTTTGAAGTACACCAAAGTAGTTTTAGAAACAAAAAATACTAAAAATTTCTTCCCTTATTTCAAATTGATGAGAGAAATATAAGAAAACATATTATTTGCATACTAAGAAAGTCCATCAAAAACCATGGTAGCATATAGCTTTAAACCAGGTTGCTTATCTAATAGTATGGTAGTATAACTCATAAATAATATTCAACTCTGGTGTCTTTTTAGTTGCCAGCGCATTTTAGGCCTTGCACTTATATCCTGATTTCATAAGTGCTATAGAGCCGAGTCCCATCTCATAGGAAGCGGGCTCACTTCCACACTTAAATAGGTGTGTCTATCAAGAGTGCCCTTGTATTTAAAATATCTTGACTTATATATAATCCATAGACAATATTAAGAGCATAGCTCATCCTACTAACATACAAATCATCACTAGACTTATCTATCATATGGATTTTTTATGAATGAGTGCTTGGAAATTTTTTGTCGTCTAGTGACTAAACTAATGCTATGTACAATTTGTCATGAACTTAGAATTTTGAGGTTACAAAAGACTAAGTTGGGTTTACACTATAGATGATTACTCAATAGACTCTAGCCCATTTTGTTTTGACATTTTATTAATGTCATCCCTTGCAAGGCCTTTTATCAAAAGATCAGCCAAATTTTATTTTGATCTTACATATTCTACACTAATAACTCCATCCCCAATTAACACTTTAATAGAGTTATTCCTTCTCACAATATGTGTAGATTTTTCATTATATATATCATTACAAGCTCTTGCAATAGTAACTTGATTATCACAATATATTGTTATTGCAGGTATTGGTTTTCGCCATATGTGAATGTCATATAACAAATTCTTTAGCTATTCGGCCTCTTTGCCAGCAAAGACTAAAGTAATAATTTCAGACTCTATAGTAAAGTGTGAAATACACGTTTGTTTGTTTGTCCCCCCATGATATTGCACCACCCGCTAGTGCAAATATCCATCTGAATGTTGATAGTGAATCTTGAATTTCTTTGTTCCAATTAGCATCACTATACCCTTCCAACACTCCAGGATAACCCACATATATTACATCATAATTGATAGTTCCTTTCAAGTATTTTAATACTCGAGATATAGTATCCCAATGATCTTTCCTTGGGAAACTTGTATATCTATTAAGTTTGCCCATTGCATATTCAATGTCCGGCCTCGTGCTAGTCATTGCATGCATTAAACGATCGATTACCCTAGTATATTTAACTTAAGATATACATCTCTCATCAATTTTTTTAAACGTAATATAATAATTTATAGAGGGGTAGATACAGACTTACTATTCTTATGCTCAAACTCTTTAAGCATTTTCTCAATGTAGTGATATGGAGTCAAAATTAATTTATTTTCTTTTCTCATTATTTTGATACCCAGTATCATATTAGTCTCTCCTAAGTCCTTCAAATGAAAGTTATATGGGAGGAACCTTTTAGTTTCTTTCACAATTTATAGATCATAGCTAAAGATAGCATGTCGTCTACATATAGATAACTTATGACACATAAAGAATTTATTTTTTTACTATATACATATTTATCGGCCTCATTTCTATTAAAACCATTCGACATTAATACATAGTCAAATTCCTTATGTCATTATTTAGGTGCTTGTTTTAGTTAGTAAAGAGATTTAACTAAATTAAAAACTTTATTCTCATGTCCTGGCATCACAAACCCTTCAGATTGTTCTATATAAATTTCTTTATTTACGTCACCATTTAAGAAATAAGTTTTTACATCCATTTGATATATGACTAGATGATTGATAAAAAGTTAGAGTAATGACACTATGAGACCCTCCCACACCCATGTGAGTAGGACCCCAAAGGATCACCATTAAATTTTGACACAGATCTCTAGAAACGTTATCACATGGGTGTGGGACTTGGGTGAATGTGTTTATTGATAACTTTTCTAGAACTCTATGTCAAAATTTAATGGTGATCCTTTGGGGTCATACTCACATGAATGTGAGAGGATCTCATAGTATCATTACTATGATACAGGTGCAATCTAGCAGTATCAATTCTTGCTACAGGTACACATGTGTCAAAAAATCAATGTTGTCTCTTTGTTTAAATTTTTAACTACTAATCTTGCTTTATATTTATTAATAGAGCTGTCCAAATTCTTTTTTCTTTTAAATATCTATTTACAACCTATGAGTTTAGAACTAGGTGGAAGATCTAATAGTTTCCAAGTTTTATTCCCTGTTGTGGAATCCATTTCACTATTTATAGCTTTTCTCTAAAAAATTGCATCTTGAGATATCAAAGCTTCACTTAGTCATGTAGGATCTTCCTCCATATTTGATATCATAGGTAATGATTTCAAAATTTTATTTTGATTAGCCTCAACTAGATAAATATAAAATCAGGTCCAAAGTTGTAAGATGGATCACCTTTAATTATTTTACTTCTTCTTGGTTCTATTATCTCATCATCATTATTTTCTACACGTTCTTCCACAACTTTTTCATGTTTTCATGATTATTTTCATTTTACATGCTACTTGATTCATTTAATTCACTTTTATAGAGATTTTCAAAAAATTTCAATATCTCTTGATTGCATTAGTGCGTTAGAATTTACATCCACAAATCGATAAGCATTACTATTTTAAGAATATCCTACAAACATACTTTTTATATGGACTATTCAAAATAAATTATGCAGATAATAAAGCTTCATCCCATAAATTTAGTAGCAAAGCGGAAGAAAGCAACATCGGATTCACCATTTCAATTAAAGATCTATTTTTCCCTTTCTGCTAGTCTATTTTGTTGAGAGCTATAAGGAGTAGTTACTTGATGAATAATCCCATTATTTTCACAAAATTCATTAAATTCATTTGATAAATACTCTCCACCTCTATCATTTTTTATAATTTTGATTTTCTTATTAAGTTGATTTTCAACTTCTGCTTTGAGAACTTTAAATTTTTTAAAAGCATCATCTTTACGTCTAAGCAAATAAACATAAGCAAATCTCGAAAAATCATCAATAAATGTAATGATAACCACATCTAGTTAGAACATTATTTAAATCACATATATCACCATGTATAAGTCCTAACAATTCACTATTTCTTTCTATTAAAGGAAATAATTTTCTAATTATTTTAGCTTGTACACATACTTCACATTTTTTCATAGATAAACAATATCACAGTTATAAATTAATCTTAATTTAATCAAAGATTTAATAGAAACATAATTAACCTTTCTTAATCTACCAAGTCACAATGTAAACAAACGACGAATTTATTCCATTAACAAGATCGAACTTGAACATCCCATCACAAGAGTAGCCCTTGCCAATAATACACAATTTTCGTCAAGATGAATTTATCATACCCAATGATCATTTTAACGCTCTTCTTGTTCAAGATACATCCCGAGACAAGGTTTCTTCTCATATTCGGTATGTAATATATATTTTCCAAGGTAAGAACATTGCTCGAACTAAATTTTAGTTCCACTTTACCCTTTCCAAGCATTTTTTGCCATGGCTTGGGTTCCAAGTTGAACCTAATTACCATCACCCACTAGTTCAAATGTCTTAAACATGTCTCAATTGTTAGACACATGAATGGTAGTATCGAACCACCATCTACTATCTTTACTGCTCATGTTTATTTCTATGTCAATTGCTACAGATTGCTCATCAGTGATCAACTTCACTTGGTCACTAGGGCTTTTGAGTCCTTTCCGGTATTAGCACTATCTTAAATAGCGTTTCGGTTTTCCACATACATAACAAACGGCTTTCTTTTTTTTTTTGTTGGCAATAGACTTTTGATCCTTATAATTTTTATTATGGACCTTAGGAAAGAATGACTTCTTGTTATATTGAGCACTTGATTTTTACTCAACAAGATTTGCCTTAGTATAAAAATTAATTGATTCATCTTTCTTTACCCTAGGTTTATTTTCTTCTTCAATTCGAAGAGATCTTTGAAGTTGAACCAAATCAAGGTCGACTTTTTTATGTTTCATTTTCTTTTGATACTCTTTCCATGATGGGGGTCACTTATGAATTATGGAGCCTACTAAAAAAAAAACATCCAAGGAAATTCCACAATTTTTTAGTTCATTGACTACAAGCTGCAACTCATATACTAGGGAAAGAATTGGCTAGTCCTCCAGGAAAGAATTTGAAATCTAGAAAATTAGCAATGAGAAATATTTTGTTACCAGAGTCCTCCATGTGGTACTTGGTTTCTAGTAGTTTTCATAGCTCTCTCATCATGGCAATCGATTCATATATATCATAGATCAAGTCTGCTAAAGCTTGATGATATAACCCTTACGAATGTAGTCATCCTCCATCCATCTTATGTACGCTTGAGTTTGTTCTTTGATTAAATCATCAGATGGAGATGGAGATGGTGGTGCAGATACAGACATGTGACTATGTAAGCCACCTTGAGTGTAATAAGCAAGAAGATGACCTTTTGTTGTAATCTTTTGAAATTCCCCCGTTGTAGTGCCCGAGTCGAGTAAAATCTTGGTTCCTAACTTTCAAAGAAAGAAGTCATGACAATCTCGTTTCTTTCACCCATAAATATTGTCTTTAAATGTTGAAAAATTTGGTGGGTGAGAAAGGGTAAAAAGGTAATACAAATTGCAAAAATGAAACCTTGAACCAAACTTATTTTCGAGCATGCTTGAGTGCTGTCTCAAGACGATATTTTCCCCTTTTGCTACTTTATTTATTGTCTATAAGAAGGACAATTTGTCATCAGGATACAAAAAAGCAGATAGGTCTCTTTGATATTTCAAAGCTTTATGCACCCAAGCTTTGAAAAAACACACTATCTATTAGAGTCTTTGATCTTTTAGAGAGAGAGAGAGAGAAAAATTAGTAGAAAGAGACAAGTTTATTAGTTTTTTCTCTGAAAATTCACAGAGAATGGCGTATTTAAAGCGATGCAAAAGGTTGTTCAAGTCTCTATCTCATATGGGAGTGAGACCACATTTTATAGACCTGCAAGGTGGCTACATATTTATTATAGTGGAGGTTACATGCACCATCAACAGCTACAAGTTACATGCAGCCCCTTAACTCACTTGTAGTGGTGGTTACATGCACCACCAATAGCTACAAATTACATGTACTTTAACTCTCTTGATGGTTGTTGTTACTACCTCCTTTTGCCTCTATTTCATCAGCGGTTAGGTGACCATTGGTTCCCCTATACGAACTGGGCTCATAAAAAAATAATGAGTCATGAGCCCAACTTACAGATGTGTTGGGAGAGGGGCGCCTCATGCATCGTTGCAAAGTACGCCATCAACGCCCTTGCGCCCATGCCATCACCCTCGCATGGGACATGCACGCACACGGGCGTGCATATGTGCGTACATGTCGCATGCTCATGCTTCACACATGAGTATAATGCATGTGAATGTGTGTTCTTAAATATAGCTCAATAAACTCCCTCCTCTTCAATGTGAGACTCAAAACCCACATCTATCTCTCTCTACAAAACGGTTTAGAAAACAACCACAAAACTATATTGTTGTTTTGAAATACACCTAAGCATCAAACCCACATCTATCTCTCTCTACAAAAATTTTTAGAAAATAACCACAAAATTATATTGTTGTTTTGAAATACACCCAAGCATTTTTAGGCATAAAAAATACTAACAATTGCCTCATCTCATCCAGTTTATGTATGTTGCTCTCTAAGAGCTTGTCACATATCATCCAGTTTATGTATGTTGCTCTCTATGAGCTTGTCTCATCTCATCTAGTTTATGTGCATATTTAGACATAAAAAATACTAACAGTTATCTCATCTCATCCAGTTTATACATGTTGCTCTCTATGAGCTTATCTCATCTCATCCAGATTATGTGCATTTTTAGACATAAAAAATACTAACAGCTGTCTCATCTCATCTAGTTTATATTTGTTGCTCTCTATAAGCTTGTCTCATCTAATCCAGTTTATGTATGTTGCTCTCTATGAGCTTGTCTCATCTTATCCAGTTTATGTGTATTTTTTGACATAAAAAATACTAACAGTTGTCTCATCTCATCCAGTTTATGTATGTTGCTTTCTATGAGCTTGTCTCATCTCATCTAGTTTATGTATGTTGCTCTCTATGAGCTTGTCTCATCTCATCCAGTTTATGTGCATTTTTAGACATCAAAATACTAACAGTTGTCTCATCTCATCTAGTTTATGTATGTTGCTCTCCATGAGCTTGTCTCATCTCATCCAGTTTATGTATGTTGCTCTTTATGAGCTTGTCTCATCTCATTAGTTTATGTGTATTTTAGACATAAAAAATACTAACAGTTGTCTCATCTCATCCAGTTTATGTTTGTTGCTCTCTATGAGCTTGTCTCATCTCATCCAGTTTATGTATGTTGCTCTCTATGAGCTTGTATCATCTCATCCAGTTTATGTGTATTTTTAGACATCAAAAATACTAACAGTTGTCTCATCTCATCCAGTTTATGTATGTTGCTCTCCATGAGCTTGTCTCATCTCATCCAGTTTATGAGCATTTTTAGACATCAAAATACTAACAGTTGTCTCATCTTATCCAGTTTATGTATGTTGCTCTCTATGAGCTTGAGATGATCTCATCCAGTTTATGTATGTTGCTCTCTATGAGCTTGTCTCATCTCATCCAGTTTATGTATCATCTCATCCAGTTTATGTGCATTTTTAGACATCAAAATATTAACAGTTATCTCATCTCATCCAGTTTATGTTTGTTGCTCTCTATGAACTTGTTTCATCTCATCCAGTTTATCTATGTTGATCTCTATGAGCTTGAGATGATCTCATCCAGTTTATGTACGTTGCTCTTTATGAGCTTGTCTCATCTCATACATACTCAATATCATCCAATTTGTGTATGTTGCTCTCTATGAGCTTGAGATGATCTCATCCAGTTTATGTATGTTGCTCTCTATGAGCTTGTCTTCCCATCTCATCCAGTTTATGTATGTTGCTCTCTATGAGCTTGTGGGTTCAATTCCCACAAGTGTACCCACAAGTGGTACTCATTTTGTTAAGCAAGCATAAGTACATTTTTAACCACTGTAGTATTTATAACATTATATGTTAGATATGATACTGGTTGGAAAACAAAGTGCGTTGGGGGAATCGAACCATGTCACTGTTAAACGAACGCGCACACGCCATCCAATACAACATGTATCCTCTCATAACATACATGTGATGTATACATATATATTTACTTCTAAAAATCGATACAGCCTACGCAAATAAAACAAGCCTTGCCCCGAGTAACTCGGCTGAGTCCCAATAGCCTCGGCTAAGTCTCCAAATGCTAGTTTAGAGTTTTCCATATTATTTGTATTTTAATAATGGGTTTTATTGAGAAATAAAAAGGAAAATATTTAAAAAGAATGGTTTTTCATTATTTAATTTTTTATATTTATTTGGGTTAAGAGTGAGGTTTTATTTATTTATTTATTTATTGTTTTCCAAGAGGAGAATATGGGAATAGTTAGAAAGAAGAGAGAGAGAGAGGAGAATCAAGAAGCTTTAATTGGGAAGACTACACGAGCATGGAGTTTGCACATTGTGTAAGTATATTATTTCTTATAAGGATTTAGTAAGAATATTTGGATTTTTCTCAAATAACCAGGAGCAAAAGTATGAATTTGTTCACTCTTTCTTTGCTTTTTTATCTTTAATTCTTAAAGGTTATCAATGAGACTCTTCGGCTTGGAAACGTGGTTAAGTATGCTCCTCGCAAGGCGCTTTGCAACCTTCGATTCAAAGGTCAGTCTGCCAATTCTTTGTTGCATGAGAGAGAGAGAGACTCATTGAGAGAGAGAAGGGGTTTTGCCATATTGAGAAATGGGTAAGATAGTGCCCCAATCTATATTGAGAAATGGGTATGAAGTTTATAGCTTTTTCGTTAGTAGGATAGTGTCTCAAGTTAGGGCAGTTCCTTATTAAGGAAAAAACTGAAATACAAAAAAATTTAAATCTTGTTTTGAGGATGTCTTCGGATCAATAGACAATTTTGAAAAAATAAAAAAGATGGGTTGATCGACTTTCTTTGTAATTTCTACCCATAAATGAAGCATTTCGTATTTTAATTTCAACCTATAAATGAAGCATTTCGTATTTTTAGAAAAAAATTATAATACATACGTAAATCACTCTTTAAATATTGAAGATGAGATGGGGTGGAGGGAAGAAGTGTTTGGTAAGGACGGTTTGTTTGTAATGTTGTGAAAACGCAGGGTACGAAAATCCAAGTGGGTGGAAAGTTCTTCCTGTCTTTGCAGCCGTGCATTTGGACCCTCTCAACTACGACAACCCCTACCTTTTTAATTCTTGGAGATGGCAGGTCAGTAGGACGCACACTGTAATCTTAGTTGCCAACCTAATTCTTTTTAACAACTATCAAAGACTTTGCTTTCACTGTGTAACTAGAGAGAGAGTAGAGGGTTTTGCCATACTGAGAAATAGGTCACAAGTTTAGAGAGAGAGAAAGGGTTTTGCTATATTGAGAAATGGGTGGTTAATTTACATAAGATGTAGTTCTGGTATTGTAAACTTTGCGATGGATTGAAAATCCATATTCAACTTTAATTATGAAATTTAAAATTTTAGAAACAGTGCAAAACGATCAGTTCTATTAACGTTTGAAAATTTGAAAATAGACAGTCCAAATAACTTGTCAAAAGAGACGATCGATTGGAAGGTTTTATAACTTCCATTATTTTAAAAATTAATTTTTTTTTCTCTTTATATTCATATCGAGGTCATGACGATCAATTGGATGGTTTTGTAACTTTAGGTCACGCTTTTCTATTGGATTTTCTAAGTTTGTCATAATTCTATAGTATAAGGTTGAAACCTTGTATACACTTTTCTTTTTATCAAAGACTGAGAAATTGCGCGTTTAATTTTTTTTGTGAGAAGGAGAGTACGGGTGGTGTTTGTAATGAGAGCATGGGTATTTAAATATTGTGCGTGAGAGAGAAGGGTAGTTTCAAATATAACATCTTACTCGACGGTCTAGAGAGAGAAACTACTTCCAAGAGGAGAGAGAAAGGAGAAATTTGGGGGCTAATAATATAATGAAAAAGTTTATATAAAGGTGAGGCCTTAAACAATTAAATTAAAGCACACCTCAAAAATTTATTAAAAAAGATTATCTCAACTTCAAGATTTATGGATATAAAAGAAATAGATTTCGAGTCTTTGAAATAGTACATCTTTGCAATGTATTACATGGCATGTCAATTTTCAATATTTTCAGGTATTTATAGATCTGTTCGATTCATAGCATTTTTTAATCTTTAAATTTTCTAATTAGATGTGAACATAAATTTTCAAACCATCATAAATATTTTTTATATTGAAACAACTTATTTCAACATTATTTAAAGGTGCGTTTTACTTTGATTGTTTAGTGCCTCAACCTATACAAACCACAACTATAACATAATAATAGTAAGATAGAGACCGGAGGGTCTCACTGCATCCCAAGTAATGCGAGAGAGATGAGATAAGAGTAATATGGGATTTTAATGCAAAAAGGTTTGTGGAGTGTTTTGGAATAGTATGTGTAGAGAAAGTTTGATCGGTTTTTGGCTCACGGACCTGTTGATTTTTTCTGTCATTTACTAGCTATAATTGGGAAATTTTATATATCTCATATTTAAACGGTATTATTCTATTATATATACATATGTATTTAAAAATGATCCAATCATCTTAGTTTAATTGAATGTTAAAATAGTTTTGACTGGACCAAAACATTTACCGATTTGAAAAAATCTAGAGAGAGAAAATAACAAGGGTCAAACTTCACTCAAACTTGTTTACGTTAAACAGTGTAATGCAAGAGGCGTTTTAGAGAGGGAAAGAGAATTTAGAGAGAAGAGAGATATTGATGAGGGAGAAATGGATATGTGATTGCAGGATAGCATGGGTACTAGTAAGACGACATCAAACAACTTCAAGCCATTTGGTGGTGGTTCGAGGCTCTGTGTTGGCGCAGATTTAGCCAAGCTTGAAATGGTCATTTTTATCCATCACCTGGTCCTAAATTTTACATGGGAAGTGACACAACCAGATATCCCAACGGCCTTCCCAATGGTTGATTTCCCCGAGGGCCTCTCTATCACCGTCCATCGTTTCTCATCAAGCAGAACTGGCACAATTTTAGAGAGAGAAAGTGTAGCCACAGGATCCTAGAGAGAGAAAATCGATCCACAAGCTCTTCTCAAAGATTGCTCCAAAAGATTGCTTTTCCCTAGCAAAATTCAAACCACTTAAAGTATCCAAATTTTTAGAAATTAAGTAAAGGCATTGCCTTGCATTATATATATTTGGATTTTATAATATCTTGATATATGTTTTTATGTGCACGTTTGATTGTCTACTTGTATTTCTGTGACCATTAAAACCCACGAGTATGCACCTCTTAAAAGAGTTATATGTTATTGTAACTAGACCTTTCTCTCTAATCTCATCTAGCAATGTTTCATCTTCTATCATTTTACCCACTTTTCGTTTTAGACCATTTGAAAAAACCCAAGCACCAATTATTCTTCTACTTTCAACTGAAATAAAATCTCGAGCACTTTGTGATTACCCAATTCTCCAGTTTCGCGTTCGAGCATTCCAGTGTTGTTTTTGTTTATACTGTGGCAAACCCTCGATTTGAATCCATCCAAATCAATGGTATGAGAAGATGAAATGGGTTTTATGGGTAAGAGAATGGAAGGCATGAGAGAATTGAGCAATACCCCTTTTCAAACCCTATCAATCTTTTGATTGTGAGGGAGATATCTTGATCATCATTTGAAGCATGCCGCATTTGAAAGAGAAAAACAAAGGTGTCCAAAGTTTATTAAACTTGGCATTCATCTCAGGGAGAAATAACTTCTTTGGGGCATTACCTTGGAACCATTTCGATCTGCCAAAACTAGATAAGGGAAAGAACATTTTCTCTTAGTGAAGATAAAGAGAAAACCAGAGCTCCTCCCCATCAACTATCCTTTTTTAAAAAAAATTAGAGAGGGAAACAGTGGTCTACGATATCATTTCTCCTCGAACGCGGAGATTTCTTTCCTTGCAATGCTCAAAACCTAGTATATTCCCCCTGTCTCGATAACCCTATAGGGCCCTTGTTCCTCAAACCTAGAGAGAGAAAGAAGTCAGAGAGAGCAATACAGGGAAATCTGAATCCATCCAAAGCCATTCAAGGTCTGAGTAGTTTTTTTAATGGTGGATTCTTTGGCTCATAGGCCCATGTTCGAAATTAATTTGTCTTCTATGACTCATGAGAAGCGGAGCTAGAGAAGCATTTTTCTGTCCAGAGCTCACAGGCCTCTGCCATGGCCATAGAGAGAGAGAGGTAGGGTCTCTGTTGAGAGAGAGACGAGTGGACAAGAGGCACAAAACCTTATAGACAAAGAAATTGAATGCCGCAAAATTCAACTCAAAGTTCAATTATTGAGAATTCAGATAATTGATAGTTATTTGAATATAAAAATATGTAGTTTGATCCTATCAAACAAGACATACAAACTAATATAATTAAGATTAGATTCTACATTATACTGAAGTATTAGAATATGGGAAAATATATCCATATTTACTATTTTTAGGTTTCATTTCACAATAGACCCAAAGTTTTAAATGATATCTTGAAGCATAAAAATTGTAGATTTTATTTCTTCTAACCCCCTCAGCTAATTTAAACTTTGTTTTTAGATCAAACAAATTTAAAAAGATATGTTTTTTCTAAAAACCATCCTTCCAAATCTTTTTTTCACTATGCCCTTTCTCTCTCTATCTTTCCCATCTCTCCCCTCCTGCTCTCTCTCTTCACGTTTTCAAAGTGAGCGAGAGACATAGGAAGAGAGAGAAATAGAGAAGTTTGGAGTATATAATGAAGAGAGAGAAAGGCTTGGGTTGGATTTCATGGAGGTGAAAAGTTATCGAGAGGATAGAAAAGTGTTTGGAGAAATACAAGAGGAGAGAGAGAGAGTGAGACGTAGGAAGAGATAGAAAGAGAGAAATTTACAGTATATAAGTGAAGAGAGAGAAATGATTAGGTTTAAAAAGAACATGTCTTTCTCACATTTATTTAGGTTAAAAAATAAGTTTAAAAAAGCTAGGGGTTTGAAGATATCTTTTGAAACATTGAATGAATATGGAGATATTTTCCATTAGAATATTAGGGTACTATCAAATAAGCCCTTATGCTATAGATAAAAGTGGGATAAGCTTTGGATTTTTCAGGGGCCTTTTTATTGCAGTGGAGTTGGCTTTGTTCTTGTTTTGTATCATTGTTGAGCCTCGCATGGTTTTTGGCTTTGGAAGACCAGAGAAGGTGTTGTGTACAGAAGAGAGAGAAACACATAATGACAAATACTGGCATACACCTCTTTATCTCTCTCTAGGACCATTGAGATAGAAAAAGCATATCATAAAGATCGGCTTTAATTGGCCCCTCTGTCTAGACCCCACTTTATGTGTAAGTGTCTCTCTCTAAGTATTTCTCTATCGCTCTTGCCTCTCTAGCTTTCCCATTTTATGTGCAAGGATTTGTATGATCGTATCTTATTATACTTAGGTATGAAATTTTATTCATTTAAGTGCTCCATAACTAGAGTAGCGTATTGCACGTGCGTCGTACGTATCATTGAAACGTTAGTTCTGGTAGCAATACCAGTATCTAATTTCCTTCATCC
>NW_006495273.1:11856604-11892116 GCF_000471905.2 Amborella trichopoda | reverse complement strand
TTATGAGAAAAAAATGAACCCCTCCGCTAAATCTTCATCTCGAAAGTACTTTCGGCAATGAAAATCTCCATGATAACTTTAAAATCAATTTTTAATACGGGCAATGAAATTTAAAACTCAAAAAAAGGTGAAGATCTTTCGGATATAGGAACACTTATTTTTAGGGCGAAATCGATGGTCTAGATAAATTGTTATAACATACACTATTTTCAGAAGTTGAAATCCTAACTCTTTTCTACAGTTATAATGTTCAAGCTCAGATGATCGATGTAATAGGTTTCGAATACTTGAATTACAATTTTTGATGAGATTTGAGGTGAGGCTTTATTCATTTTGATAGGGATGCAACCCTATTTTTCTTAGATTCTCTTATTTCAAGTGATGTGGTTTTATAAAAAAGGAATGAAAATTCAAATACGATATACAATCATGACCAATGGATCGGGCTCAGATTCAATGGTCGTATAGATTTATAATAAAACATTAAAAAAACCATGTTGGCCATCTGTTTAAGCCCAATTTTTAAAATATACACTTTTTTCAATTTAATGAACAAGCATCAGCAAAGCAAAAATTGAAAACACACCCCAGAAGATGCGTTTTAAGCCCAACCAATATAGGCCATCTATTTTAATAAGATGCTTAGATCTAGACTTTAGAAGAAGTTTTTTCCTTTGCAAAATTTTTGAGATAGCTTTAATATTATTAGATTAATAATGGCAAAAAAGAAAAAAAATGATTTTGAATTCATAAAGGCTGAGATTTTGAAATTCACTAAATAGATGGTCGAGATTCATTAGTGGAGGGCACTCATTATGCAAATTGAGTTTTATTTTTTGTATATTATTGATTATTGGGACGAAGGGAGTGTGTGTGTAAAATTTGGGGTCCTACAAATGTGTCAACTACGATTTTCTAGAAGTGTGTCTTATAGAGTATTTTTGATAGACTTGAACCCCAATACAAATAAAAGAGGAGCCTCACAACCTAGGTTCAGGAGTACCAAAAACTCTCCTGGACCACATAGGCATTGAAAGAATAAGTTCGGATTTTGAAATTTCAAAATGGCTTTAAATTGCATGAGAAGGTGGTAACTCACTTCCAAGGGACCCTTGCCAATTTTCTACTCTATCCGATGAGTTGAAGACATGTTTGATTGAATCCCGGATCACAAATCTAGTTCTTGTCATGCTGAAAAGAACTTCATAACTAGAGCCCTAATTTTTACACCTCAGATGAGCACAAGACCACTTCCATTTGATTCAGAAGGTTCAAAAACCCATGGATACCAATTTTCAGCTCATTTGGACGTTTCTAGATCCCCCATGCCTAACTTATCCAAAATAGTTAGGTTTCACACTATTCCCGTGTAGCCTAGGAGAACCAGTTTCCATTTTTGAAAAATGCAACTTTTGAGCTCAGGAATGAAATTGCAAGGCCCATATCTACCTCATCTTAGACCCGATTGAGCCCAAATTTTAAGGCGTGATGCATCCCATCGATGCGCACGTTTTGACATGAGCTTCAACATGAGATGATGAGCGGATTGAGAAAAAAAAAAGAAGAAAAAAAGATGGGTTCGAAGACTCATGTGTTGCAAAGAAGAAAATGTTTGTTTATCAAATGGCCATATCTTGAGATCCCGACATCAGATCGTCTTAAAAACAGAACCATTGCAACCATGACACGAAGGGGAATGTTTTGAGGTAAATTTTCATGAGATCGAAGCTTAAAGACATAAAATTTTAAAGAAGAAAGATGCAAGTTTTCTGGTCGTCGGAATTCTATTTTCAACGACCTTCCCAATTGGGAAGCGCTGAAACAGTAACCAAATTGAGTGATTTTTGTTGCAAAATGTTCGCAACAACATCCTCTTCAATTTGTGAAGAAGAAACTGACCTAAGGCTTAGTAGATCGGATTACGCAAAGATTTGAAGTTCTCAAGTTCTCAAAGTTGGCGAAAATTTGGATCGTAGTCAAAGAATGCAATTCAAGCTTCATAATGAATATCAATGATTTGAGTAGCATTTTTACAACAATTGATCATCTGTAAGATCACTGAAAAGCCCCCAAATCAACCCCACAGGATGGCAATGGCATGGGCCTTCTCAGAGAGGGACTAATTCACCATTTGCTACTTTGTACATAGGGTTATTTTGTTCATTTCACCCAAAAACGGGATTTAAAGTGATTTTTAGTCAATTTGATCAACTTTTGGGTATCCATCCATGTTTAGGGGATGCCTATATAAGGGTTTTAGCTCATTTTTGTAAGGATCTTATTTTCATTCTTGAGAAATTTTGAAAGTAGGTGACGATTGAGAGCCTTGAATTTCATTGGTTGCTTTATTTTCTGGTTTCAAGAGTGAGGAGAGAGACAATTTTGGTTGGAGAGAGAATACTCCTAGGACTATAGACTTCCAATTTCACCACTTCCAAATCCTAAACTCCTAGATCCTAAAGTTTCGAACTCTATGCTTTTGAGCTTAGCCCCTAGCCCACCAAAGGGTTCATGAGGCACATTGAACCAAGCCGAGCACTCAAACTCGAGCTCGTGACTGTAGGTGCATGGTTTTCTTTATTTCTCCTCTCCCATCCTCTTCCTTCTCTCCTCTCTTCTTCTTTCTCTCTCTTCTTTCTCTTGGTTTCTTTCTCCTTTCTCTCTCATATCTCTCTCTTTCTGCTCTCCCTTTCTCTCTCTTCTCTCTATCTTTCCTCCCCTCTCCCTCAGGCCCACGGCCTAAGCCACAAGCCTACTCTCTCTTCTCTCACCTTTCTGTCTTTTTCTCTCTCTCCCCCTAGATTTCTTTTTTTTCTCTCTCATTCTCTCGCTAGGCCACAAGCCCACTTTCTCTTTCTTCCTCTCCCTCTCTCTCTTTCTCTCTCCTTTTCTCTCTCCACTCTCTCACATTCTCTTGGTTAAGTGCATCGATCTCGCAGTTTGAGTCGGGTCAACTTGGTGGTGTGGTACCAGGTTAAAGATGGACCTGAGACCTGAGATCGCTCTCTCGGGAACCGTGTGAAGAAGACATAGTTAGGAATACCAATCGATGAGAAAGGAATTAGGGTCACAAGGCAGGACTCATCTCACGTGGGTCCATGATGAGCTCGGGCTGACTCACGTGGACGTCCTCTTAGATCACGAAGTATGCCTCTTGGCTTGTGACCGGTTCGGAATCGCCTCCCTTGACCTGTTTTTCTTCTTTCCTATAAAATACACGCACACACATTAGAGTACAGACAAGTGAGTCTGAGGACTCCACCTTGTCATAGGGTAAACACACACGTGTATGTGTACTCGAAGAGAAATGAAAGGAATAACATAAGAGGGTCCATGTCAATTCGATAGCCATAAGGCGTCTCCTTGACGAGGGACTTTTAGTAAGATTCTATAGTAATGAAAGAAAGGGGTGAGATAGAGGAAATGATAGAGAAAAGGAGGAAGGGTTTGAAGGCTAGTATGTCTTTCAAATAGTTCTTCAGAGAAAAGTGGGATGGAGGTTGGTTTGGATTGCACCCAACACCTAGAGGCAAAGAATAGAGATTTTTGTGAAGAGAAGAAGAAGAAAATGAATGAAAGAAGTGATGAATGTCAGCTTGGTTCTCGCTGAAACTTCAAAGAATGGAGTCGTTTGACTCGACGGCTAGGCGTGTGTAGTGACAAGACTAGCACGATGATTGGTCTGGCTTGGTAGCTAGACGGGCACGGTAACTGGACCGGCACAACATCTAAACTACTTGACGACCAAATAGACACGGTGATGCAGTGATTGGTCTTGTGCGGCTGCTAGACGGGCATGGTAACAAGTCCAGCACAAAGGCTAAACTACTCGACAACAAGACTGGCATGATGACTGTCCTAGCCCGGTGACTAGTCTGGTGAGGCAGCTAGACAGGTACGGTAACTAGTCTGGCACAATGACTAAACTACTAGACATCAAGACTAGCACATCAGTGCAAGGCTCAACCAGACCTCTTAGTCAAACAAGCAAAAGGAGAAATGAGAAAAAGGAAATTGTGTTTAGCAGTGTGTGCTACAGTGCGCAATAGAAAGTGGGAAGGGAGAAAAATCAAGCTCGGTAGTGTTCACTGGCGTGCGACAGTCAGAGAGAAAGAAAGGAAAACCATGCACGACATTTGCACTGCCGTGCGCAATAGATAGAGGAGGAAAATATTGTCACGCTCGGCAGTATGCACTGTCGCGCGCAGCAAACTGAGAGAGAGAAGGAGATCGCGCCCGGCATTTGCACTACTGTGCACGATGGATGGGGAGAGAGGAGATCGTCACGTTCGGTATTATGCACTGCCGCGTGCAACAGATTGAGAGAGAGAAAAAGATCACGCTCAACAATTGCACTACCGTGCACAATGGACAGGGAGAGAAGAGATCGTCATGCTCGATAGTATGTGCTGCCGCGCACAACAGATTGAGAGAGAGAAGAAGATCACGCCCAACATTTGCACTGCCGTGCGCAATGGACAAGGAGAGAAGGGATTGTCATGCTCAGTGGTATGCACTGCTAGACACAACAGATTGAGAAAGAGGAGAACATGAGATGAGACAAAAACAGAGAGAGAAAGAAAGAGAAGAGAAAGGAAAGGAAAGAAGAAAGAGAGAAAAGGAAAAGAGAAGAAAGAAAAGGAAAGAGGGAAAAAAATAAAAGGAAAGGAGTAAGAGAAAAAAGGAAAGAAGAAATAAGAGAGAGAAAGAGAAGAGAGAGAAAGAAGAGAGAGAAAGAGGAGATAGAGTAGTGAGAAAGAAGAGAGAGATAGAGAAGAGAGAGAAAGAAGAGAGTGAAATTTTACCTTATGCTCAAGGGTACCAACAAAATTACTTCTCTCTCCTCTCTCTCTCTCTCTCTCTAAGACGTGACAAAAATCTCAAGCAAAAAGTAGAATTTTTATTGATGAAGCTTGGATCCTTTTACATGAGGTGCGTGCTTGTTTATATAGAAGTGGGGCCCATAGGTGGGTGTACAATCAAAAGTTGGCCTAATTGCAAAAAAATTAGGCATTAAAATAATTAAAGAAAATCTAATAAAATGGGAAAAATGACGATTTTTCCCTTGCACCAACAATCCCCGAAATTCCAATTGAGTCCCTTTTGTGCCCAAGAACTCTTGTGATCTTCCTGGGATGGTTCGGGTCTTTCCGGTATCTGTTCGACTGAAAGATGATTCTTTTCTTGATTGGCTCGGGAAGATGGTCGTTTTGATACCACTTTTGATCCACAGATTGGGTCTTTGGGCCACGATCATGAAGTGCGAAAATCACGAGTAACTTGTGATCTTTGTTTAAAGACTATGAGCATTTCTTGGTGTTTTTTGATGATTTCTTCGCTGAATATTGACAAGCAAGTCATTGTGAGCGTTTGGCAATGAACGTGGCTTGATTTGGTGTCCGAACGAAGATTTTTCATTTTTGATCGTTTGGTCGGAATTTGGTTTTCGGTGGGCGAAAAGTGCAACAACTTCGTACTCATCGCATGTCAAATCTGACCATCCATTACGTGCGAGGTTCAGCTCTGATGAAGCCTCGAACCTTTTGCTTATAATGGGTCTAATTTTGGGTCGATCCGACGTGCGAGTGTCATGATGTGGTCGCTCGATCGAGGTGTGCTCCTATTGGAAAACCTGCAACCTTGCCTTGAATCACGATCTTCTCTCATGTTTTTCTCTTGGCTCGGGTCACAACATGGGTCATCAAAATGCTTGGGTCGACGAGATGAACATTTCTATAAAATTTGAGCTGGATCTAGCTTGGGATGAGAGAGATATGGTCTTTCCAAGTTGGGCCCGAAACCCATGAACGCAATTTCTAATAATGGAAACTGGTTCACTGACGGTGCACGATAATAGCGTGTGACCTACCCATTTCCAGTAATTGGCCATGAACATCTGATTAAGCCTAAACTTGGTCACTAGGGGGTTTCAGATGTTTCAGGTCCAATGGCGTTGGTTCCATAGCCATTTGACACTCTGGTGATAGGGATGTAGTTATAAGGTCCATTTCAAGACAAAAGAGATTGATTTTCCCAAAACTGTTTCTGCGTCTGTACCGCCTTAAACTCGTCGGATTGCGACGAAACTTGGTAAGTAGTCTGAGGAGACATTTATCAACATTCTTGATCCTTCTTGAGCCATTCTGAGACTATTGGAAATTTCGCTTCTGGATTTGTGCGTTATTGTATTGGCTTATCTTTATTCCGTATTAGGGATACAAGGTGATGAAAAATGCCCTCAAACAGCTTGCTCAGCCGAATTTTGTGCTTTGAGAGAAGCGAGAAGGACAAAATTCAAAACATTACCCTTTGACTGTATTATTATTATTTTTCTCTTGGCCACATAATCACATGAACGCCGAAGGAATATTTGCGGAATGCTGTAACCAGGCTGCTCGGACGTGTGGATGCATTTGTTGTTGATCCATTCGTGGAGACTTTAGGGGAGAAGGGACATTGAGGGATGCTTTTAATGTCTACCCCTTTGGACGTTTTGCAGTGTTGTTGGCAACCACACCAGGTTTTGCAGGACACCTGGTACGACAATTTCTTGCTTGTGAGGTATGATTTTAAAGTCTGCACTCTGTTGGACGTTTTGGCGGCATTGTTGGCAGCCACACCAGGTTTGTATGATGCCTGGTATGACAGTTTCTTGCTTGTGAGGGATGATTCTAAAGTCTACACCCTATTGGACGTTTTGGAGGCGTTGTTTGCTGCTACGCTAAGTTTGCTTTGACAAGCAGGGTACCTCTGAGGTCCCATCCTGCTGGGTCCAGCCGGGGGCTTTTTGTTGGCCTGTCCGATTGTTTGGTCTGGTTAGGGAGGGGTTTTGTCGAGGTGGCCTTGAAAGGGCTCTACCCTGGTTGCTATGGGCAGGTATTGACCTGGTTTGACAATTTCTAACCTGTTGTGGATGTTGAGGGATGATTTTAATATCTACAACCGTTGGACGTTTTGGCAGCGTTGTTGGCAGCCACACCAGGTTTGTAGGATGCTTGGTATGACAATTTCTTGCCTCGTGAGTGATCTTGTTTTTGGGTCTCAATAGCAGAGTATTCTGCTATCTAGGATATTTCTTGAAATGCTGGATGAAGCTGCTTGTGAAGACGAATGCTGCATCAACTTGCTTTTATTGGTTCGACCACCCTTTGCGGGTTTTCACTTGGACTGGGGGAAGTGGTGCCATAAAGACGATTTTCACCAACTTCCTTTTTATTAGGTTTTTTTACCCATGGCCTGATGGCCATGTCGACCTTTTTGTTCATTTTTGCTCACGGTGCCCATTTCAAGTTTCCACGGTGCCTAATTTTTATTTACAAAATGCTTTTATTCATGGCTTCGTGACTATGCCCGTCTGTCATTTTTACTCATGGCATTCCCTTTTGAGGTTTACACCATGCCCATTTTTTTGTGGGGGCGTGTTTTAAGGTCATGCCTCCGGGACCTGGGCAAAGCAGTTTAACGTCATGCGGCCAGGACATGTGCTACAGTTTAAAGTCATACAGCTGGACCATGATGGTGGTGGATGACGGTCTATGGAGGCCATGAAATGAGTATGGTGGTGGATTGACTTATTTGGTGGAGATGGCAAAAGACTGTCTATGCATGATGGATGGTGTTTGAATGGAAGGTGGATAATGGGTGACCCACTAACTAACGGCGAGTATGAATGATGGAATGGCTTGCCGTTTTGTGAGCATGGGTAAGACTCACTGGGGATGAGTGAGTGGAGAGGCCGGCATAAAAAAAGCATGTGTGCAATGGAGGAGACACACATGTGTGGAGGTGTATTTAAGGTCATGCAACCGAGACTTGAGCAAAGCAGTTTAACATCATGTGGCTAGGACGTGAACTACAATTCAACTGGACCATTGTGTAAAGCAGTTTATTGTCATGCAACTAGGACGTGTACTGCAGTTTAGGGTCATGCAACTGGACTATTTGTGTGAAGCAGTTCAACGTCATGTGACCAGGACGTGCACTAGAGTTTGGGGCCATACAACTAGACCGTTACGTAAAGCAGTTCAGCATCATGCGGCCAGGATGTGTACTATAGTTTAAGGTCATACAGCTGGACCGTTGTGCAAAGCAGTTTAGCGTCATGCGTCAGGCCGTGCACTATAGTTTAAGGTCATACAGCTAGACCGTTCCGCAAAGCAGTTTAGTATCATGCGATGTGCACGATAGTTTAAGGTCATACAGCTGGACCGTTGCGCAAAGCCGTTTAGCATCATACAGTCAGGAAGTGCATTACAGTTTAAGGTCATACAACTGGACCGTTGCGCAAAGCAAGTTAACGTCATGCGGCCTGGACGTGCGTTATAGTTTAAGGTCATACAATTGCACCGCTGCGCAAAGCAACGTCATGTAGCCAGAACGTGTACTATAGTTTAAGGTCATACAGCTGGATTGTATATGAGTCGCCATGTATGTGGGTCATCAATGAGGGGTGGACTCATTGAGAAATGTGAGTGGATGAGGCTCCATGGGGAATGGGCTTGTGGATGGTGGTCTGACTCATTGGGGATGAAATGGCCGAGATCATTTATAGGAAGTGGGTTTAGATGGTGATGGTGGCCTAGTGAGGGATGGTAGGCATAAATAAACTCACTAGGGAATTAGAAACCAAGGGTGGTTCCTTGTTGGTGATGGAAAGGTAATGAGGGCCGAACCTGCTAGTGTACACACTGACAAGTCAGTTAAGGAAGGCGTGCATGAAAGTGCATGTAAAAGGTGTGGGTGCAGCGGCAAAAGGTTGTGCATAGCAAAATAGAGGTATCACATCCAACAACATCATTGCAGAGGTCGTCAAGGTGTATACTGTAGTGGACCACGCACGACAACGAACATGCTCGTGGTGAGTGCACGATAGCGTGCGGTGTGGGCGTGCACGGCGGCAGTCGTGCTACGAGAGGCATGTACGACAACAGCTTGTTGAAGTCAGAGACGTACAGCAGGAGCATGTGATGCAAGAAGCGCACGACAGTAAGAGGCGCGCTTGGCGGTGAAAAAGCGCACGACAGATAGAGGCACACTCGGCAATGAAAAAGCTCACGACAGTAAGAGCTACGCTTGGTAGTGAAAAAGCGCTTGGTAGTAAGAGGCACGCTCGTCAATGAGGTGCACTCGACAATGAGAGGCAGTACGTTGGTTTCGGGCTCGACGCTAAGCTCGACGCGGTCAAGCCCATAACCGTTTGACCTTTTAGACTTGGGTGTCCTTTCTTCTTTGTGAGGGGCATCTTCGAGAACCCCTGGGTATAAAAGGAGTTTGAACCCCTTTTACTGTTTTACCTTGGTGAAAACGGCCAAGGGGTTTGAGCAAGTGGGAGGGTGAACTCCGGCTAGCAATGAGTTTTCTAGTAAGAGGAACACACCGAAAAGTAGGAGAAAAGGGGCTCAGTAGTGAGCAAGGACCTTCGTCGGGAAGATGGGAAGAAGGTGCGGCAGGATTTTTTGGGCAAGGGTCTGCCGGCAGCGGCTGCAAAGAGAGAAACAGGGAGACTCTAGCTTCTTTTCGGTGAAGTGAACGTGCCAGGAAGTGTTGCAGGGAAACTCCGAGGGAGTTGAAACCTTGTGGGAAGTTCTTCAGCAGAAGGCATGTTCGAGCAGCATTTTTGAGACAGTTTTCCAGTTGACTTTGTCAGTGAAGAGCAGCGATGGTAAACATTTTCCATCGAAAGGGACTCCGTTCAGCTTCTGTCGGTTGAGGCAACCAAGGGTCACCATTCACTCGTGTGAAGGGGACAGACGTGTTGGCCAGGTGTCATATGCATAGTGCACGTCAGCTGAAAAGACGATCATTGCAATGTCGTATGTGTGAAGGTGTCACATGTGAAGGAGACAATAGCATGTCACACACGACAGTAATAGACGCATGGAAGGAAGCTGTGCTCGTCGGTGCAAAGTGCGCATGGCAATGAGAAGCGCACGACGGTGAAAAGTGCGCATCATCAGAATGCACACGGTAGTGAAAAGCACGCATCATCGAGAAACGCACACGGCAGTGAGAGGCATGCGGCATCAGAACGTGCACTATAGTGAAAAGCGCATGGCATCAAGAAACACGTATGGTAGTGAGTGGCACGCGACATCAGAACGTGCATGGTAGTGAGAGGCACGCGTCTTTAAAATGTGTACGGCAGCGTAAAGTGTACGTCAAAAAGTTGTACCTGGTTGTGAGGAAAATGGCTGAGCACTCGGGTGATGAGGGCCCCACCCCCATTCCAGAAGTTAAAAATATTCCCAAAGCTGGGGAGTTGGGGACAAGTGATTTCACTAGTGAGAGTTTAGTCCGGGGAAACCTGATCTAGCTCACCGAACCTGCATGCAAGCCAAACTGGCCTCTGAGCATCAACTTTATCAGTGAACCGGTACGTTTCGAATTTCATGAAGATGGTGATAGAAAAATTTTAGATGAAGAGGTGGGGGTTAGTTTGCTCCATTGTCTCCATCAGGAAGTGGCCTCTAGTGAAAACCTTCTTACCCTTGGGAAGAGGATGGTTCAGAGGGGCTGGTATGGTCCCCCACTAGGCTCCGAGTGCAGGGGGAGCATAAGGTTCTGAAGGGGTATACTTCCTGGACACTCAATGTGTTGCAACTTTATGCGAGTTTGCTCAAATGCATTGCCCTAGCAGAAGCAATCCATTGTTCAGCAGGGTATTTTGACCGGTGCTCCAACACCATCAAGGCACTGCTAGAGACATGGAGTCATGTTAGCAATACATGGCTTTTTGATCATGGCAAGACCGTTATCTCTCTGTTGGACCTTCACTTTATTGGTGGTCTGACATTAACAGGGGTGATGTATGACGAGTTCATTCCTCAAAACTCGGTCATCTTTGGCAGGGCGTTGCTAGGTGGCGAAGTACCTCCTGCAACTCTTAAGGAGTTGTTTGAGATCTACCAACTCCTCGTCACTCAGTGTAGTAATGATCGTGTGACCTTTACTAATTGGGTGCAGTTCTTTCATGGGGAATACCCTGACGAGGCCAGGTCAGATCACAGTCCTTCAGGTAGGAAGAAAAGGGCTAGGAGGGAGGTTATTCCCCAATCTTACAAATGTCAGTCTGCATATGGTGGTGTTTTTCTGGCTGCTTCCATGGCCCTGTTCTTGTGCAAATTTGTTCTCCATGGGGGAATGGATGTAATTCGTTCAAGCACTTTCCATGTTGCCTGCAACATGGTGAATGGGCCACAGTATGCCCTTGCACAACTAGTCTTGTGTAGTATTTACCATGGGTTGAGGGTGTGGGTGATGAAGGCCTGAGTACTTTTGTGGGAGGAGGGCCTAATGCTGACAAGGTGCCAGAGCAACATGAGGAAGTTACTCCTGAGGCCGCAGAGGTTACAGTCAATGAATGTCTGAGTACTAAGGAAGAGACGAAGCTGACCTTGGCGAGCACTAGGGCACAATTGCCCTAAGAAGGATGACCAAGGGTGAATCTAGTAGTGTGAGTTTCGAGCTTGCTCCTCCAAAGGTGGCTATAGATATGGCCTTTGTTCCCTCTAAGGTGACTCTTCCTGCTGAAGTGACTTTGGTCATGGCTGCTTAAACGGTGAGTTCCTCAGTTGAGGTAGCGTCGGTTCCTATTTCATCCCTGACTATGGCTCGAAGTAGTGAAGATTTGAGCATGACCGCGGGTATGCTGCGCTTGGGACTCCAGCGTTTAAAGGGGCGATCTCCCGTTGTCACACCCCAAGATTTCTAACATTCTCGAGGTGCGACAGACTATTCTTATACTAGAAAAAATTCAAATTCCTATTAATATATGTTCTAACAAAACAAAGTTTTCAATTAATTAAAATTTGTACAAAGTTTGCTCACAACTGGTATTCACATGAAGTCTAGGTATACATCTGTGGATAGAATAAAAACTTACGGTGGTGAAGTTAAATAAAAGTTACAAAGGAGAATTGAGTTATGACATGACTGTATCTTCTTCACAAGCTGATCCTGATGTGCATTTAACTATGAGACTGCAATTACCCTGAAAAATATTTACCATAGTTTGGTGAGTTTGGCTACTCAGTACGTGATCATCATGGTCCTAAAAATAATCATGGTTGGAAGATATAAACATTTTTTAAAGAATGTAGATTAAAAAAAACAACTTGAGGAGGAGTATTGCTAATAAAAACATTTATGAATAACAATTTCACTTTTCACAAATCCACAGTTAAACATAATCCAAATGAAGGAAATGCATATAAACATTTTAACAGAGATGCATAATTCAAAGGGTTTCACAAAATACCCTACTGGCATCCCAAATAGGTCGCCTATATACCCAATCAGCGTCCTGAATAGGTCCAAACAAACCTCACCGGCGTATGGGATGAGTCTAAATAGTTCCTACCGGATAGGTCTAAATAATCCCTGTAGTTCCAAACATACCTCACCGACATCGTGGATGAGTCCAAATAGTCGCTACCGACGTAATCAGATAGGTCCTAACAATCCCTGCAGGTCCGATCATACCTCACCGATGTCCCGAATGAGTCCAAATAGTCTCTACCATCATAACCCGATAGGTCCTAACGATCCCTATAGGTCCACTTATACTCAAATTATATCTGAAACTCTTTAAACATCAGAAAACAACAACATCATATATGCAAACTATCATTGAAATCATTAACATGAATTCACTTGAAGCAATTTAAATGATCACTTTCATGGAAATATATGTAACTAGCCAGTCAAACATTTTGGGAAATAATTTCAGAAAAGTAGTAGTTCAAAGACATTCTTGAAATGTAACATGATAGACAGTCTAATATCAATAACAAAACTCTTATGGAAATCCAAAATTAAATACGGAATTACCAATTTGTAAACAATCATTTCATAGGCAATACTACAATCAAGTGCAAAAATATCAATTTTTCATATAATGAGGCAGACATTTGCATATGAATTTTACAATGTCTAAATATTAAAAAACAGTAGAAGGAAATCTCATAATTTTACTAAAAGCGGAAATATCACAATTATTTCTAATAATTTACAGTATTTAAAATTATGAACAATAGGCAAGAAAAATAAATTTATTTCTAAAAATTTACAGCATTCAAAATTTTTAACGATATATAAAATATCACAATTTTTACTAAAAAGATTATTCTTCGAGACATTGAGATCGCTTACAGACACAAGAATCCACACTGCCACGTTGCAAGGCTAGATAAATCGCTACAACATCCTCATCATCCTCACCCACCATTTCATCTAATTTCTCGAAGCCCCATTCTTTGCCAAGGTTACCCAGAAATAAGGAATATTGGTCTGATGATGGAGTAACATTAATTCTCTTCCCTTGTAGCTGTATTGTGGGAATCATGCCAAATGGGAGGTGAAACAAGCTATATCAAACAGGGTCTGACCTTTTTCTTTTTGGGCCGTTAAAGTAGTTTGTTTGTAGTGTACCTCAGTCAGTATTGTGCAAGAAGTACAACGCCAAGCAAGTATTTCCATTGCAGTAACATAGGGTTTAAACAAGGGAAGATGGCATGGTTCAATTGAAGTTCAGAGAGAGAAAAAGAAGGAAACGTACATAAAGAGGGAAAAGTAGAGAGAGAAAAGAAAAAGGCATTCATGACACCTCAATTAAGAAGTGTCAATGGAATGTGAATTTTGTTGTTGAGTTGCCACCTTATGGCCAAAACCAACTTTCCATGTAAAACCTTGAAGTAATTGATGGTGGACCTAAGGTCCACCCAAATACAATTGCACCATCCAAAACTTTTGTTATTATTGAAACATTTTTATAAAAAAGCTAATGCTCCTATTATTTGGCATCCTCAAGAAAAATGTGAAGTTACAGGCCAATGAATATTGGGTAGAATACTAATCATTATGAGAAAATACTAATTATTTTCGACATAATGAACTATCACTGCAAAATTATTTATTACATGTAAGTAGTTTATTTATTTATTTTATTTTATTTATTTTATTTATTTATTATTTATTTCTATTAACACCATTATTTTATTTTATTTTTATGTTCCAAAAGTTTTAGGGTCGTCACACTCGTGGAGCTTGGCCCAGCAATTGCAAAACTCCAGAAGTATACCCTTGCATTGCGCACTGTTGAGGGTGACCTGGAAGTCTTTGAAAACTTCGACCGCCTCATGAACGAAATAGAGGGCTGGATGACTAGGGGATTGCAGCAGGAGGCAAAAGCCAATGAATTGGTTTCTTTAGAGGTGTCACTGGCACGCCGTCATGAGAAGGTGGACTCATGTGCACAGAGAAAACTTGTCGTGGCCTCCCAGCAATCTGATCTCAAGCAGCAAGCCAAGGCTTGTTTTGACAAGACAAAGGCCATAAAGGACGAGATGCAGAGGCCGAAGAGCGAGTTTGACAAACTCGAGAGGGAGATGAAACAGAGGAAAGCCCTGTATGCAGCTCTGGCTGCAGAACTATCAGAACTTGTCCACACTATTGAGTTAGAAATTGCCTCCGTGGCACAAGAGGCTCAGAGGGTGGCTGAATTAAAGGGGCGCATTCAAGGGACCATGGTGGCACCCGAAGAGCCAAAGACAAAGATTGATGACGCCATTAACCACTTCTAGGAGCGGATTTACTCATTTTTCTTCCTTCGTAGTGTGTCATGCTGCTTCTATGACCTCAAATGGAGCGGTGGTTCCCTTTTCACCTCTGAGTCCTTGATTAGTCAGGGGTTCATAGTTCATCGTCTTCATGATGCGATGAGCTTGTTGACTGTAGGTACTCCAATCAGGGGATGTTGGGGCTTCTGAACGAGATGGACTCTTTGAATCCTCATGTTTGTCATAGATTTTTGGCACAAATCCCTTCAGAGGTTTCAAGGCTTCCTTTTGAGGTGCGTCTTCGATTTTGGCTTTCCCTTTTTGCAAGGCTTCCAATTGGTTATGAAGACTTTGCATCTCCCTTTTTAGTTCAGCAAGAGTATCCTAGCTTTGATGGTGAGATGAGGAGTCTTCTGTTGGCTTCTCTTCTGCTAAAGACTCAGGAATGTGTAGAACTTTTAGGGCGTCGTGGACCTGAGCTAGTTCTTGTGTCAGATAAGGGGCATCTTATTCTTTCAGCGAGGCCGGGATATTAAGGACCTTGCGTTCTTGCGGTCGTGATGCTTCTTCCTCAAGGAGAGAAACAAGGATGTGCAAGACCTTTTGCTAGTCTGACGTGTAAGTGACCCTTGGGGCCAAAGTATCTACTTGCATGACCTCCTTGGGCTCGATGGAAACTATTGGTTCGGTAGTCGACGACTCTGAACTAGAAGAAGGGAGAGTCTCATCGTCAGGGGAGGTCGGTAATGCTTCAGGGAGAGGAAACAGAGTATTGGGGTGAATAGAGGTCAGCGAGAGGATCTTGTCAGCTCTCTCTTCCTATTTGAACATGTCCAAGAGTACTCCTCCTACATCTTCAACATCTTCGAGGGGATGGTTCCACGATTCTTACAGACCTTCGATCATCATTTTTGGGTTCTTGAGATGGTACCGGATCTACGAAGTATTACTTTGCATCGGCTTAATGCATCTTGACGATGGGGAATGGCCTTTTACCAGCATAGACCGTGTATTGCCTCCCACCCCGACTGTACTTAAAACATTGATGGAGAATAGATGGAATCACTCCTTGATCATGCATCCAAGGGCGCCTGAGGAGTATATTGTAAGAGGTGTCAGTGTAGATAACATGGAATAGGCCATAATCGTTTAATTAGCCGATCTTGAGACGAAGGAGAACCGTATCAGCTGGCTTTTCTCTCGACTGATTGAAACCTTGAACAGTGATATTTGCTGGCGTGAGGTCATTTGATCTTAACCCTAAACGGGTAAGAATTCTTCTTGGAATGAGGTTTACTGCTGATCGTCCATCTAGCATAATTTGGCTGACAAGACATGCATGCAATTCATCGGTTACAAAAAGAGTCCAGTTGTGGTCCTTCCCTCCCAACTGAAGGTCATCTTTTGAGAAGGTGATTGCCAGACAGTTGTTTAGGATAGCAGGGTCGACCTTGATGGGTTCTAGTTTGGTCTCATATATCTCTTGGCTGAAGAGATCTTGAACAAAGGCCATCTGGTAGTCCCTTGAGAGCATAAGGGCGTCATAGACGTTGAGCATAAGGGTTTTCTCAAATGCCTAATGACATCATACTTGACCTTATCATCACCAGCCTTTTGAACTTCTGGACCCACCACAGGTCTGGGTGGTATGGAAGATTGGGAGGTAAGTTTAGGTAGTGGAGGATTATTTTGGGGTACCGGCTGACTTTGTTGTGAAATTGGGTTGGAGCCACCAGATTTGGTGCCAACTGGCCAAATGGTGAAGGTTTAGGTAGTGAGGTTGTAGCCACCAGGTTTAGGTAGTGAGGTTTGGGATAGCGAAGGTTGTGCCACTAGATTTTGTGCCAACTAGCCAAATGGTGGAGCTGAGCCCATAATGTATTGGCTAGATGGAGATTGAGGGTTTGGGATCATGTTGGTGTATGGAACCAATGTGGTCCCAGGTATTTAAGGAGCGGTGGTAGACTAATTTGGGTATTAGGGAATGGGAGGAATGGCAGACCAGGATACTTCAAGAGTATGGGCTGCCGAGGCTTCTGGGAGAGTAACTGCAACTTCCTGCCTGACCTTAGACCGATTGGGTCAACGTTGGTTGCTGCTCCAGAGATCAGCACCGTGTGGTAGGCTTCGTGAGAATGGGAGCTCTATCCTCTCGACTCTTGCAGTCGTTACTCGAGGTCTAGCTCAGGAGACCATTGGGGTTAAGTGGGGCTAAGGAGCCCACCTTGTCATAGGGTGAACACACACGTGTGTGTGTACTCAAAGACAAATGAAAGGAATAGCATAAGAGGGTCCATGTCAATTCAACAGCTTTACGGTGTCTCCTTGATGAAGGACTTTTAGTAAGATCCTATAGTAATGAAAGAAAGAAAAAGGGTGAGATAGAGGAAATGGTAGACAAAAGTAGGAAGGGTTTGAAGGCTAGTAGTTCTTCAGAGAAAAGTGGGATGGAGGTTGATTTGGATTTCACCCAACTATTAAAGGCAAAGAATAGAGATTTTTGTGAAGTGAAGAAGAAGAAAATGAATGAAAGAAGTGATGAAGGTCAGCTTGGCTCTCCCTAAAACTTCGAAGAATGGAGACGTTTGACCTGATGGCTAGGCATGTGTAGTGACAAGACTAGTGCGACGATTGGTCTGCCGCGGTAGCTAGACGAGCATGATAACTGAACCGGCACAACGGCTAAAGTACTCAATGACTAGACGGACGCGGCGACTAATCTGGCATAGTGGCTGGTCTTGTGCAGCTGCTAGATGGATGCGGTAACAAGTCCGGCACAATGGCTAAAGTACTCAATAACAAGACTGGCACGTCAACTGTCCTAGCCTGGTGACTAGTCTGGTGCGGCAGCTAGACGGGCACGGTAACTAGTCCGGCACAACGGCTAAACTACTCGACATCAGGACTGGCACTATAGTGCAAGGCTCAACCATCCCTCTTAGTCAAACACGCAAAAGGAGAAAAGAGAAAAAGGAAATCGTGTTCAGCAGTGTGTGCTGCTGTGAGCAGCAGAAAGTGGGAAGGGAGAAAAATCACGCTCGACAGTGTTCACCATTGTGCGTAACAGTCAGAGAGAAAGAAAGGAAAATCATGCTGCCATTTGCACTGCCGTGCGCAACAGACAGAGGAGGAAAAGATTGTCACACTCGGTAGTATGCACTGCTGCGCACAACAAACTAAGAGAGAGAAGGAAATCACACCCGACATTTGCACTGTCATGTGCGACGGACGGCGAGACAGGAGATCATCACGCTCATCAGTATGCGCTGCCGCGCGCAGCAGATTGAGAGAGAGAAGAAGATCACGCCGACATTTGCACTTTCGTGTGCAATGGACAGGGAGAGAAGAGATCGTCACGCTCGACAGTACGTGCTATTGTGCGTAATAGATTGTGAGAGAGAAGAAGATCATGTCCGGTATTTGCACTATTGTGCGCAATGGACAGGGAGAGAAGAGATCGTCACGCTCAACAGTATGCACTGCCGGGCACAACAGATTGAGAACAAGGAGAACATGAGATGAGACAAACAGAGCGAGAAAGAAAGAGAAGAGAAAGGAAAGGAAAGAATAAAGAGAGAAAAGAAAAAAGAGAAGAAAGAAAAGGAAAGAGGAAAAAAAAAAGAAAAGGAAAGGAGAAAGAGAAAAAAGGAAAGAAGAAAGAAGAGAGAGAAAGAAGAGAGAGAATGAAGAGAGAGAAAGAGAAGAGAGAGAAAGAAGAGAGAAAGAGAAGAGAGAAGGAAAGAGAAAAGGAAAGAGAGAAAGAAGAGAGAGAAAAAGGAGAGAGAGAAGAGAGAGAAAGAAGAGAGAGAAAGAAGAGAGAAAGTTTACCTTATGCCAGAGGGTACCATCAAAAGTCTTCTCTCTCCTCTCTCACTCTAAGACGTGACCAAAATCTCAAGCAAAAAGTAGAATTTTTATCGATAAAGCTTGGATCCTTTTAGATGAGGTGTGTGCTTGTCTATATAGAAGTGGGATCCAAAGGTGAGTGTACAAGCAAAAGTCGGCCTAATTGTCAAAAATTAGGCATTAAAATAATTAAACAAAATCTAAGAAAATGGGGCAAAATGACGATTTTTCCCTTGCACCAACAATCCACAAAATTCCAATTGAGTCCCTGATGTGCCCAAGAACTCTTCCGATCTTCCCAAGTTGGTTCGGTCTTTTCGGTCTCCGTTCGGTCGAAAGATTATTCTTTTCTTGATGAGCTCGGGAAGACGATCGTTTTGATACCACTTTCGAGCCACGGATCGGGTCTTTGGGCCACGATCACAAAGTGTGAAAATCACGAGAAACGTGTGATCTTTGTTTAAAGATTACGCATATTTCTTGGTGTTTTTTTGATTATTTCTTTGCTGAATATCAACGAGAAAGTTGTCGTGAATGTTTGGCGACGAACGTGACTTGATTTGGTGTCTGAATAAAGATTTTCCATTTTTGATCTTTTGGCCGAAATTTGGTTTCCGGTGGCAGGAAAGTGCAACAACTTCATACTCATCGCACGTCAAATCTAATCGTCCATCATGTGCGAGGTTTGGCTCTGATGAAGCCTCGAACCTTGTGCTCGTAATGGGTCTGATTTTTGGTCGATCCAATATGTGAGCGTCATGATGTGGCCGTTCGATCGAGGTGTGCTCCTGCTAGAAAACTTGCAACCTTGCCTTTAATTGTGATCTTCTCTCGTGTTTTTCTCTCGGCTTGGGTCACAACATGGGTCGTGCCACATATCAAAATGGCCGGGTTGACGAGACAAACACACCCGTAAAATTTGAGCTTGTTCTGGCTTGGGTTGAGAGAGATACGGTTTTTCTAAGTTGAGATCAAAACCCATGAACACAGTTTCCATTAATGAAAACTGGTTCACTGATGGTGCATGGTAATAGCGTGTGACCTACCCATTTTAGGTAATTTGGCCATAACTTGGTCCAAGAACATCTGATCAAGCCGAAACTTGGTTCCTTACGATTTTCGGACATTCCGAATCCAATGAAAGTAGTCCTACAGTCATTTGACACTCCGGTGATAGGGATTTAGTTATAAAGTCCATTTCAGGGCGATAGAGACTGATTTTCCCAAAACTATTTATGCGTCTGCACCGCCTTAAACTTGTCGGATTGTGACGAAACTTGGCAGGTGCTCTTAGGAGACCTTTATAAATATTCTTGATCTTTCTTGGGCCATTATGAGATTGATGGAAATTTCTCTTCTAGATTAGGGCTTTATTGTCCTGGCTTCTCTTTATTTCGCATCGAGGATACAAGGTGATGAAAAATGCCCTCAAACATCTCTCTCTCAATCTCGTGGTCTCATTCTTTTTCTTTCACTCTCTCAGTCCCATTCTCTCTCTTTCTCTTCCCCCTTCTCTCCTCTCTCATGGGTACGCAACACAAGGTTGCGTGCACACCTATATCCCCCTCGATCTTTCTCTCTTTGTCCCTCTCTCATGGTATATTCTCTCTCCTCCTTGGTATTTATCTCTCCTTTTCGTGCTCTCTCTTTCTCACCCTCCCTCTCCTTCTCTTGGTCTCCCTCTTTCTTTCTCTCTCATCTCTCTCTTATCTCTCTCCCCTCTCTCTCTTGGTCTCCCTCTCTCTCGCTCCCCCTTCTCTCCCCTTCTCTCCCTCTCTCCCCCTTCTCTCCCTCTCCATCTCAGACCGTATGCCCACTCTCGTCTATCTCTCACTCTCGTGTCTCTCTCTTTCTCCCCATTCTCTCTCTCCTCTTTTTCATTCTCTCCCTTTTATCTCTCTCTTTCTCATTCTCTCTCTCTCTCTCCCATTCTCTCTCTCCCTACGTTCTTCCTATTTATCTCTCTCTTTCCCAAATCGTTCTCTCTTTCAGTCTCCCTATCTTTCTCTCTTTCTCTCTCTCGATCTCCCTCTCTCTCCCTCTTTTTTCTCTTTCTCCACTCTCTCTTCCTCTCTCTCCTCTTCTCTCTGTCTCACACCCCTTCTCTCTCCTCATCCTCTCGGGCATGTGGCTCGAGTTCGTGTGCCCATTTCTCTCTCTATTCTCTCTCCCTCTTTCTGTCTCTCTGTTCCCTCCTCACTCTCCTCTCTATCTTAGACACGATCTTAAGCCGTAGGCCCACTCTCGCCTCCCTCTTCCTCTCTCTCTATCTCTCTCTCTCTCTCCCTTCCCCTTCTTCCCTCTCTCACTCTCCCATCTCTCTCATTCTCTCTCTTTCTCTATCTCTCTCTCTCTCTCGCTCTTCTTTTTCTTACTTCTCTCTTTCCTCCCCTTCTTTATTCTTCACTCCACCCCTCTTTATTCACTCTCATCCATTTTCATTAAGAAATCCAGGTACCCTATTATCTCTCTTAAAACTCCCCTTTAGCATAAAACTCTCACTTTATGTTATAAAATTCAAAATTCCTATTTTTTCTAAAAATTATCCTTCTTTCTAACATTGTCTTTTCTCATCATGCATTATGTATTAGGGTGGTCTTCGAAAATGATTCACGATGGGTTTAACCCACATAATTCATTTTCTGAATCGTCCGAGGTACGTCGATCAAAAGTCAAGTACCTTTTCTCTGTTAACAGGTAATACCTCTTGGGAGATGTGACATTGAAAGCCTAACCATCTTTCATCGAATTCATTTTAGTATTTTTCTCTCTTTATCCATTTCTTTGAACAACTTGTTTCACTTTAAATTTTCTTTGATTCTAATTTGAGGAGACACCTGAAAGCTAACGATACATGAGTTTAAAGCAGACAGAGAGATACAAGGGAGTTAAATTCAGACTGAGTTGTAGAAGCTCGGGAGGCCTTCACATTGATCTAAGAGGGCAATCAGCCCAGACGCATCCCCCGAACCCGACAGTGAGGTAGGTGATCTAGCACCCTACTTGTCGTACCAAAAATCTCTCATTGTTGGTACCTATCCGCACCTCGTGTGTAGTTGTTCGAGATAGGGTTTTTACTAGGTTCAGGTCCCCTACCCTAATTAGCCTAAATATTTAGGCGCCACCAGGTTGGTTTCATTATATTACAATGACATTGTAACATGAAACCATTCCCACATATATATATATATATATATATATACCCCGTTTTGAAAAACTGGTAAATTCAATGGTTTTTCTAAACCCTAAACAACCTTAGGACCACACTATCCCAATAAACCTCTAGACCATAGACCACCATAGTCCATACTGCCTGCATTGTGATCTAGAATTTTGCAGAACACCCTATTTTAATAAAAAAATCATTAAAAATAGTAAAACATATCGTTTTGACCCAAATTTTGATAGGCAGTATCACTAGAGCCCGACGATTAGAGCTCATTGCGAGTTAAATATGCAGGAACCTAAGTTTTCAACTCAAAGGCCAGCGATTAAGTCTCATCGTGAACCTAACTTGCTTAGATCCTCATTTCCATTTATAAGCCTTCAATTAGACCTCATTACGAGTCTGAATTGTTTAGATTTTGACCTCATACCTTTAAGCCGGCGGTAAGGTTTCATTGCGAACCTAACTTGTCTGGATCCTCATTTTCTGTTTATAAGCCGTCAGTCAAACCTCATTGTGAGTTTGACTTGTATGGATCTTTATCTCATGCCTTTAAGCTGGCGGTTAGATCTCATTACGAGTCTGACTTATTTGGATCCCTATGCCATTCAAAAAACAGATGGTCAGGCCTTTGTCTAAACCCGAATTGCTCAAACGTATGACCTTCACACACACACACTAAGGTCACAAATGAGAACTATCCAAAAAAGGGCACAACATGCTCTTTGCCAAAATGCCATTCTTAAATAACGGGAAGCCGTCCAATTGAATGATGGTTTCCTGACAAGAATGTGGTCCGGATCCGCGAACGTTGAACCCAAAATGGCTCCTAAGGATGTCAAATGCGACGTGGGAGACAGTCTCTTCTAACATCATGGGAATTGTCAGTGATCAAATGAAAAGAAAGGTGAGAAACCTAGAAAGGATAAAATTGCATTGAACTTTGATGACATTTCATCTCTCCCATCCAAAGATGGACCTCCACTTATCAAGCCTTTAAAGAAGAAAGGGGAGAATAAATGACATTAGGCTAATACCAACTCTCAGTACATTACTCAAAGCCCATGGATACTCGGATGGTATCATTTGAACCAATAGAGGTAGCATCACAAGCCTCAGATAATGAGTCATCTGAATCCATAATGGAGGAACCTCTAGCAAATGTGATGATGGCAAGATGAGCAAAATGATCTTCCCATAGAATCGTATGAAATGGTGTGCTTGGGAGCTATGTTGGCCCAAAGGGAGGCAGAGTTCCAGCCACAAAATTTCGAACTCAAGGCATTAAAAGTAGCGTGTACATCTGCTAACTCGGGTGATGCTTTGAAACAACAGTCTTCCAATCCAAGTGCTAGGAATCAGCTCGTCAATGAGCCGACTTCACACCTACCTCCACAACATGGAGGCACCACCTTGATTGTCGAATTGGTACATGACTTGGTAATAGTGAGTTTACGATCATTGCATCTCCCTGTGGTATCAACGACTAAAATTCCCAAAAATTCAATTGGCCTGGTTTAATGACTAAAATTCCCAAAATTCAATTGGCACGGTTCAACCTCATCATCATTTGGCTCATTTCGTATATGTCTGTGCAAATATTTCGAGTAATGAATATTTCTTAGTGTGAAATTTCGTTCAACCATTAGCGGGATCATCATTTACTTGGTATTCCTAGTTACCCCCAGGATCAATTGTTACTTTGAGGCAGATGTAAGAAACATTCTTGGCACACTTTCATAGCACTAAAAAGGATGTTTACCTATCTGAGCTTCTAAATACAAAGAAAATAGACAATGAACCCATGCAATAGTATATTGCCCGATGGCGAGATCTCAGTGTGGGACAAACAACTCCACTGCCTGAGCAAGTGCACATGTGCATCATTAACAAGTGACCAGAGATCAAGCTTCTAATCCTAAGACTTTCAACGATTTGGTCTCTAACCACTGCCTGAGCAAGTGCACAGGTGCATCAATAACAAGTAACCAGAGATCAAGCTTCTAATCCTCAGACTTTCAATGATTTAGTCTCTAATGTTGTGAACCTTGAAAATCTCATGGAAAGATTCGGACTTGGCCCCAAACCAATAGCCCTTAAGAGCGATGCAGACAAGTAAAAATTTAAAACCAATCAAACAAAAACCTCTATGACTACCACAATAGTCGCTCGAAGTGGGAGGGGAAGGAATTACCCTCCTCTGAAGGCTTATGTAGGTCCAAAGCCTTTAGCTCAATAACAAGGCAGACTGAGTGGCAATCAACGAATATTCCAAGGAAAAAACAAGAACAAAAAAAAAAAAACGGTAGAAAGACTCGAATGTGCAGTGGTTGTACAAAACTATGTTGATCTTAGTCAGAGTAATTGTATTTCATGGGTTGGTATTAATGATTTTGATGTTATCTTGAGAGGAGGATTTCTCAACTCAAGCCTAGCATATCAAGTTAGTGCTGCTTTTGTAAAGAAGTATTGAGTGTCGTTGCACAAGGGTAACACACAACGTAGATGCAAATCAAACTTTTTCCATTAATTTTTTGCTTTTTTTTTAGGTAATTCAATAGATAAGACAGACCCTACCTAGTTTTTCAAGTAGAAATTTTTTCTACTTTATCCTCATAACTGCTCTTCTTAACTGAAAGGATAGCCTTGTACAAGAGGCAGCAAAAGCGGACTTAGGGAGTGTTCTTACCTTAGTAGCAGCAGTAGGATGGCCAAAAGGGCTCTTAGATCCGAGATTGCTGAAGAGAGTTGGCCACTAGTTGTTCGCCTCAACGTTCTCGTATATAGAACTACCACCCTTAAATAGTTAGGATAAAGCTCTGACGATGATGATGATATCTATTTTGGCCTTCTAATTCGTGGTTATTTAGGGTAGCTAAGGTATTATTTTTTATTTTTTTCCATTTTTTGTACATCAATTAATTACCATGAGCATAAGATCTTAATTTACTTACTGATCATATAGGAATTAAATGTACACCTTTAACATCTAATACCAATGAACATCTTCATACTTGTTACCTACTTTTAAGGCACGTTGTTTCTCAAAAGATCTATATAGTTTTTTTCTTTTTCTTTTTCTTTTTTTTCTTTTTTTCTTCTTCTTTTTCATATCTACACAAGTATAAACTTATTTGTGCAAAATTACGTTGAGCATCACGAAAATATGAAAAATCCTTTAAAATCAAATTTGACAGGTACCCAACATACCCGCATAGCAAAATTTAACCTCTTTTCACAGAGCCATCTTTATCTCAACAACTGGTGACGACCATGGGCCCTCTGTCCTCCTGTCTGCTCGTCACTGTCTTTACCTTAGACGACAGTGGCCCTTCTCCTCTCCTATCTCGAAGAATCTGACTGGTCCGGGCACTGTATGCTCGAAGCAACGCTTAAAAAATTGGATCGGTCGGGCAAGCTGGTCATCTAGGAAACTGGTTCGAATTAAGAATTGGTTATCCGGAGGAGAGAATCGGACAATAAAAAAATAAAATTTATAAATTAAAAAAGTCAAAAATTACAAAAATAAAAAATATGGAAACCACCCAACTTATTTGATTGTTCTCGGACATAACTAGTCAGTTTTGTGAGGAACAACCAATTCTTCATTCCAAATGAGAACTAGATCAGTTCCCACTAATTTCCAATCCAAAGTCTCGTGCTTTTGTGGTTTTATAGCATTTATTTACTAGATAAGGTTTGTATAGGTTGCCCATCTTATACTATAAAAGTAAGGCTCACATCTAAACTTCAACAAAAGACGTAGTTCCAGTGTCAAAAACCATACAATAACTTGAAAATTCAGGTTCAACCTCAATTATAAAATTTAAAATTCCAAAAATAATACATATCGACCATATGTTTATACACTTCAAAATCTTGAAAATAATTGTGCATTATTTTTAAGACTTTAAATTCCTGTTTTTTCTTCAAATTGATACATCTCGAGGTCAAACTAATAAATTGGAACGTTTTCCAATTTTTCACTGAATTCCCAAGGTGCAACTTGTTTCTACTGTATAAGGTTGAAACCTTATATAAACTTATTCCTTGCATATTTTATGATAAAATTTAATTAAAAGAATATTTTCAGGTTCTCAAATCAAATTTAAAAAATTAAACCCTTACAATCCACGAAGGAATCTACAACGCAAACAATTTTCAAATAGCAACGTGAATATGCTTGCGAAATATCCCCAACCGGCAAAGACCACCCAATCCATAGGCGGTGTTAGATGCATGTTAAATGGAGAGGCCCGGCCCTCAGGCCACATATTCTGGCCCAATCCCTAATTTTTCAGAGCCGGACCGACCAGGCTGAGTCAAGCCACATGGCCCATTGCCACCCCTTATTGTTGAAGAACTCAAAATCGACATGTTCGTTATAAAAAAAAAAAAGTAATCCGCGGAGAAATCCAAAATTCGAAACTGAAACCAAAAACAAAAAAACAAAAATTCCAACCGTAAACATAAGCACGAGTATTTAGTGCACTGATCAGAGCATATTTAAGAAGCAGGGGAATAATAATATATCGAAAAACCAAAACATTGGTACAAAAATAGAATTTATTCTAAAAGTCGGACGGAAAAATCAGGTCAAAAATACAAATCACCCAAAAATAATGTAAGCTAAAGAATCATGAATATTTCGGATATGGCTCATAAAAACGGAGTAAAAAAATCGGACATGTAAACTTATGATTTGTAGTTATTGTATAGACACATGAAAACGATTGAACAATAATTTTGTAGCCTTACCTAGTGTCATTAGAGTGATACTAGATAATTTTTTGGCGAAACTCACAATAAATCCAACATCAATCCTTACTATGTTGTTACAACACAAAATATATAATAGATTTATTGGGGCATAAAATGAAACGACAACGACGACAATACTAAAAACGAGAATTACATTAGTAAATAAGAAGAACTATAAACTAAGTTATAACATATTATTCATAAATAAAAATAAAAAGACCCTGAGTGTAGCATTGTAGTTAACGAAAATAAAAACATAAACATCCAAATATGTAAAATAGTGATTAATTCAAAATGCTATGCTACATACACTACTGAAATAAAAAACAAAATTAAAAAATGTGAAATTAATCAAACTTCTCTATGCATAAAGAAAGCAACAAAATGCTTAAGCAAATTCACATCCCACATTGAACTCCTAGCTACCTAAATCTTTAGTATCATTAAATCTCTCTCATACTTCATACTCTTTATAAGGACGTTTCAGGTTTTAAGATAAATAAATAAATGTTTTTCATTGAGTTACTCTTCTTCTAACTCTACCAATTATTGTGAGACATATGATTATTTTGATATCTTAATTTTTGGATAATATTTTGTTGTATTTTCAATTCACTTTTTTAAAGAAAACTTATTAGTGAAATTTTTTTTGGAATTTTTTGTTAAATTAAAATTTTGAATTTACTCCCACATGTGTTTATCTTTAAACCAAAATTCAATAATATTAAGTAATGAAAAAATAAGGTTATATGGAAGAAATTTTTTTTAAAAAAAATAAAATACAAGTTTATATCGATTTCCTTAAAACATAAACGATTTTTTGAATATCGTTTCAAAAACTCATGGTTCAAAGATTTTTTTTAAAAATAGTGTTCTAAACGGAAACTTGCTAACTATGAAGTAGATTATCCACCTCTTATTTATTGAAGTAAACTATCCACCTCTTATTTATTGAAGTAGATTATCCACCTCTCATTTATCGGCAGTTTGGCACTCCACAAGCATGACGTGTAATCACCACCTCCCTCCAAATCTTACCAACCTCTCTTCCACCTCTACCTCTCAACTCACCCCACTTTCACATACAACCAAACTAAATTTTAATATAAAATGTAATAAACAATTCCAAGATAGATGGAGAGTAGAGGATCTATCCCTCTAGATGGGATGATAGAAGAGAATCACATGATAATATAATAGGTGTGGCTCCAAGTGTGAAGAGAATCACAAGATAATATAATAGTTGTGGCTCCAAATGTGATTATATAACAGGTAATTGCGGTGTAAAATATTGTTAGGATTATTTGAAAATTTATTTTTATATTTAATTAAAAAATTTTAAATTAAAAAAATAGTTAAAATCAAGTAGATCTATAAATCTATGAAAATCTTGAAAATGAATGTTCGTCTTGCAAGATGCACTATTTTTGAGACAACAAATCTTTTTTTTTTATTTTTTTCATATTTATCCATATCAATGTCGAGATAATCAATTCGAGTGTTTTCCAACATTAAAGCAATCTTTTCCAATGCATTTTTGAGGTGCATCTGCAACCTCATAAAATTTTGGGTGCAGTTTTTACAGAGCCTAGGCTAACAATCAAATTAGAGCCTACCTTAAAATAGTGTCGAGAAATATAGTTTTAATACTGGAAATCTTTGTGATAGCCTTACAACATATTTTTATCTTTATTTATACAGTTTAAAGCTTCAAAAATAGTGTAGATCTATGAAAACTTAAAAATCTTGAAAATTTAAGGTCCAAAAATGCATTACAAAACATACTATGTCCAAAACTTGAAATCCATTTTTTAATCATTTCCATGCATCTTGACGTCGAGATGATCAATTTGGTGATATTTGGGCTTCAAAACAACCTCTTTTAGTGAAATTTTTTATGTAAACTCTAACTTAATTGTGAAATTTTTGATGTAAGCTCTAATTTGATTGTTTAGAGCATCAGTTCAATATAGACTTTTCCTTATAATTTTTTCGTAATATAATTAATAACAAAAAATAATTAATAATACAAGTAAACGGCCGCCCACTTAGGCAGCTGCAGTCTCCAATGGTTATTCGATAACAACGCCTACAGAAGCAATTCAAGACCCACATAACGCCTACAAAAGCAAGACCCACATAACGCCTACAAAAGCAATTCAAACGAAGGAGATGAACAAAAGATTTAAAAAGCAAGAAGCCCAGATGAATTTAAGAGAGAGGGAGAAAACCAGAGAGAAACATTTGGGGAAGAAAGAGATGTAATGTGTACGTGTGTGGGTGTGTGTTAGGCAGCGATGTCATAGCGAATATGGCGGAGGAGCACCGGGATGACGATGTCTGGGGAGCTGAGCTGCGGGAGGTGGCCGTCGGAGGACATGACCTCGACGATTGAGCCGCCGCCAAGATGTAGGTGGAGGTACTCGGACACGACCACCGGAACGGCGAGGTCCTTGGTGCTCTGGAGGATGTGGCACGGCACCGTCACTCTCCCCAGCACGTCCCGCAGGTCGCTCTGGAAGATGGTCTGAGCCACGCTTAGTGCGATGTCCGGCCGTATGTTGAACAGCGTTCGGCTGAATTCCTGCACTGCCGGCGATTCCATGTCTCCGCCGACTGCTAGTGGAGCAAACCCTGATACCCATGCCTGGTAATTGGAACGCATGGCGTCGAATAGCTGGTCCAGGTCCTCTTGGTCAAAACCCCCAAAGTAGTCTGTGTCGTTCAAGTACCTGCAAAGCCCTGACAGTTAAGATAAGGAACAAGTTCCTTGTGATGTTCTCTCAATTGGCGCTTGTTGAACCATGCTCTGATACTACTTGGATAGAACACCCCCAAAAACAAGGAACATAAAAGAATCTGGTTCTTTTCGCTTTGGGGATGTTTTCTTTGTGAATGCATATCAGACGGAAAACCCCCAAATTGTAGAGGGAGACAATTATCTTCTGAAAATCGTTTTCGTTTTGGGTTTTCCTATTCAAAAAACCAAATTTCTTTACAAGTGATATCAGAGCCTGCTACTTCTGCCCAATTCGACAAATTAGAGAGAGAAATGAAAGGGATGAAACTTTTGTCGGTCCTCCATGCCTTGGGGAGGCAGAGATCAAAACAAGCTTTGTGAAGAGGTCGGGTCGTGCAATCGAGGCCAGCACGCCGACCACCGCCGAGACCGAGTGACCCACAAAAATGCAAGACTGAATGCGCAGCTCTTCAAGGATGGCGAGGAGATCAAGGGCGTAGCCCTCCAGGGACTGGTAGCGTTCGAAGTCGAAGTAGTCAGGGTTGGTTGGGCCTGCACCCATGTTGTCGAAGAGCACCACTTTGTGGTCTTGGACCAGATGCGGAACCAAGTGCTTCCAGACCGACTGGTCCGTGCCGAACCCATGGGCTAGCACTATCACCTGCTGGCCTGAACCCACCACCCTCACATTATGCGCCTCCTCCACAATTCCCATCTCTACCCTCTCTTCTTCTTCTTCTTGTGGGATTGTTTTCCTTTGACTTTCCCAGTGGAGTCTGGATCTTTGCTCGGTGGGGAGGCAGCCTTTGTGGTGGCTCGTTTGCCACCACTTATACCAAGTGCGCTATTAATTGCCCTATATAGTGAAACCTCTCCTATTCATGTGCCCACCTTTTTCATTAAACTTTTTAAATTTGGCCTTTTGTTGCATTTAAGGCACATGGAAGTGTAGGGAAATTGTTGGCTTGCTTTTCACGATTTGGTTAAATAACGGCCGAGTCAGTGTTTTAAAGCTAGGGGTGGCAATGGGTCGGGTCCGGTTGGGTTTGGATGGACCCGATCGGTTGTTCCAAAAGTTGGACCCATATTCGTATCTATCGAGTTCTGGGTGTATCTTATCGAGTTCATTACCACCCTCACTATCAATTTCTTTCATTGTTTATTTTTTTTTATCATCACGTAACCATATTTTTTGTAACAAGGTCATAATCACCCGCTATTAGATTTCAAGCCGTCTGATTTGTCATTTAATAGTTAAAGATGACAGCGAATTTTTATTATATATGATTATTAATACAGTCAAACAAATAAGGCTTAAAGTATTTTATCTCCAACTGTTTATGGGTATGGGTTGGGTACGGGTCAGGTCGAACTGGACGTGGACCAGGACCCAAAAAGTGTTTGGGTCGAAGTTTTGGACTCAGACCCGACCCATCAGGTCCAAATGTTGGACCCATACCCAGACCTGTGTCGGGTATACCCAGCGGGTCCAAGTCCATTGCCACCCTTAATTAAAAGCAGGATTGATTGTCTATCTAGATGGGAATCGATCCAGATAATGAGTAGCGGGATGGAATGGGTCTTAAAATCTTTCCTTATATATTTAAGTTTATGGTACAGTTTTTAGGTCTCGTCTTAATTCCCACCTCATAAACCTTTATAGTAATTTTTATTTTATTTTATTTATTTATTAAATATTTTTCTTCTAGACCCAATTTTGATTGTTGATCCATTAATCTAGCAAGAATTTGTGAGAGAAAGATCCATCCCAGCGTTTTTTAAAAAAAATAAAAAATCTATCCCAGCGTTCCAGATTTTAAAGCACTTGGCAAAACCCAACCCGATCTCCTTAAGTAAGGTATCGGTTTGCACGTTCAAAATGATTAAAAATAACCAAATGAAATAAAAAAATCCAAATTAATTAAACTGATCTTGATATAAAGAGTTTCCATGGGACCCCGATGAAATTAATTTTTTTTTTTTGGTAAAATTGACTTGTTTCTCCTACATTATGTGCAAGTGTTTTAAAATCCTGATTGATAGGACATCATTCACTTATAAATCCGTGTAGAGTTACTGAATCGGCAATCCAAATAGGGTCTAGATCGGTCTAAATTGGTGATCAAAATAATAATAAAAGAAATATAAAAATAAAATAGGGTTCATGCAGTAGGTACTAAAACGACCTAAAAACCATTAAACAAGCTTCACGAAAGCAGAAAAATTATAACAGGGGGAGCTTTAGGGGGTATCGGGCCGAGACTTATGGCAGGCCAGAAGTGGGTTTGGTCTCAACAGATTCCCATCCCCAGAGCAGATATCACGTGGTTTGAGAACACTAGTTCTGCGTAACATTTACAACTGCAATGAGAAATGCACCACGATTCCAAACATTTTCAAGGTGGTTCGCTAGTGCCATGCTTCGCAAGAGCGTCCGCCATCTATTACTGTCTTTGTAACAATGGAGGATCTCAAATGGGAACCACATAATGTGCCCCCTGATTTGGGTGAAAGTATGAATCAAACATGATATTTACCTTTAGACTCTTTGATGGCAATAATGGAGTGGCCTTCAATCAACACTTCATTCTCACTGGAGTCCAACAATTGCACTCCTTGCAATATAGTCTTTAGATTTTACTTCATTTCTCACTGGAGTCCAACAATTGTACTCCTTGCAAAAATTTTTAGATTTTACTCCCATTGTTCAGCAGATCCCTGGCAATCCTGAGTAGGAGAGTTGTTTGTCATTCTAGGGTTCCCTAATGAACTTCTATCAAAATTAAGCTTAAATTTTCTACTCAAAAGAAACGTCCATTGTTTAATCTAAAATGTTCCTTGATGAACTTCTTATCAAAATTAAACTTAAATTTTCTACTCGGAGGAAGCCTCCACTCTTTAATCTAAAATTTTGTTTGGGGTTCTAAGATTGAGGGTCCCCTTAGTTTTTGTTATAACATCACTTCGGACTATTCAAAATCATTATTTTCTGAGAGAGGCCCATTCAGCTGCTACAACCAAGATTAGATCATTTTTTTGGTTGAGTCAGTGGTGAGGGGGCCCCTACCCTCGGTAGGAATTGAGCCCAAGATAGAGTGTTGTAAATTATAAAGCGCTAACTAATTAAGCGAGGCTCTTTTCCTGACTAAGATTAGATCTTTGATTTTGTAAATATTTCATACCACTCCCTTAAAGTTTCTTACACCATCTCTATAATGTTGCACTCATCAGGGTTATCCACACAATTCTACTCACTTTGGAGAAGAGAGGGTCGATCAATTGATCAAATAATTGTTTGAGATTATAGACGGGCCATCAAGTGTAGGTTTTCCATATGTGACAGCAACTCCGACACTTTAAATTTATTAAAGACATGGTTATTATTATCCTTGTAAGCTTACTCATTAAACTCACATTGGGTAAAAACTTTTGCCCTATTCCTCAAATTATCTATTGTGAGGACGTCGCCATGACAGGATCCATATAATGCCTGCCTTTATGGAGGCCCTATCATTAACTATTCGGGTTGAGCATTAAATAACAGTATATAAAGGAATCTCTCCAAAAAAAAAACAAAAAAAAAAAAAAAAAGTAACAACATATAACAGGACTCTGAAATTTTCTTATGGGATAACTTCCCATTTCACTTTGTTGTATCTACTAGAAAAATACGTTAATTGGTTCGAGAGACCCTCTTAGGGATTGGTTTTCATCCCCCACCCAATCATTTACCCTATAATATAGGCAAGTTATATTTATTAGTAATATTCAATCAGGATGGGACAGACTTATGAGCCTAGGCTTGATCAATATTATCAATAGTTGTCGTAAGGCGGTTGAGATTTATCGCCTTTATCACTAAATGAACCCTAAATCGTTCAATTTTTTCCTTGTTTAATTTGAAACGTGTTTCATTTAAAAAACCTTAAGTTTAGATGCCATAATCTAAACCATCCAATTTTGATATCAAAACCTTTGATCAAGCCACATGAAGCCTCTTTGTGTGGGGCGACCCTCTCAAAATTGTCCCTTTCAAAAACCTACCAAATTCAAATTTGAAGTATGTCGTATCACTTTCATGGGGTCATTTACTTTACAAGTGGTGTCATAGCTCATAAGTGTCATAGCTTGACTTATTTAACTCTCTGTAATCAACAAATTATGACTTCTTTTTTACCCAAATCCCATTGGATAGAATTCCCTAATTTTGAGAAAATTACTTTTAGGCATTTACTCACAAATGTGTCACACATGCCATAGTCCTTTGAAATCAAATTACACTAATTCATGATAAGTTTCCCCTTCAAACGACCGTGGGCACCCACCTCAAGCATGTCCACGTTATCTCCACATCAGCTATGTGGAATGATGTGGCAATGATGGGGAGGCCACATCACTTATGTGCCACCCCTCAAATGTGGCCCCATCCTTTATTGGAATTTTGTGAAAATAAATTTGTAAATCTATTTTCATTCAAATAAAAATTTATAAAAAAATTCTAAAAAAAATCATATTAATTTATTCTCAATCATTTTCCATCAGAATGACCTAGTTTGACATCTAAAAAAATATAAATAAGAAAATTAGGATCCTACAGGAAATTAGAATGGGGAGGGTGGTACTTCTCTGGGCTAGATCCAAAACCACAGTCTCTCAAGTTTGCCCAACAGAACCCATGACCCTCTATAGCAATGGCACATGCTTGGTGCATCAAAGCATATCCATTAGAGAGTTTGGATCCTGGATTAAAAGCATATTACATGTGCACCCTCAAGGACTTGTGCTTATGTGGATGCAGGGGTTCTTTCTCTAGAACATGTGCATAACTCTCATAAGCGAATCATATCTTCTTTGAGCGGCTTCCATTTTATGAATGTTTATGCAAATGTGGGAAGACTCGAGGTAAGGGGTTTTAGCTCATATTCTCCCTAAGCCTACTCTTCTCACATAGAGCTTAATCTCATATGTTTCTATAAAACTAATAAATTCTCGAACTTTTCTCATCTATACCCTTGCTAACATAGTTATGAGGTGTTCTCGAACCGACCCTGACTAGTGAAGACTGAAACCTAAAAAATATTTCAATTTTAGTTAAGGCCCTCTTTATAAGCCTCAAAACTCAGGAGTTTGGAACCTTCCAAATTCTAGTTATCTACAAACTAGTAAGTCTAGTGCTCTTGTTCATCTCAGTGTGACCAAGAGCTATAATAGAATGATGCAGCCAAGGCCTTAAAAGGCTATAACTACAATAGAAACTAGGCTGTCCTTGAAAGAGCCTTGCTATTCCAGACAGAACCGGCCTCTAAATAAAACCGGCCAGTTTTATCAAGAACTGGGCTTGCTACCCGGTTCCCAATTTTTAAAGTTTTTTTCATTTTTATGTTTTGAATATATATTCAATTTCGTATTTAATTTTTTTAATTGGAAGACGGGTGGCGCACTCTCCGACCACACCCCTCCTTGTAGGCCCACATGGGAGTCCCACATTCATTGATGTTCACACATTAAATTCCCACCTTCACCTTCCTATAGCCCCACCCCCATATTACTCTTTGAGGACCCTATGTGGGACTAAAAGTAATGTGTATAGCCACTATTGGAGGTAGCAACCTCGAAGGTCCCTTTAAACACAATGAGAATCCCACTCTTTTTTTGGTTCTCCATTTCTCTCCTCTCTCCATGGGAACCCCTTGAAACACCCCCTACTTCACCATTGCCTTCGCAAATAACTCCTGAACCATTACCCAATGCACAAATTGAGGAAAAAATCTCACTTTCTCACTCGGACACCCACACGTTATTAAAAAAGTATTGCTTTCTCTCCCGAAGACTATTCTGATCAAAGAACATGTAGTAGAGGTCGTCTTGAACAACCAATCCAACCCAAAATCTTCATGTGGGCGGAGGCGCAGAGAGGCTTTCTTTGAGGCATCACACCCTACCTCGAAACACAGATTTACCGAATTTCCATCACTTGATCGAACTTTTATCTCTCATGGATAGTTGATCCCCGGTGCTTCAGCTTTTATATGTTGTCTTGTAGAGGTCCATATCTTTGTAAAATACTAAAATATGTGTTTAAACGTTTTTAAAGTTTAATGTACATTTGATTAACTTTTGTTAAAATTCAAATACGAAATGCAATCGTGATTATTGGATTGGCTCAAGTTCAATCTTGGGTGTTGGGCTCATATAGCTATAGGCTTGTGGACTTACCCTAACATTTTCTATATATATATATAAGGTGCAACTTTAAATTTTATTATAACATGTAATTTTGTTGTAAAAAATTCTTGAGATTATCTTAAAATCTATTTTCATATCTAATTAAAAAAATTAGAACTCCAAAAATAGTTAACATCAAGTAGCTCTATAAACATATGAAAATCTTGAAAATGGACGGTCTAGATAATGTGTTGCAAGATGTACTATTTCTAAGACTAA
>NW_006495273.1:11797925-11856424 GCF_000471905.2 Amborella trichopoda | reverse complement strand
AGTACCTACTAAACTAATATATAAATATTAGTAAGTAAGGTACGGACGTGATAATAGTGTGTCAGATAGTACTATTACTATAACTAAAACTAACTTATATATATATATATATATATATATATACATCTCAATATCGAGATGATCAATTAGAGGGTTTTTCAATATTAAAACAGCCTTTCCAATAGACTTTTGAGGTACATATGTGATTCTACATTTTAAGGTTGCAACCTTACATAAACTTTTTCCATATATATAATCACAATTATTATCACAAAATTAATATCAAAATCATAATAAATATAAAAAATCACAATTAATATCACAAGAACAACTCTTTTTTTTTATTTATAAAAATCACAATGTATAAAATGTTTTGTAAAAGTATTGTATCAAAATTAGTATAAAAATTAGTGTTAAAATTAATATCAATAGGCACTCAAACAAGAAACTGCATCTCAATATTCACTTCTTTTTGCTACACAAAATATTGCAAATCCATAATACACCCCATTTGTTTTTGGCAACTCTAAAGATAATATGTATAATAATTTTTATTATATTTTTTAAAACATTTAAGGGCAGATCAAGCCGATCCAGCCGATCGAGATCGATTTTCAGGCTAGATGATCCAAATTGGTCTACAAAACTGCACATTTACATCCATACAATTATGTACTTATTTATTTGAAAAATACACTTGAGCATCATGAAAATAAGAAAAATTCCCTTAAAGCCAAAAGTTACCCAATATAAGGCAAGTAGGGGAGATCTATTTCCACATAACAAAAATTAACCTCTCCTCCACAACCATCTTTATCTCAATAACCGGGGACAATTATGGGCCTTCTGCCCTCCTATCTACCGCCCGGTGTGGACAGTCCAATTGACATTATCCTCTCCATCCTCGGGGAATCTCAAGGCACTCTTTGCTTTTTCATTTACCTGATCATGCTTTTGAATTGTTCAAGAATTTGTCTTCAGGAAATTGGTTCGGGCATAGAGTCGGTAAAAAAAATAACTAAATAAATAAAAATTGTAATAAAAATTGAAAACATGGGGAACGCTGACATGATCGTATCTTCTAACCAGTGTATGAAAACTCGGCGAGTCGAACCGGACTCGCCCTGTTCGACTTGGGAATCCGCAGTCCTGTACTGCTGCCACCACAAAACCGGGAATCGCCCGTATCTAGAGAGAATCAGGCGATTCCCAATAGTGAATCGGCGAGTCTCACCATTGACTCGCCCAAAAACACGAGCTCAATAGATTTCATTTTTTTTTGTCATTTTTTTTATCATTTTTCATCTTTTTCAGCTTTATAATCGAATATTGCAGGCTTTGATTCAAATTTTGCAGCCATTTCAGTCAATAAAAGGTAGTACAAATCACCGATTTTGATCAAAAAATTTTGAATCGAAGAGTGAGTTTTAGGGTTTCCGCCATTTCACTGATTTCAAGTGAAAGAGGACATCACTTTTTATAAAATTTCAGAGTAATTGATCGTAAGAGTGTTGTTCAGAAGTTGTTGTTCATAATTTGTGATTATTTTGGAGGAATACATATCAATTTTACATTTGAAAGCACGGGTACACGAAAAACTGGTAAGAACTGTATTTTTTTTGCCTTTTTTCCTTCCATTCTATCAAATTTACTCAATATTTTACAAATAATGTGCTAAATTTATAGGGTTTTGATTCATTATCGTGTTGTTTATCATCACATGTATTCAATTTGAATTTATTTATTCAATTCGAGCTTGATTTTTTAGAGAAAAAGACTGCTGTCCGTGAAGAAAAAATGGACTGCTGTTTTTTTTTTTTTCTGCCATTCTATCAATTTTACTCAATATTTTGCAAAGAATGTGTTAAATTTATAGGGTTTTGAATCCTTATAGTCTTGTATCATCACATGTATTCAATTTGATATGACTTTTTCAATTTGAGCTAGGTTTTTTAGATTGAATGACTGATGTCTACGAAGAACTGCGTTTCATTTTTTTTTTCCTCAATTCAATCGATTTTATTTAATTTTTTAATAATAATGTGTTAATATTATAGGGCTTTGATTCTTTATAGTGTTGTTTATCAAAATGTGTATTCAATTTTATGTAATTTATTTGATTTGAGGGGGATTTTTTAGTTGGAATGACTGATGTTAGGTGGGTCTGTGAAGAACAACATTTTTTTCTTTTTTTAATTCATAATCAATTTTTTTAAAAAATCGTGATTTTCCAAAAAATTGTGAAAATCGTGACCAGGTTTTGATTATCATAAAAATATTTTTAATTTTTATTGTTCAATTTTTAGTGCAAAAAATTGCATGTTGATAGATAATTTATGCAAAAAAATACATGTTATTATATTTTTAATGCAAAACTATATTTTTTAATTTGTTGTTAATGCAAAAAAAATTATTAACAAATACATGTTGTTAAATTGTATTATATTTTTAATGTAGTTTTGCATTAAAAATGTATTTTAAATTTTTTAAATTTTTAATGCAAAAAATACATGTTGTTAAACTGTATTATCATGAGGATTTAAAGTGAATATCATTGTAAAATAATCGTGGCATGTATGATAATTATATTATCTTGTATTTTTTTATTTTATTATTAAATGTTTAATGCATAAAATGTATGTTCTTGATAATTGAGTTGTAGCCATGTTTGGAGATTGCATTTTTTATTATATTATCTTGTATATTTGTAGTTGAGATGTACAACTATTCATGATCATTTCAATCGAGTTAGGATTATGCCCACTATATCATTGTAAAGTTTATTTGTGGCATTGTGAACGACTATATCATTGTAAATATTTTTTGTGTCAAATATACATGTAGTGGCATTATGGATGACTATATTAATATAATTTTTTTCTTGATTCTAAGTGTGACTTATACATACTTTTTTTAATCTATAATATTGCATAAATATTTTTTTTCTTGTCAGTAGGAACTAATTCATGTTTGTCGAAATAAAGATTTGTGACAAGTCCATATGTATTGGAATTGTGAATTACTATACCATTGTAAATATATTTTTTATTGATACTATATCGATGTTTTGTTCTATATGTAGTGGCTGATATAGGCTATTTTTATTTATAATGTTGCATAAATAAATTATTTTTCCCAGTAGGAACTAAAATATTTTTGTCAATAGAAGTATTTTGCATTAACAACAAATATAACTTCATGAACTACCCCTACATATTATTACTACACATGGTGGTTATTTTTCATGTTGAACTGTCAGGTTAATTTTTAACCTTTTACATATTAAAGTTGAACCATGGCAAGATCTACGGAAGACCCTGCATGGCAACATGGGGTCAGACTTGATCCCAACAAAAAAGACAAAATTATTTGTATTTACTGCCAAAGAGTGGTAAGTAGTGGGGTACATAGGTTCAAGCAATACTTGGCAGGGGTTAAGGGAGATGTTTCTGCGTGCAATAGTGTCCCTAATAATGTAAGAAAGCATATGACGGTATTTCTCAAGGTTACCAAAGGTAAAAAAATTGCAAATCAGAGTATGGATCAGGAGATAGCTAGTTGATATACGCCATTAAGAGGGAAGGATCCAGACGAACAATATAATAATGACTTGGAGATAGCCACAAGAATGAGTTACAGGAAACATACCGGAGGGAACGGGGGTTAGAATGCCTGGTAGTTATGATATAGGCATGCATGGTAAGCCTAGCTCAGACATGCATGATGGGCCCAGCTCGAGCATGTATAACGTGCCCAGCTCAAATATGTATGGAGGGGTTGGTGGCAATATATATAAAGAGGAATCAGACGTTGAAAAAATTATTTCTAGCTTATCTAAGAGTGTTAGTATTGCAGATCATGTTCGTATAGACCCATTTCTCTCAAAGCCTAAGTCAGAACAGATGACCCTCAAAGGCATGGTGAAAGGTACGAGAAACATATTGAGCAGATATATTAGTAATGGTTCTACGATAAAGGGATCCCCGTTGATGCAGCCAATAGCCCATATTTTCTACCTATGGCAGACGCAATCCAGGGTAAAACCCCCGACGACATATGAGCTCAGTGGGCCAATATTGAGTGAAGAGGTAGAGAAAGTTAGAAAGTGGATTGAATATTATAAACAGAGTTGGCAACTCTCATGAGTGATGGTTGGTTGAATAAAGTTAGCAAAAAGGAGTTTGTAAACTTCTTGGCCTATTCCCTACAAGGGTACAGTTTTTTTGTCTAGCAAAGACATATTAGGGACGAAGAAAGATGCAAACTTCTAGGTACGACTATATGATCAGATAGTGAAAGAGGTGGAAGATAAGCATGTAGTCTAGTTTATTACGGACAATGCACGTGTATGTGTTTCTACGGGCAGCAAGTTGATGGATAAAGGAAGCATCTAGTATGGACCCCGTGTGCTGCACACAGTATCGGTCTTATGTTAGAGGAGATCGGTATGATCAAAATTGTGAAGAAGACTCTACAAGAAGCGAGGTTGGTGTCAAGATTTATATATAACCATTCTAAAATTTTATTTTTGTTCAGAGAATAGTCTAAGAAAAAATAGATAATCAGGCCTGCCATAACCCGCTTTGCGACAGATTACTTGGTTATGGACTCCATTCGGGAATCTGAAGGTACAATAAAGAGATTGTTTACTAGTGAAGAGTGGTTAAATGATCGCCTCTCGAAGTCTAGTACCGGGCTAAAAGTGGACGACATAGTCTCAAATAGGAGATTCTGGTCTCGAAGTTTTAGTATTGTAGAGGCCACTGCCCCTTTGGTCACGGCATTAAGAATGGTGGATGCTTACAAGAAAGCTACCATGGCATCCTTTATGAAGGTATCGAGAGGGCCAAATCAGCTATTGGGGAGAAGTGTAGTTTTGCTAGTAAAGTGATCGAGATTATAGAAAGAAGGTGGAACACCAAATTTGGACGTCCAATTCATTATGCAGGTAAATATATATTTATATCATTAGAATGTTTCATTCTAAAATATTTTTTTATGAAATTTTAAATGACATTTCTCTATCTATATATTTTCTAGGTTACTACTTCAACCCAAAGTTTTTCTATATGACACCTGAACATCCCCACAAGATTATGGAAGGGGTCAGATACATTATTGCCAAGTTGGAGAAGCCATCAAAACCAAGTAGCAGCAATACAAGAGGTATTATTTAATATTTGGGTAAGAACTTGATTGAGTTGTTATATTTGTGAGGAGTAATGCACTAAAATGAAATATTTTGTTTTAGCTTGCTATGTATAGGGATGCTATAGGATCATTCGGAACTAGACTTGCCAGGAATTCTCGAACTGAGATAGATCCAGGTTATCCCCTAACTAATATTTTGTTCATTCATATATTTAATCTTATGAATTGTTCTTACACTTACAATCTTTTTTGCATTTAATTGCAACTGAATGGTGGGAAATATATGGTAGTGATGCACCTCACCTAAAGAGGATGGCAATCAAGGTAAGGTGCTCTCCTAGATATATTCTGCTATTCGCTGTGAGCGAAACTGTAGTACGTTCCAATGGTTACACACTACTAGGAGGAATCGACTCGCTTCGAAGAAGCTTCATAAACTAGTCTACGTTCATTACAACTTAAACCTTCGAGAGTGACAAATAAGAAGGAAGCTTGAAGACTATGGGCCGATAGACTTGGCCACAATATTTGTCACAGACACAGCATAATAATGGGTAGTAAAAGAAGAGGAGCCAGTGTTGCACAAGAGAGCGTTCCTTGAGGCTATCGGTGAGGAAGATCTTGAATAAGGTGTTGAGCAGCATGAAAGAGGAAGCAGCCTGCCAACATATCCACAATTTGTAGGAGATATCGATGATATTGCACCTAATGAGGGAGCGTGGGAAGGGGGTCTAAGGGAAAATGAGAGAGATGATGATTCTGAGGCCACCCAATCCCAGCCAAATTATTCACATATCGAGTCACAACAACAAGAGGATAAGGATGAGCACGATAGTGTAGGTGAGCATGAAGGATGGACAAGCTTCGGGGATTTTGGAGTAGGACCACAACAAAACACTAACACTCAGGGATTTAGGTATCGTCAAGTGCCCACTAATTTGGATGATTCGTTTTTAGAACGAGTCAATGAATTGTCACGCGAATTCAATCAATGACACCAGCGTGACCAAGATGAAAAACGACGTCGTCTATCATTTTATTTTTAGATCGTATGTTACGAATTGTATGCTTTATTGTAGTCCATGTATGATGATATACTTAATCCATGATAATTCTATGTTTATCCTTTTGTGTGATATAAATTAAATGGTAAATAGTAGTTCATGCAGGGAAAAAACATATCAATATTCGCATATTCATGCAAAGAAATGAAAATTCTTAATGGAGTACCCTCATTTCTTATTGAATTCATAAAAACAACACTTATAATGAATTTTAATAGTTTTTTTGGTTTTTTTTAAGGTTTAATCCGACGGCTTCAGCCGATTCTCGATCCAGATCACCGTTTCGCCAATCCACTGATCCAGATGGGTTTTTTAGATGCCCCGATTCGGGTCACCGATCCGCTTTTTAAACCACTTCTTCTAACAGAACCTAATCTCTTCTGCTAAGAACTAGTCGGGTCAATAGGAAACCAACCATTGTTGGAAAAATTGGCCGTTCTAACTAGTAACCAACTGGTTCGATGGGAACCGGCCTTTCAGCCTAATTTGGTGACCAGCCAGGTATTTTTAAAAAAAGTTATATAAAGTTCTAAAAAATAAGAAATTTTGTTTGTAATATATTTTTGATGTTTTTTCACTATTATGAAAAAATATGAAAACTGTTTTGGCCATTAATATATATTTTTACATTTTTCTATCTTTTTTAGAAAATTATGTTTTTATATTTTTCCATCTTTTTTTAGAAAATTTAAAAAATAACCCTAGACACAAATCGATTGTTTAAAATTCCTTTTTTTTATCAATTTTCAACTTCAATTTCGATGTAATTTGTTTTGTAATTTTTTAGCACTTTATTGATTGCCAGGGACATATCCGGTTAGAATGGTTGAAACCGCTTTCGAGTCTGGTTAAACCTTTGGTTCGATGTTTCTATACTGAAACCGCCCGATTCCCTATTCCAAATGGGAATCAGAACAATTCCCAATGATTTTTGAAACTCAGTTCTAGGGCAATCCGAGGTCTCATCTTCAGACCGCACTTATTTCTTATTTTTTAAGAAAAACAACAGTTTGAGTATGGGAACCTTGGAGTGCTCTACTGGGTTATTGATGTGTTCATAGGGCGGTTTGAGGATTCTAACCTTGGACTGCTTGTGTACTGCCTCTAAATCTCGGGCACTACCCTACTAATAAAATAAATTAATTAATTAAAATGCGGTCCATAATCCGAGGACCGAGAGACAATTTTGAAAAAAATAAAAAAAAGCAGGTTCATCGGCCTTCCACTTAATTTTTACTTTAATAGGAACATTTCATATTTTAGATAATTATTTTAAGTCCGTAGGTAAATCACCTAAAATTTTAAGTCAAGAGAATAGTACATCATGCAACACATTATCTGAACCATCTATTTTTGAGATTTTCTAGTCCATAGAACTCCACTTTTGCAATATTTTTTTAACTTTATAATCTTAGTGAAAATATATTTCTACACTATTGTAAGGATTTCCACCACCAAAAGTATTGCATCAATTGCATCATTCCACACTGTTGCTGCTCACTTTGGTTGTTTAAGGTTGACATCTTATATAAACCACACCCTAATAATAAATTATAACAACACTACAAATAAATGGCCTGCCAAATAGGGCTTTAACAAAGAAAAAAAAAAGAAAAAAAAGAGAGAACAACTTGCTTTGTAAGTGACCACATTTTCCCATGTTTGGAAACATGGAAATATATATTTATATTTGCATTTCTACAACTTTTTATTTTATTTTTAAAAATGCCAATTTATCAGGAAAATAGTGAAACTCATGACCCTCATCATCCCCTTTTTTATTTCTCTAATCTCAAGATCTCTCACCTCTTAATCTCTATTTACTCAAGCTTTATCGAGCTTTCTCCATTTTTTATAAGTAGGTTACCAACAAGCGTTTTCTAATTTCCTACCAAAGTTGGATCAATACCAACAAGATTTCCAGTATTGAAATCACATTTCTCGATACTATTTGAAGGTGCGCTTTACTTTGATTGTTTAGTGCCTCTGCTCTATACAAACCGTACCCTTTTCTAAACTTCCAGTTTCTCCAAGTATCTCATTTCTCAGGTACTAAACAGACAAGCCTTTAAGCTGTTGCAGTTTATACAGGAAGATAGAAAAGAAACACCAACAAACTAATGAAAAAACGAAAAGAAGAGAATGACACACCAAGAAATGGTGGGAAAAGAAAAAAATGTATTGTATAGGCGTGTGTTAGGCAATGATGTCATTTGCGAATATGACAAAGAAGCACCGGGATGATGATGTAAGGGGAGCTGAGCAGCAGGAGGTGGCCCTTTGAGGGCTTGACCTCGACTATGGACTCACCATCGAGATGCTGGTGGATGTACTCGGACACGACCACTGGCACTGCGAGGTCCTTGGTGCTCTGGAGGATGTGGCACAACATCGTCACTCTCCCTAGCACACCCCGCAGGTTCCTCTGGACGAAGGTCTGAAACACGCTCAACGCAATGTCCTGCCTCATGTTGAACAACGTGTAGCTAAATTTGTGCACTGTCGGCGATTTCATGTCTCCACCAAACACCATTGCGGCAAACCTTTATACTCATGCCTTGAAATTAGAATGCACGCCGTTGAGTAGTTGGTTTAGGTCCTCTTGCTCAAAACCCCCATAGTAGTCTGAGTTATAGTTACCGGGAGCGGAAGCGGGAGCTGGGATGGCTTAGGTTCCGAGAGCGGGAGCATCGGATCGAGGGCTGCCTAAAGCTCCAAAGTTCAGGGAGCGAGTTTCGGTTAGGGTAAAAGTTGTGGATCGAGATCTCATATGAACAGGGAGCACGTTCTCGATACATTATGATCAATATCCTTAGTTAACGGGAACGTGTTTCATGTAAAATGGGATCGTGTTCCCATGCTCATTAGGATCGCGCTCCCATAGACAATAGGAACAGGATCCCATTTAAAGTTGAGTCGCGCTCCCATCTAACAAAAATGGGTTCCTATTTGGAATGGATCGAGCTCCATTCAAGGTTGGATCGCGTTCTGCTTAACTTGGAGCCAATCTGTACCTGTCCTCTCTCTCTCTCCCGCTCTCTCTATCTCTCTTTCTTGACCAGACATTCACCACCTCTTCAACCTCTGTACCCTTAATCCAATGGACCCATCTGCCAAAATGCCTCCGTCTCTCTCTCTAACTTCATGAACCCAAAAACGTCTAACTTCATAGTGAGTGGACTCTTTCTTTCTCCTCAGAAAGCACAACAACAATAAAAATCTACATACCTATCTCAACCTCACTTGCTAGCAGTTGGGGACCTCCATGGCGATCTTAAAAAGGCCAAACAAGCTCTGAAATGGCTAAAATATTTAATGGAATATTATTCACTGGATTGCAGGCAACTCCATGGTTGTGAAGCTTGGTGATATATTCGACAGAAGAGGAGAAAAGTTCAAGCTCCTTTATTTTTAAGAAAAACTCAAGAATTCAAGAATTAGGGTGACTGATTTTCTATAGGAATTCAAATGAAACCTTTGTAAAGGATTGAAAAAACAGATTAACATTTTTAATGGAGTACCCAAAAATTACCTATCTAGAATTAAGGCTAGAACAGCTGCTTTGAGTCCTAGAGGCCCAATTTCTACGTATTTTTTAGCTGATAACCCTACTATTTTAATGGTGGGTGGCTTTGTTTTTATTTATGGTGGGATCCTCCCTAAGAATGGAGTTCTGGGAACGAGGGATTGCGATCTTAAAATTTGGGGAGCGGGGATCTAATTTGTTCGGAAACGCGTTCCATGGGACAACGAGAGCGAGATCCATGCGGTGTTGGGAACGGATTCCAGACGAGATCTCGGCCACGGAGCACCGGACCTGGGTCCCGGAGCGGGAGCGCCACCCTAGTTGGGCGCTCCCGGTAGCTATGATCTATGTCTTTCAAGAACCCGCAAAGCCCTAAGAGTCCGAGTAAGGAAGAAGCTCCACGTTCTTCTCTCTCTATCAACGCTTCTAAATATGTTTCCTTCTCTCTCTCCAAATGTTTCTTTTGTGAATGCGGATTAGGAAAACAAAAATGCCCAAATTCTAGGAGAGAAAATTGTCTATGAAAATCACTCCATTTCTAAGATTTAAGCTTTCATATTTGCAAAACTAAATTTCTTTTCACGTGGTCCTTCTTCTCACCATTCAACAAAAGAGAGAGAGAAAGAGAGAGGCATACCACTCCCTTAAAGTTTAGATCTTTGAGTTGGTAATATTTCATACCACTCCCTTAAAGTTTCTTACACCATCTCTATAATGTTGCACTCATCAGGCTATCTTCACAATTCTACCCACTTTGGAGAAGAGGGGGTTGATCAAATGATCAAAGAAATGTGTGAGATTATAGAGGGGAGATCGAGTGTATGTTTTCTATCAGTGACAGTAACTCCCACACTTTAAATACGGTAGGGCAGTTTATGAAGACATGGTTATTATCATCCTTGCAAGCTTACACTTTAAACTCACAATGGATAAAAACTTTTGCCCTATTCCTCAAATTTTCTATTGGAAGGAACTTGCCATGAAGGACCCATAGAATGCCTGCCTTTATGGAGGCCCTATCATTAACTATTCGGGTTGAGCATTAAATAACAATATAGAAAGGATTCTCTAAAAAACCTAAAAAAATAAAAAAAAAAATAAAGCAACAACATATAAAAAGACTGTGAAATTCTCTTATGGGATAACTTCCCACTTCACTTTGTTGTACCTACTTTTTAAAGTACTTTAATTGGTTCAAGAGACCCCTTAGGGATTGGTTTTCATCTCCCACCCAATCATTTACCCTACAATATAGGCAAGTTATATACCCGTGACACTCAATCAGGGTGGGAAAGATTTATGATCTTTGCCTTCCTCAACATCATCAATAGTTGTAATAACGGGGTTGAGATTTATTACCTTTTTCACCAAATGAACCTTAAATCGTTCAAATTTTTTCCTTGGTTAATTTGAAATGCGTTTCATTTAAAAAACCCTAATTTTAAATGCCATAATCTAAACCATCCAATTTTGAGATCAAAAGCTTTGATCAAGCCACATGAAGCCCCATTGTGGGGCGACCCACTCAAAATTGTCCCTTTCAATCACTTACCAAATTCAAATTTGAAGCATGCCCTATGCCTTTCATGGGTCATTTACTTCACAAGTGGTGTCATAACTCATACGTGTGTCATAGCTCGACTTATTTAACCAACTTTAAATCAACACTTCATGATTTGGACCCGACTTTTATGCGACCAACTTGTAGAAATGCGGGCTTGGTAGTAAATATTTTTTAAAATATAACTTCATTTTATTTTTTTAGAGAATATATAATATTTAATAAAGAGATCATGAATATGAAAAAAAAAAAGCATTAAAATTAAAAATAATATTTATGTTAAGAAAGCACTTGGACAGTTAGCTACACTTGTTTTTCGATGGACCACCTATTTGCATCCATCTTTAAGATGAAAGCTTTATACATCTGGATCGTATATTGTAGAAATGCGGTCCGACCCCACATGAAACAATTTTCCTTATGAGTTTGCATTTTGACCCAAATCCCATTGGATAGAATTCCCTAATTTTGAAAAAATTACTTTAACTCACAAACGTGACGCATACATGCCATAGTCCTTTGAAATCACATTACACAAATTCATGACAAGTTACCCATTCAAACAAGAGCGTGGGCACCCACCTCACGCATATCCACGTTATCTCCACATCAGCCATGTCAAGATAACGTAGGCAACCCCCTCCCCATATGCGTCCCATCCTTAATTGGAATTTTGTGAAAAGAAATTTATAAATCTATTTTCACTAAAACAAAATTTGTAAAAAAATTCTCAGTCATTTTCTATTAGAATAATATGTAAAAAAACAAATTGTAAAAAATAATTTGTAAACAAATTTCAAAAATTTGTAAAAAAAAAAAATTGGCAAAAAAATTTTCAAAAACATTTGTAAAAAAAATTCTCAAAAACAAATTTGTAAAACATTTCCAAAAAATCATAATAATTCATTCTCAGTCATTTTCTATTAGAATGACCTAGTTTGACTTCCAGAAAAAGTTTAAATAGGAAAATTAGGACCCTATGGGAAATCAAAATGACCAGCGTGGTAGTCCTATGGGAAATCAAAATAACCAGCGTGGTAGTCCTATGGGCTAGATCCAAAAGCACAATCTCTCAAGTTTTTGCAATAGAACCCATGACCCTTTATAGCAGGGGTGCAAACTTGGTCCGTTCAAGAACACCAAATAGATAGCCTAGATCTTGGATTAAAAGTGGACTACATGTGCACCCCCAAGGACTTAGGCTCTTGTGGATGCAAGCTTCATATTTATGACTATTTACGCAGATGTTGTGGGAAGACTCAAGGTCTGGGGTTTTAGCTCATGTTCTCTTTAACCCAAGTCTTCCCACACAAGGCGACTCTCAAACGTTTTTCTAAAACTATAGTATTCTATAACTTTTCTCATCTATGCCCTTACTAACGTGGTTATGAGGCGTTTTCGCACTGACCCTGACTAGTGGAGTCCCTGAAACCTTTCAGTTTCAGTTAAGGCCCTCTATACAAGCCTCAAAACACAAGGTTTTTGGAACCTTCTAGATCCTAGTTCTCTAAGAACAGGTAAGTCCAGTGCTCTTGTTCATCTCATTATGATCAAGAACTATAGTGGAATGATGGAGCCAAGGTCTTAAAAGGTTATATGTCCAACAAGAACTAGGATGTTCTGGAGCCAAGGCCTTAAAAGGCTATAACTCCAACAAGAATTAAGTTGTGTTTTAAAGAGCTTTGCAGTTCCTGAAAAAACTGGCCTCTTAATAAAACCAGCTAGTTTTATCACAAACTTGGGCTAGTCTGCTGCTTAGTTCTCAATTTTTAATTTTTTTAAACTTTTATCTGTTGAATATGTATTCAATTTTGTATTTAATTTATTTTAATTGGAAGAGGGGTGGCCCACTCTCCTTTGTAGTGGACGACATCCCTCCTTGTAAGCCCATGTGGAAGTCCACCTTCGTTGATAAAATTCCAACCTTCACCTTTCTATAACCCCACCCCATATAACTCTTGAAGACCCTATGTGGAGTAACAGTTATGTGTTTAGCCACTATTGGAGGTACCCACCTTTTAGGTCCGTTTCAACACAATGAGGTTTTTTTTTTGTTCTCTATTCTCTCCTCTCTCCATGGGAACCCCTTTGAACACAATGAGGCTCCCTCTCTATTTTTGTTCTCTATTTCTCTCCTCTCTCCATGGAAACCCAACAAAGAACCTCACCTTTTGCGCTCACTCCCACCATCTCTCCTCACAACCCCAATTCCCAGATGGGTCTTCATCACAAACCCTTGAAGCACCCTTACTTCACCATTTTCTTTTGAAACAACTCCTGAACCATTACCTAATCTACAAACTGAGGACGAAATCTCACTGTCGCACTTAACACCGCACAAATTATCAGTGAAATATTGCTTTCTCCCTCTAAGACTGTTTGGAGAGGCCAACTAGTACGATTCTTTGTCCCTACGGTTTTGAAACTCAGGCTTTGAAAGCAATCTCAGTCTTCCAATGATGTCCTCCACAAATACAAGGGAACCCAAATGTTCTCATCGGACAATGCACCGCTTCTTTGAGTTCGGTCCCGAGAACATGTAGTAGAGGTCCTCTTGAACAACCAATCCGACCCAAAATCTTCATATGGGCAGAGGCGCTTTGAGGCCTCATATCCTTACTCGACACAAAGATTTACCGAGTTTCCATTTGTTTGTTTTTTTTGTAACAAAATTTACAGAGTTTCTATAACTTGATCAAACTTTATCTCTCATGGACAATTAGTTTCTATAACTTGATCAAACTTTATCTCTCATGGACAATTGTTCCATAGTGCTTCTGCCTTTAGCTATTGTCTAGTAGAGGTCCACTATGTCTTTGTGAAGGGCAATATTTCTATGTTTCTTCTACAGCATAGAAGTTCTATCCTCCCCCTTATCCAACCGTCCATTTTGGATGGAGAGTTAAGATTGCCCCAATCACAGTGTCACGTCTTTACACTATTTTAACACCAAATTTTGGACGTCTGTTCCTCTATTAAACTCACACTAGAAAAAAATATAAAAAAAAATTATTTTCAATAAATAAAATGACCAAAATACCCCTGAAAGTCTCAAGAGGTATTTTGATCATTATATTTTATAGAAAAATTATTTTTAATACTTTTTATAGGTGCGGCCTAATGAGAAGATGGAACATACCAAATTTCATATACATACAATTTGTATAAGAAAAACTAAAAAAAAATACTTTAAGACGTCGGATCTAAGATCAAACGGTGAGTGACTCTCTTGATCAAAATTGGACGGCTGGATAGTAGAGGGAGGATAGAACTTCTATGCTGTAGGGGAAGCATAGAAACCTTTCCCCTTTGTAAAATACTAAAATGTGTGTCTAAAAGCTTTTAAAGCTTAATATATGTTTGATTAACTTTTGTTAAAAATGGGTTTGAGATTGATAGAGCGAGAGAGATTCATAAAAATCACAATTAATATTACAAAATTAAAACCAAAATCACAATAAAATAAAATAAATAAATATAAAAACCACAATTAATATCACAAGAAAAGCTCATATTTTTACTAAAAATCAGAAAATGCATAAAATGTTTTGTAAAAATGTTGTATCAAAATTAGTATAAAAATAATATTAAAGTTAATATCAATAGCCACTCAAATAGGGAACTGCATCTCAATCTTTACATGTTTTTTTACGAAATATTACAAATCCATAATACACTACCACCATTTTTTTTTTTTAACTCAAAAGATAATATGTAAAATGATTTTTATTATATTCTTGAAGACATTTTAAGGCAGATCAAGCTAATCCAGCCGATCTAGGCCAATTTCAGGCTAGATAATCCAAATTGGTCTACAAAAGTGCACATTTAGTTATTTATCTAAAAAATACACTTGTGCATCATGAAAATAAGAAAAAAATCCCTTAAAACCAAAACTTACCCAACATAAGACAGGTAGGGGAGATCTATTTCCACAAAACAAAACTACCCTCTCCTCCCACAACCATCTTTATCTGAGTAACTGGCGACGATGATGGGCCTTCTGCTAAGAACTGGCCCATTTTATGGGAAACTAACCATTGTTGGGAAAATCTATTCTTCTAACTGGTAAAGCAATGGTCAGTTTTTTTATTTGCTCGGGACTTGCTTGCTTAGAACAGTTGAACCGACTGGTTTACTGATTTGGCTGGTTGAACTGCTTCCGGGTCCATGTTCGATTAACCCTTCCGATTCGATTTTTCCTACATTGAAACCGATTGATTCCCGATTCCAAATGAGAATCAGAGCGATTCCCACTGATTTTCGAAACTCAATTCTAGGGCGATCCGAGGTCCCCTTCCTCAAACAACACTTTATTTATTAGTTTTTAAGAAAAACAACAGTTTGAAGATGAGGACCTCGGACCACTCTAATGGAGTATTGCTATGTTCGTAGGGCGGTCTGAGCATTCTAACCTCGGACGGCTTGGGCCCTGCCTCTAAAGTCTCGAGCACTACCCTGCTAAGTAAAAAAAAGAAAAAATTAAAAATGTGATCTTGAATCTTAGGATCGAGAAACAATTTTGAAAAAAAAAAAAGGCAGATTCACCAACCTTTCTTGTAATTTCTGCTTATAATAGGATCATTTCATAAGTTTAGATAATTATTTTAGGTCTGTACGTAAATCACTTAAATTTTTAATTCAACAGAATAGTAAATCATGCAACACATTATCAGCACCATCTATTTTCAAGATTTTCTAGTCCACACAACTCCAGTTCTGCAACACTTTTGGAACTTTAGAATATGAGTGGAAATAAATTTCTACATTACTGTAAGGATTTCCGCCACCAAAAGTACTAAATCATTTGCATCATTTGACAAATTTGCAGCTCACTTTGATTGTTTAAGGTCGACATCTTATATAAACCACACTCTAATAATAAATTGTAATAACAATACAAATAAATGGTACCAGAGTAAATAGGGGAAAAAACTTACTCCGTCAGTCACCACATTTTCCCCCGCATATATTTGCGTTTTCATGCCTTTTTTATTTTTGAAAAAATGCTAATTTATCAGAAAAATAGTAAGACTCATGACCCTCATCATCCCCTTTTTATATCTCTAACCTCAAGATCTCTTACTTCTCAATCTCTCATTACTCAAGATTTATCGAGCTGTCTCCATTTTCCATAGATAGGTTACCCACAAGGGTTTTCTAACTTCTAGCCAGAGTTGTTTACTTCCACTGTTTTAAGCTTGATTGATATTTTCAACTTCCAGCCAGAGTTTTGTTGTTTTTACCTGTTTTTTTTAATAAGAACAATGCGAGCTGGACTGCATTTCTACAATATATGGTCCAAAGGTATAAAACATCCATCTTATACAAATAGATGGTCCATCTAAAATTAATCATAACTACCGTTCCAAATGTTTTTTTAATATAATTGTTACTTTTAATTTTCAAAATTTATGTATTTTTTCATATTCATGATCTCCATATTATTATTTCCATGCTCAAGATTATATATTTTTTAAAAATTAGGATCAAATTATTTTGAAAACAATATATTTATTGTCAAGCCCGCATTTCTACAGTATGCGGGTTGGTCGCATGCTAACGGCGAACCTTTTCTAAACTTCCAGTTTCTCAAAGCGTCTCCTTTCTGTGGTACCAAACAGTCATGCAGAAAAGCCAACAAAATAACAAAAACAAGAGATTGAAACACCAAGGAACAGTAGTAAAAGAAGCAGATGTATTGTGCACGCCTGTGTTAGGCAACGATGTCATTGCGAATATGGCGGGGAAGCACGGGGATGACAATGTCAGGGTAGCTGAGCTGCTGGAGGTGGCCCTCCGAGGGCATGACCTCGACTACGGACTTGCTGCCGAGATGCTGGTGGAGGTACTCAGACACGACCACCGGCACCGCGAGGTCCTTGGTGCTCTGGAGGATGTGGCACGGCACCGTCACTCTCCCCAGAACGTCCCACAGGTCGCTCTGGACGATGGTCTGAAACACGCTCCACGCAATGTCCGGCCTCATGTTGAACAGCGTGCTGCTGAATTCCTGCACAGCCGGCGATTCCATATCTCCACCAACCACCATTGGGGCAAACCCTGATACCCACGCCTTGAAATTGGAACGCACGCCGTCGAGTAGCTGTCCAGGTCCTCTTGCTCAAAACCCCCATAGTAGTCTGTGTCGTTCAAGAACCTGCAAAGCCCTAAGAGTTCAAATAAGGAAGAAGCTCCGTGTTATGCTCTCTCTAACTTTCTCTACTGATGTTTTCTTTGTGAATGCAGATTAGGACAACAAACGAGCCAAAATTCTAGGACAGAAAATTGTTTCTGAAAATCACTCTATTTTTAATATTTGAGCTTTCAAATTCGGAAAAACGAAATTTCTATTCAAGTGGTATCAAAGCCTCCTCCTTCCCGACATTCAACAAAAGAGAGAGAGAGAGAGAGAGAAGACGGGAAAAAGGGATTAAATTTGTGTTGGTTATCAATGCCTTGGAGATGCAGAGAGCATGACGAGTTTGGTGAAGTGGTCGGGCCGTGCGATTGAGGCCAGCATGCCGACGACCCCGGAGAGCGAGTGACCCACAAAAATGCAGGACTGAATGCGTAGCTCTTCGAGGAGATCGAGGGTGTAGCCCTCCAGAGATGAATAGCGTTCGAAGTCGAAGTAGTCAGGGTTTGTTGAGCCTGCACCCCATGTTGTAGAAGAGCAAGACTTTGTGGTACTGGAGCAGATGGGGAACCAAGTGCTTCCACACCGACTGATCGGTGCGGAATCCATGGGCTAGCACTATAACCTTCTCGCCTGAACCCACCACCCTCACATTATGCACCTCTTCCACAATCCCCATCCTTCGGAATGTGGATATTTGGCTTGGTGGGGTAGCCACCCTTAGTGGTGGTGCACTTTGCCCAACTGTTAAATGAAGAGACAAATGTAAAACCTTGTCACATGTATAGGACCCTCTCCACTGAATTTTTGACATTTGACCTTTGTGCGCACGTCTGGAGATCGTTCGCTAACTTTTCCTTTAACAATTTGGTTAAAGAATCGGCATCACAAACCGCACTAGAATGGTTAATTGGACATGGACGGGGAGGGTTCAACCGGTCTCACTAGTAAATCGGTTGGTTGGCTCAATCCGTTTAATAGGTAAGTCTTGAATGATCAAAAAATTGTTCAATTAATGAAAAATAAAAAAATATCTAAAAAAAATGTAAAAATTATATTTAAAACATAATTAAACAAAGAACATCTAAAAGAAGTTCAAAATTAGTGAAAAAAATAGATTTTAAATAATCGATTTGTTTCTAAGAGTATTTTGATTTTTTTTTAAAAGAATAGAAAAATATAAAAATAAATATTAATTACGAAAACAATTTCCCATTTTTACTAAAGTGATAAAAAATATTAAAAAATACATTAGAAATAAAATCCATCCGGATCTCCTTTTTGTATTAAGACGTGGGTTGTAGACTAGGAACGGTAGAAACTAACCAAATGTGTTTAGAGAGAGAAAAATCCAAATTAACTCAACTAACCTTGATTCTTGTGTTTTAAAATTGGGTGATTTCTACTCAGGATTGTTGATCTAGATGAGAATTAGATGGGACTAAATCGATTTTGGGGTGGTATGGTCCTGGCTTGATTTCCCCTAAAACCCACTTTTTTTGATTTTTTTTTGTTTATTATGTATTCTGTAATTCCAATCCCAAAAATTTTTAGTTTAATTTTTATATTATTTTATTTATATTAATATAGTTTTGTCAACAAGTCGGACAGATCTAGATTCAATGTAGATTACCGACCTAGAGATCTACAAACATATAGGTGAAATGTCTACCCCACCTATCCCGACTTATAAAATATTGGGATTCTATATGAGCATGATGGCGTTCAATGTTTAATTGTTATTTATTTTATTTTTTTTCTTTTGTGTGTGTTTTTATATTTGATTTGTTTCTCCTTCATCTTTTGCGTAGCATTTACAACTGTACAAGAACTGGAAACGATCAAAACATTTTCACTGCCAAAGATGGGTTGCTGGTTCCATGCTTCGCAAGAGCCTCTGCCATCTATTACTCTCTTTTGTAACAGCGGAGGGTCTGAATATGGAACCCATGTAATTCACCATTTGAGTGTTCCCTGATGAACTGCCTGTTTGCACGCATTTTTGATACACCAAGGATCCGGAAAATGTATCTGAACCCATGTTCATACATAGCCTAGGCGACCATGGTGCCGGGCAGTTATTGCAGGAAACGAATAGAATGTTTAAGGATGGAAGAAAGGTTCCTCAACAGGTGTTACTTAGGCCTAAACCTAGAGGATCTCCAGTTTGCATGTCAGAGGGTATGGCCCCGATCTGCTATGGAGCATAGAATGAAAGGCGGTGATCTAAAAGCAGGGAAGGAGAAAACTGATCAACCGGAAGCTAGCCTAAAAGTAGCTGTCAATGTCCTGAAGACACCCACCAAATTTCAGCTCAAAAAGATAACTGGATGAGAAGATATGGGAAAATCAATCCTATGGAGTACTACATAGGCCATGTATGGTCATAAAACACGTTAAATTGAGCCTTAAGCCCCTATGGAAGATGTAGTATTGAGCTTATCAAAGATGTAAACATGAGCCCCAATTTATAGGGCTACAAAGTTATGTACTACTATATAAACTAATATATGTAATGAATCACCTTCTTAATATGGGTACACATAAAAAGAAAGGAAAATATTGTTCCAAAAAATAAATGCAGGCTTGTATATTTCCACACTCTCCCTCAAACTCAAGATGCGTTAAGAGAGAGCAACTTAAGTTTGGACAACTAAAGCCAGGCCTTAGTAACAAAGAAAGAACAAAAGAAGCTTGAGCAGCAGCAAATTAGCGATCCTCAGAAACCGACGCCTCGAACAAAGCAGTTGTGTATAACATTAAATCATCAGGCCATCGGAATAGACATGATCAAGTAACGAAAAAATCGATCATCACTTGCGCATAACATCAAATCATCAGACCTCTAGGACAGATATGATTGAGTAACGAAAAACTCGATCATCACACAGGATGGAGTAACGAAAAACTTCATCATCCAATAGGATTGAGTAATGAAAAACACAATCATTAAACATGATCAAGTTACGGAAAACATTGATCATCAATCAAGATCAAAAAATTCGATCATCAAATAGGAGGCACTTGGAAGAGCCAACATAAATCAACAACGGATCAACAAGCACAGTTGGACCTTATATTCGGAGATGAAAAAAATAAGATCCAAAGCAGATCAGAGAGTCGAAACACGACTCCATAGAGAGACAAATCAGATAGATGAAATATGACTCGCTAACGGTTTTGCAGATGGTGCAGATCGGCCGTTTTCAGAGGCTTGATCAACAAGCACAACAAGACTTCCCCTTTCAACCAATGAACAAAAAAAAAAAAAAAAAATACAAAATCTGAAAATGCATTTAGTTTCAAAAATGTTTATGTACTTTATAGTAAGTCTGGCTATAGTTTAGGTATCTGTGATTTAGTTTCTATTATTTGTATATGTATTTTGTCTATAAAAGACAAATTTGTATATTTATATGATTAATTGATACCGAGTCTCTTCAAAGAAACCTGAGACTCTTAACATGGTATCAAAGCAAGGTTTTGGTTCATTGATCTTGCTCTGATTTCATGTTAGAAACTGTATTTTTGTAAATTTAGGCTTTAAGCCTCCATGGAAGATGTATTATTAAGCTTATCAAAGATGTGAACATGAGCCCCAATTTATATTTATGGGATTACAAAGTTATGTATTACTAAAGAAACTAATATATGTAATGAACGACCTTCCTAATATAGATATACATAAAAAGAAAAAAAAATATTGTTCCAAAAAATAAGCACAGGCTTCACTATTTCTGCATGTTCAAGGATCGAATTATATCTGATTTTATGGTGGCAGAGAATTCTATGATTTTAGATCATTCAAGGGACCGTTAATTAGGCAATTAGACTTGTTTTGGGCATTTTTTGTGGTTCATTCTCCGGCCTTCAAATACAGAAATCCGATGACATCTGGACGAGATGAAGTAGAACACGTTCATGGAAATTTACATGAAATATAGAATAGGTCAAAACTACCGCAAACTTTGGAGTTTCTACATTACTTTTATTATGAAATGATTATCTTGAGCCAATCTACGCTTTGCCAGCCAACGATTGCTCGAAGAATAAGCCTCCATACCATAGGTATGGTGGGGAGCTCCTTTGGAGATACGACTCATGGTATTTTAGGATATGTGGTGCTCAAATTTTGGCCTAGAATTTTTATCCCCCTTTCTACCCAAAACTTAAAGTTGTTGCCCTAGTTATAGACACTCAACCACACCACCGCACACTCCCCACCAACCCCCACAAATTTGCAAAGGTTACCCTCATTTGCTTACTTTTTCTTTAAGGTATTTTAAAGTAAGAAAAAAAAAAAAAAAAAAAAATTGTTAGAGAAAATCCTTTCATGTTTGTTTCGAGTGAAAATGTTTTCTAGAAAGATTTCACATGAAAAAATTATCTCATGCTGTCAAAGATTTCACATGAAAAAATTCTCTCATGCTGTCAATTAGTGCATCTTTTCACATTAATTGATGAAAAAACATTCCCACACTTGACTACATAAGAAATTTTTTTTCATGCGACAATGTTTTTTGGAAAACATTTTCACGCAAACCAAATGTGGAGCAAAACTCTAGAATCCATGCTTACCATGTGCCAAAGGAATTGAAGCAAGCTAGTACAACCACAACAAAATCAACCTTTTCCAAGCACCTCGTCAGTGAGCAGATCATAGGACACGGTATTCCTCTGGAGCTTAAAACTCCAGCTTAGAGGAGGATTGGTCTTTGGCCCCTTCGAGGAAAGATAGCATTCCTACTCAGATTCCCTAGTCGCCGCTGGTAGCGAAGGGTCTGCCCTGGTGTCCGGTGGTCTAATAGAGTCCAAGAAAATCGGCATGGGAGAGTCTGAACCTTTAAATTCCAAGGTAATAGTTTCCAATGTGTACATTTTGCGTCATAAATGAAATTTGTCTTCGGTTGCTGATTTTTGGCCTTTCACTTAATTACTCAAAAATAAATAAATTTATTCATTGAGGTCATTTTTTTAAGGGTGAGGTTTGTATAAGGTGTGACCTTATAGTATTGAAGTAAGGTGCACCTTAAAACTATGTCAAAAATACAGTTTTGGTGCGGCAAAGCCTTGCGATGAAATAAAAATCTTGTTGCCCCCAATTATAAAATTTAAAGTTTCAGAAATGGTGATGATCAAGCATATCTAAAAACACTAGAAAATCTTGAAGGAGACAATCTAGATAATACATTAAAAGATGGACTATTTTTAGAAGTAGAAATTCTCTTTTTTCATATCTATAAATCTCGAAGTCGAGATGATCGATTTGAAAGTTTTCTAACATAAAAATAATCTTTTTTAATGGGTTTTTTAGGTGCATCTTACTCTTAATGAATAATCTTTTTTCCTTTCTTAAATTGGAAAAAAGCTAGCTAAATTGGCAAAACGTCATGTTGTACCTGCACCACACATGTACACCCTAGACATGTACACTCTAGGCACCAAATCCAAGAAGGAAACTGCCATTAAAGTTAAGCTTTATTTTTCTACTCAAAAGAGGTCTCCCCTCATTAATCTCAAATCTTCTTTGGGGCCTAAGACTCGAGGCCTCCCCAGTTTTGTTATAACATCGCTTCGGAGTATTCCAAAGCATTATTTGTGAGTGAGACCCATTCCTTAAGGTTTCTCTTATTACATTCATTCTACCATCTCTATGATGTCATAGGTTTTCCATCAAGTGACAACAACTCCCACACTTGTAGGGTAGTTTATGGAGACATGGTTGATATTGTCCTTGTGAGCATACCCATTAAGCACACATGGGTGAAATTTTGCCCTATTCCTTAAATTTTATCCATTGTAAGGAACTTGCCATGACATAGGAACCATAGGAATGGTTGCCTTTATGGAGGTCCTATCACTAACTATTGAGATGGATCATTAAATAATAACCCATAAAAAGAAGTCGGTGAAATTCCCACTTCCGTTTCACTTGGTTATACCTACTGGAAAAGTGATATAATTGGTTCCAGAGACTCACTACGGATTGGTATTCATCAGCCACCTGATCATTTATCCTACAATATAGGCAGTTTATATTCTAAACCACGTGATAATCCTATTGTTTCTGCTACCCCGGCCTCCAAAGTGAATAGTTATTGGTATAGTTGATACAACCCTCTTAATGACCAAAATACTTTTATTAAAAAAAATTGACCAAAATGCTTTTATTAAAAAAAATATTATAATACAAAACAAGAGTATATAAGTGTAAAAAATTTGTTGAGTTCAATTATAATAAAATGCTCTATAGTATGAGTACAATAAGAGTATTTTTTAGTATTAAGAGGGGTGTGAATGTGGGTGATGTCACACCCGACGTAGATGATGTCACACCCCTCCTAATGACTAATAATACTCTTATTAAAAAAATGCTTTATGTACAAAACAAGAGTATAAAAGTGTCCAAAATTTATTGAGTACAATAATAAATTACTCATAGTATGAGCACCCTATCATAGCCCATATATATATAGAAAAACTTAAAAAATGCCCATAGGCGAAGTGCTACAGTGTTTCATCACTGCCACAGACTTACTATGTTTGTGGTAGTTTATTGAACAGACCCGCATTAGGCGACGTTCGTGATGGTCAAAAAACACATGCCGTCCGATTTTTTCAGATGACGATGGGCTATGGGCGAGTTCACTGTAGCAACTCACCCATATATATATATATATATATATATTTTTATTTATTTATTTATTTATTTATTTATTTCTGCTATTAACGATCCTCAAAAATAACATTGATTAATATGAGAACCACTTGCAAATATTACTTTTACCTTAAATACCTTAACATGATAGATGTGAAAGCTAACAATGGATATTTTAGTCTTTTGCTACGAATGGTTAAAAACAAGAATTACTTCTATAGGCAAAAAGCCCTCACCCTCTTTGCGCTATCTCATTCGCCCATCTCTCTCTCTCATCCATCTCTCAGCATCGCTTCCTAACACCGTCCCATATTTCTCTGTTAAGCAAGTAATCTCTCTCATCATCTCTATATAGATTCACCCTTTCATCTTTTTACTCGAACCGGCTTTCTCTCTCATGCTATCGGTTTTCTTATTCCAAAAAAGTGAAAAACATCCAACCACAATTAGATGAAACAACAATTGTTCCCCTGAGCAACAAGACAAGGAAGCCAAAAAAACTCCACTTCATCTCTTTGAATTCTTAATATCTTTCACGACCGCGGTCATCAAGGTTGAGAGGATCAATTCGAAGGTTTTTGGATACCAAAACTATAATTTTTAATGAATTTTGAGGTGAGACTTTACTGTTATTTCCGTAAAATCCTGGCCTTGTTTTAACCTTTTGCCCATATATATTGACGGGCATTCCACACATCATCATCATCATTATCCTCATCATCATCAAGAGCGTTTTTTTTCTAACTATTTAGGATCGAATATAAGAATCTTGGTCTGCCATTCTGCTTTATCAAAAGTCATACCCTCAATGAGACTACAAATCTCCTTTTTTTTTCTCAGTACTTTTAATCATGTCTTTTTAAGCATTCTACACGTGAGGTATCCAATTTTATCCAAAATTCAAACGTATGTTATAGTCTCCATGGCTCTTGAACCCTAGACCCCATAAAAATGGACCCTCGTATGTTGCTAATACGGCTGCCAATAGGCCGGTCCGCCCCGAGGCCCAAATCTCTTTTTCTATATCTAAGAAAAAGAATTTTTAAAGAAAGAAAGAGAGATTGCGTTTGTAGAGAGAGATATAATGAGTTTTTAGATAGAGAGATTGAGTTCCTAAAGAGAACGAGTTTCAAATATTTTTAAAAAATATTTTAGCATCTATTTATTTTTATTTTTATTTTACTTACTACAAATAAAAAATATTTGAAGATTAAAGATTTATTAAAAAAAATTTAAAATTTTAAAAATTTAAAAAGCATTTTGAATCGGCCGGACCAGGCTTATTGGGTCAGGTCACAATATTTCCAGCCTAGCCCGGCCTTTGGTCAAATTTTCGGGTCATTTCACCCCAGCCCGATAAAAGCACGTCTCGGCATCTTAAAAAGGTGCTTTGTGAGGCCGGCTAGTGCAAAGCCCGAAACAGGTCCAGCCCGGACCATCAACCGCCCTAGTTGCCGACCTTTCTAGTGACCCACCATCCAACGAATGTAGTTGTAGAATAACAAACCTCATTGATTTCCCCAATAACATTAGGGAAAGGTTTGTATGCTTCTCCTAAAGCATAGAAGTTCTATCCTCCCTCTACCATCCAGCCATCCAATTTTGATCAAGAGCGCCACTCACCGTTTGATCTTAGATCCGACGTCTCAAAGTATTTTATTTTTAGTTTTTTTTATATAAATTGTATGAATATGAAATTTGGTACGTGCCATCTTCTCATATAAAAAATATTAAAAATAATTTTTTGATAAAATATAATGACAAAAATACCCCTTGAAATTTTCAGTGGTATTTTGGTCATTTTATTATATTGAAAATATATTTTTAGATTTTTCGTTAGTGAGAGTTTAATAGAGGGATGGACGTCCAAAATTTGGTGTCAAAATAGTTTATAGAAAAAAAATAAAAAATAAAATAATATAGAAACATGACATAGTGATTGGGGCAATCTTAGCCTACCATTCAAAATGAAGGGTTGGATAAAGGGGAGGATAGGGAAGCATAACATTAATAATGTTCGCTGACACTTGAATTGCTTGGACGTCATTGTCGGTCTTGGCTGGGCCTTTTGAGCCGGTAAAAGCGATGAAAAGATCTTGGAGAGCATTGCATACATGCGCATTCATCGATAGATGGACTCACTGTTCTTCATCCTCGTCTTCTACTACGATCTCCTGTCGATGGCCTAACTGCTCTTCATCCTTGTCTTCTACCACACGACTAAGATTACTGTCTCTCTCTAGGCGCAACAAACGACTTTCCATATCCATGTAACCAACTGCTTTTGCGTCAAGGCGTACAAAATATCTCTAGGCAGCCAATGGACCGGGTCAGTCCTAAAAAACGTACGGCCTAAGCCATAAACTGGGCTGGTTTTTTGTATTATGTTTTTCTCATTTGTTTTTATCCTGGGCTAAGGACAACGCCCAGGCCGGGGCCAAGGATGTCCGGCCCGTTACCTCCCTTACATATCACCACCGGATTATTTTGTGCACGTATTATGGACAAAACAGCCACTTGCAAGGTCCATTGTCTTTTGGAAAAGTTATTTGTGAGTCAAAAAAGCACCCAAACATACAGCGCAAACAAATTTTTTTAAAAATACTTTTCAAATTGAATTTTTTTTATATATGCTCAAGATCATCAAGGCCTTGGCCATGAATCTCTCAAAAAATTAGATCTAAAATGCTTCTTTAAGATGGATTTTAAAAGGGGGGCACTCTCGCAAATGTGAGTCGGGGGATTCATAGAGTCCACGTCCATTAATCCTTTGATACTTTTAAGAAAAATCAAATAATTATTTTGAAAATTGTTCCATGCGTCAAGGAATGCATTTCTACATTTACGTCCCTTGAGGGACTAAATATTTTTGTCATAAAATTATAATTATTAAATTTTTTTAAAAATTATTTATTTATTTATTCATATTCACAATCTTCATGTTAGAAATTACAAGTTCTTAAAAATTGGGTTAAAAAAAGATTAAAGGACTCATGTCTACATGGACTCATTGAGACCGTGTCCTTTCTAAAATAAAGTCGGGCCTTAAAATTTTTAAGGACTTAAAAGATTTGACCATCTCACATCTACCACCTTTTTTTTTTTTTGTTACTTTTCCAAGCAATAAAGAAGGCATTCATTTCAAATTAGGAAAAGGTTATATAGAGCCTAGGCTCTAAACAATCAAATTAGAGCCCACCACAAAAATTTCACCAGAAGAGTTTGCCATAATGCCCAAATATCCTCAAATTGATCATCTTGACATCAAGATGCATGGATATGAGAAAAAAAATAGATTTTAAGTTTTGAAAATAGTGTATTTTGTAATGCATTTTTGGACTGTCAATTTTCAACATTTTCAGGTTTTCATAGATATGTCGATGATCTACAATATTTTTGAAGTTTTAAACTTTATAAATAAATATGAAAATATATTTAAAGGCTATCACAATGATTTCCGATATTGAAACCACATTTCTCGATACTATTTGAATGTAGGCTCTAATTTGATTGTTTAGACCCTAGGCTCTATATAAACCGAACCCTTTCCAAATTTTGTTTTAGATTGGTTCATGGGTTAATGAAATTTTATTTTAAAAATTTGATGTCTTGAAAAAGATATTTAGGTCGAGCGAATGGAGGAAATGCTCAGTTGGGCGTTGAGTTTGGATATTTGGAAATTGACACAGTGGTCCATCCCTTTATTGTTAAAGCTACCATAGGGTTTTTTTGGGTAATTCAGTGGGGATGACAAGCCCCTACCCGTTTTCTAAATTATTAGAGGTTTTTGAAGGCATTAGATGAGAATGGAAGCTTAGGCCTTAGCTGGGGTACAAGTAGTGCTACCACCATGACCCCAACCCCATTCTCCAAAAAGTAGTATGTCAAGGAGGATTTGGGCCCCTACCTTTTGGTGAGAATGGAGTTAGAGACCTCACCATGGGGCTCGGCAATACTACTGCCAAGGCCCCAGGCCAATGTCAGAAAGGTGGTATGTCAATGGGGATTTGGGCCCAATGGAGTCAGAGACCTCACAATAGGCCGATATAGGCAGGACTTGATAAACACGAAAGTAGGATCAAGATTTGGCAGGCATATTGATGCAGGGAAAGAATAAAACCAGAAAATTGACAATAAAAAAAAAGAAAGTTAAGAGAAAAATATGATCTCTCAAAGGTCTGCAAGGGAATCCACTCCCAAAACAATCTCTTTCAAGAGATCAATTTTATTCAATTGATAGACTGATTTACAATGAAAGGAGATATCCCTTTAAATAGACTAAAATAAGATAACTAATAAAAAACTTATCTCTCCACCTATCCCTATTTTTTTTCTCTCATATTCATGGGCTTCTAGATAGCCACATTTTCCCTCTCATGTTTTACCAAAAAAAAAAAACCTCCCAAGTTGGTTATTATTGATAAAGATAGGCTTTCTTCTAAATTTACCATTACCTCAATTATATCCCTCAAACTAACCCAATCGATACAAGATAAACACAATATAAACTCTAAAGTTGCCTTGCTAATTATCCCTATGCAGTCCCTAAACAAAAGAATAATTAAAATAATCCTAATAAATAACCCTAATAATTTCTTCTTATTATGTCATTGCCCTTTCTTTCCCTATTGGGTTATGTGACTCTTGTTTGGCCCAGTCACGAAGGGGCATGACTGCATCATTCTCCCCCTCGAGTTGAAAGAAACTCGACTCCAGCCAGTTGGCTTCAGTATATATACGATATAAGTCTGGATCCACTCTTTTGAACTCTAGCTTATAAATCCACGTGCTATCAGAGTATGGCCTGCCCTGCCCTTTCGTGACTGATTTCAAAGAGACCAATTTTTATTCAATTTATAGACTGATTTACAAAGAAATGAGATGTCCCTTTAAATAGACTAAAATAAGATAACTAATAAAAAAACTTATCTCTACACTTATCTCTATTTTCTCTCTCTCATATTCATGTGGCAAAATTGGGTTTTTAGATAACCAGGTTTCCCTCTCATGTTTTACCCAAAAAAAACCTCCCAAGTTAGTTATTGTCTGCTAATTATCCCTGCGCACTCTCTAAACAAAAAAATAATTAATAATAACCCTAATAATTTCTCCTTATTACGTCAATACATTATTGAGTCATTCAGAATAAATGAAAGACATAACACCACTTTGTGACCGTCCAGACAACATTAGAACAACGGGACGGAATAAACTCATAAATACTATTTTGATGATATACCTTCCCTTTAATATCAAACCACACCTAATTTAAACATGAATCATCCATATCCATTGCCACACATACCCTCGGTTCCGCTTGGGATTTGTAGGGTTGTCCATAAAGATTGGCTTACCACACTTGAAGCAATTCTAAATAATATTTCAAGTAAATTTGGAAGCTTGATCGACACCGGAATCATTTGACAAGAGAGCCAAGGTTGGTTAGTTCAGAAGCTTGATCTACGCTGGAACTGTTTGACGAGCGAGGTGAGAGAATTGCAGATGAGTACCATTCTTGTAACATCAGGCATTTTTTGTAGACAAACCATGGTTGGTCAGTACACACTATGGCTATCTCCTCTTTTAAATGAAATTGGAAGACAAGAAAGATATCATCTATCGAGAAGATTTTGAAGTCATGATTCAATTGCCACATCCTTTGCAACATACCTTTCATGTATGTCCACTTTGGTTTGCGTCCCAAAAAATATCCCAATAAATAGTTATTCCATCTCTCTAGACATGAGTCAACCATTTCTTTTTCGATCTTCACATAACATCTGCCATTAAGCATATTAATAGGGGTAACTTCAAGATCTAAGAAATAAAAGATCCCTTTCTAGATCCCCTTAGGACTAAATAGTAAGTTTTTGGACTTATCCGAGTTCCAACAGTTGCTGTTAGCAGCATTATCCATCTCATTAGCCTTAAAATTGGAAAGCAAAGGCGGGAAATCCTTTATTTCATTATTCCTTATGCCTCCCATATCATTATGAAAACTAGAATTAGATCTAAGAAACAAATTCCTTCCCTTAGACGCACCATTGATAGAGAATACCACAACCTTTTTATCCTTATCAATATTATCAATAAAGGAGACCATCTTACCTTTAGTAGCAATAATATCAAAAGAATATCCAATGACATCCCTTGAAACACCATTATCAACATTATAAACCCCAATACGGTTTGCACTAACATCACTACATTTTGCACCAATAAGGTTTGCACGAGAATCAACAACTCCTTGAACATCATAAGCTTCATAAGCACAAGAAGTCGAAGATCTAACCTTTCGATCTTTCACCACGATATGAGAATCATCGGGATTAATAGAGTTTTGAGGATCAACAAAACCAGAAAGAACATGATTATCACCATCATGCTCACCTGCAATAGCAAAGCCTTCATGAAGAATAAGATCACCAGTTAAACCACCAAAACCATCATCAAAATCTTTCGACCTAGATCTAGAGTTATGAGCATAAACCTCAGTATTGCGAGAGGAAAAACCTTTAGTAATATCAACATGAATACCTTGATCTCCACCATCAGCAGAACGTATATGATCAAGTGAAGCAAGACCATCGGCAGGAGCCCTGGGGTCTTCGAAAACTTGATCTTTCTGCCCAGATGCAAAAAAAATAATTTCTATAGCAGCATATTCCTGGACAAATAACCAACTAGAAACATCCTCTGGCTCAGACACGTGATCTTCATGGAAACATCACCGACAATGCCCAAACCACCAGATCCAGCCATCGTAGATCCAAAATTTGCAACAGTTTCACGAATACCATGAACCTCAACACTGGAATCATTAGGGCCAGGAGGCTTACCATCCATGGGGAGTGCCACGCCATGGCTGGGATTTCCCTTAGCAGCCATGTCTGTATCAACACCTTGCGCAACCATGGTTTGAACATGCATTCACCATCGCCCACCTTGATCAAAACCCTAGAGCCCCTGTTTCTCTCTCTAGTTTTTCAATCTCCAACCCAATGATAATGATTTACATGAAAGGGAAGAAATTATGATTCAGTAGGCTCTCTCTGGTTGACTAACTCCACTATGAGTCTTTGAGTTTAATTTTAGTAGTAATTAAGTTTTGTTTTTTAGTTAATATCTTGTATGTGTTGTTGAAAGTTTTTATATTTGAGCTTTCTTGGTGTGCTTAATTAAAATTTTAAAAATTTACTACTGAGATGAGCTATGCCCACAACCTTCACTATCGATTCTCTCCTTGCTGTTGATTGCTAAAACCTTTCATGAGGGTTCATTCTCATCTAGGAAGTAATACTTAGCAACTATGCAGTTAGAGTCGGCCACATGAAAAGGTTTTTCTAATGGACTATAAGGTTCTTCCTATCATGGCAAAACATGAGATATTAGTGATGGTGGATAGCATCAATTATCAGGCAGACACGATCAACCCAATAAAACAATGTAGGTGGCCAATACATAAATTTCCTATTCGAGGCAGAGATGCTTTCAGTAGCTTTTTCTCCCATTTGATTGAAACCTTGAATCGTGAGGCGTGAGGATTAAGATTTGAACACCCAATCCTACTTGGCTCAAATTCCTTAAAAGGAAGAAGATTGACAACGAACTCACTGTCTGGCATTACCTAAGTCACTGGCACTCCATGTAAATCATCAAATAAGGAGAGGGGGCAATTATAGGGGGCATAAGCCCAACTATAGGTCATTATCTTTGAAAGTCAATGCCACTCTATTCAAAGGTGGTTTTCATAGTCCTCTGAGCTGCTTAGGGCATGAATGATGGGGATTATGAAGTCTCTTGATGGCATGATGCTATCAAATATGGATAACAACATTGGTAGCTTTTGTAAATGCAAGAGGACATTATATTTGACACTACCGTCATTGTGGGATTAGTGACGTAAGAGTTTAGGGCTTTGAATTGGCACATTGCCTTTTGACACTTGAAGTCATTGTTTGACTTAAGGATGCCATAACACAATTAATCCCGAGTACCATGTTCCTTTGACTTGACCTGAGCAGGATTCAGTATCTGTATCTGTCTTGATATGGTTACTTGTACCATATGATAAGCAGCTTTTTGAAAGATTGATTAGCTTTGTGTAAACCCTACACCATCTTAATCTAGAATGTAATCCTTATTTCCATCTCCACAGAGTTTCTTCTTTGGCTTGTCTTGAGACCAGCTTGACATGAGGCTATATGATGCATTTGTGATGCCACTGACGAATTTTACACTTCTTCTAGTCTTGAGTCATGTGGGTGAAGTGGAAGAACTGGGGCTCGAAACTTTCGTCACGATCAACTTTTGAGGATGTACCAATAAAATATTTCCTCTTTGAGCTAGCAATAAGATTTTTTAACTAGTGCCCTTATAAACATGTGAGGGTGCTCTTCACGAAGACTAGTGAGCAGCTCTCTTGTCCATAGCAAACATTGTCCTTCAAGGAGCTTCCCATGGGGTTGAACCTAGGTGCACAAGAGTGCTCCTAACCATTGCCTCCATCAGACCAAGTAGACGTTCCTACAATATTGTTGTTGTATCATGAATGAGGGGTGCTTTTAGGGTCATCGCCTATTTAGGTCCAAAAGAGGAAGCTTTAATGCCCTGTATCTTGGACTTGGACAGGGTGCTTTTACTAGCTTCACCCACATTGGACAATAAGGCCCAAATTAGACCAAAGAGGGGAGCATGACATTCAAAAGGGGGCTTCTAAGATCATTACTAATATTGGACCAAGAGTAGCTTTTAACATTAGTCGTTGGTGATTGCATCCTTAATATTATTGTATTGTCTCTGTTTGTTTTTTTCTTTTTCTTTTTCTTTTTCCTTTTTTTTTCCTTTTTTTTTTGCAATAAAACTTGTGGTCAACAAGAGAAAAAAAAAGTACCTTTAACATTATCACTCACTTTGGATTATATAGCCGATGGGGTAGACTCCCAAGAAATATGAGTCCTATAGTAGCTGGTTGTCTTGGGTAGAACTACCATTGAGTAGCGTGAATGTTGCCCCCGACAGCTTTCAATTGCTTTGGCATAAATTTATTAAGTATTGGAAGAGGGATGGGCCGCAATGGCGTTTCCTTCTCTATTCATGCCTGCTCAAGTGCCTCTTGGTGCAGGCCTTCTAGCTTCTGCCTATTGGGGTATGTCTCCTAATGCCCTAGGGTGGAGTAGGAAATTCCTCGGTGGTCCATCACCTAATCCTCTTAACTAGCCCGAACTATGGTCCCGGACCACCGGAGAGGACATGGACATCGAGGCATTGATGAGAGGTTGGGGTGTCATAGAAAAGCAACTTGCCTCACTTTCAGTGAGCACCTTCCCCTCAAATGCCGTTCATTTAAGCATGTCCTCAAAATTCTTGATGTTATGACCCAATTAGCAGTTGTGACCATTGAAGCTCGATGCACCAGCCACTGGAGTTGCTTGGTCTCTTAGGCATGGGGAGTTTGATTAGGTTATTAGCCACTAGGATGGTAAATATCTCCGGGATTGCCACGTGGGGATGATGCAAGAACGACATTTCATGCGTTATCGAGGAGTGTGTTCTAGCAGGCATCACTTAATTCATTCTTAGCTCATCCAACTTGGGCTAAATTTTCAGGAGTTCCTAAAGAGAAGTAAGCATGGCGTTAAGTTGACATAATTCAGCTGATTAATAGGAAATCACACTTAAAATGCTACTACTATTGATATGAATGATCTGTGCTATAGCGATTGTTGAAAGCTGTGCAATAGATAGCGCACCTAAAACTCAAATTACCAAGACAAGAGAGGAAAATTGGATCACTTCCATATTGTAGATTATGTGAAGGAAGGCTGTATTCATTAAAAGAATGCAATCAGTAAAAATACAACATTTTAGTCATGTAATCAATGCATGATTATTTTTCAGTAAACATGCAGGAAAACATATTACAATCTCCTTGGCCTAAGAGGAAACTCAACCATTAGTAAGTGCTTAGTGCCGCAACAACTAAACCTGTAGTGGGGAATGCTGATGATACATCAGGAAGTTCCTTCCATGAGGTATTGATCTTAAGAGATGGACAGATCCAAGCTTTCATAGAGTCCACAAACATATCAGGATATGGGGAGAGAATGGCTTCCCAATCGACCTGCATGCCTTTGGGAATGCTCTCATTGACCTCCATGTTGGCAGCAAGGAACAGACCCAGCATAACCACGTAGCCTACAGCTGCTGAACCTCTTGACAGAGGCATGAAATTGTACCTGTTAATTTGTTGATCACCAAGGTCAATTACCCGATTTATGAGGATTTGAGACACAACAATGAATAAAGGAGTAGGTTTCAACTTTTACCAGTAATACGTCATTCTCAGAATGCTGTCTCTTACATTGTCTAGCATGCGAATGTCAGTTGAACCATATGCTTCACCACAATAGTGATTGCACACAGTCTGCAAATGAACAGTTTCACACATATATAATAAGTAACGCCTTTATCAAGGAAAAAAATTAAAAACCAATACTGCCCCCAAACTTCAAAACACGATTGTACTATGAAGCACACAGGCTAAAATACGACCATGTTGAGAAGCATAAATAAACATATCCCAGATGGTATGCAAAACCAGTTACGTCCAGGATATAAGATGTATAGAACTAAAAATGTTCCCATTCTTTTGGAATGTCGCTAATACACTAATTTTTCTCCATAGAGGACTTATATCAGCTAAGGGGCCCTTTTCCAGGAAAGCATAAATAATACTCAGATCAAAATGAATTGTGTTTAACGGCCAAGGGCTGCAAATCCAGCGCAATTATAATGGCTCCAGAAACAACACCATAACCAATAGTTGTAGAGGACAATAAGAAAAGCCAATCATATGCCATATGCACAAATGTGATATAGTGTGTGGCTTATCAGCCCCATCATCAGTATTCTGGATAAATGACCCAATCAGTGTGAGTATATGTTAGAAATATCATGAGTGTGGAATAAGTGTGACAAGAAGCCAAATTGAGCAATTATATGAAAAGAAATCCTTATGGGGGTAAATATTATTCTCACCAACATTAACTTAATGAACAGAAAAAGCTTTGTGCTGCAATATTTTGGGGCACCATTTATCGTTTGAGGATTGCAAGATAGAAAGTCACATGTAAAGGATATATTCACATCTGATTTTAATAAATTAAGGAAAAGTAATGATCTAAAAAGGGCGAGGACCTTAAACTTGCCCTTAAAGTCCCAAGCCCGAGTAAATGAGTTGGATTGTATTAGGTAAGCAGCCAGCATAAAACTTTGGAATAAGGCTTGGATGATTCATGTAGCTGACCCCAAATATTGAGATAAAGCTTCCGATTGAACAACCGTAGGAACCCTTTCTTTGGTTAGGGTAGAAACGAAAATCAAGAAAGAAGAAGATTAAAAGGGAAGCAGTACTTGGGATAAGTAAGAGAGAAGAAAAGGATCAGCGCTCTGATATTATATTAGATAAAAGAGGAAGAGCGATGATAAAAAAGAGGAAGAGGAAGGGAAACTCGTGAGATCCCAAAGGTCTCGTGCGCCTCACAGTTTTATGTTAATAAAAACAAAGAAAGGGAAAAAGTGCCCATACAAACTGGAAATAGGACATATAAGTCCTATTAACTTCAAATAAAAGAGAAAGAATGACTTTTAACAAGGCCCATTCTGTATAAGGACAGTACCTGTAATATTCATTATGCACAAGGTAGTCTGGAAGTCACATCATAGGGGTTGGAAGTCACGTCCTCTCTGACATGCCCTGTCGTCTTGTTTGGCCATGATCTGATTTACTTACATAGTCTTGTAGGAGGGAAGTAGAAAAGTTTCTGATTGATTTTAAGTATGGAATATGGTTCATTATAGACATATCAGACCTGCCAACTTGTGTTTTACTCACGGTAGCCCAGTCATTTTAGTTGATCTATATGGTGGTATAGGAACACCAAATTATAGATTTACAGCTTGACAAACATATAATATTGGTCTCCCGATAAATCTTGGTCATTCTGAAATGTGTGGGGCTGATGTTCAACCTTAGTGCACCTGATGACTCTTGAGAATGATTGTGTATAGCTTTCTTTAAGCTCTATGCTATCCAACAAGAAATTATCACTTCTTTAGAAAATGATTGTAAAAAGCAGTCCCACAAATTAATAGTATGAATTCAGCATTTTTGTTTATTGCCAGGAATTAATAAATTTGAAGAAATAAAGAGCAGAAAAGGCCTCTACATGCATGTACTAATGCATTTCTATGACAGTAGACACATATACACTTGACTCTACATCATCGATTAATGGCATCACAATTTAATCAAACTATGGCCGCAGTCTTGATTTCAAATTTTTAGGTTCTCCTTAAGAACTTGGTTAACCAAGTTCTTAGTTGTGTGTCCGACGTAGTAGCTGTTTGCCCTTGTCATGATTGCAACCCAAAATTACAGTCAGCTATTCAGAGTCAGCAGAATCATGACATAGATCATTTCATTTGGGAAACCCCATGGTCAAGGGCCTTCCACCAAGTACTACTCCCTGCTTTTTCAGAAAACCCCAAGACAAAAAGCCAACAAATTAAGGGAGAAACAATGTGTACGGGGCTTGATTCGAATTTAAGATTTTGTGGCCATTTCTGAAGCTTGGATGATGATGATGAAGCTTTTGTGGTCATTTATGCAAAACTGAGTGTGTATTGTTCCAGAAACGAAAGGGTTGTTGAAAGATCAAACAGTTCTCTGTCCGAAACAGAGACCATTAAGGGATTGGTTTCACACCAGGTGGATCTGCTAATTGATGATAGAGACTTATTGTTGAAGAAACTGGTACAGTTAGATCTGGAATATTTGGATTCCAATTTTATGTAAACTAAGATCAGCTACTCATTACAAACATGTCTGGAGGACAATATAAATCTCAACGAGGATAAAAACCTACAGTTTCAGCAAGTATCTTCTAACAAAACCAAAATGAGCAACCTTTAGAAAATCCAACATGCATTCTAGGAACTTGTATTAATGTCTAAAAGAACAAGATACCAAATCCAGAGTATAGATTGAAAGCTCTCCAGAAAAATTAACAAAAATAAATAGGTTTCTCATCAAACCTGAGGCTAGCCTATAGTAGAGATAGAAAATGAGAGCACAAAATAACTTCTAATTAATTTCGGAAAGACACACAACAAGATCTACGTTTAGGGGTTACTGGGGTTTTACAAATTATGGAAAATATTTTTAGGAGGGAATTAGAGTTTGGTGTCTTGAAAGATTGCCATCAGGTCAGTTTTTGCGAAGGTGCATGCATTACTTCAGGGTTTGGAGGGTTTATGGATGGGGCATGTGCTCTTCGGAGGGTTCGGATATAGTGAATTGGAAAAAGCATGAGAAGTCCAGAATTGATGCATCCCTAAATCTAGAAGAAAGATTAATGAGGGTTCCAAAGAAACCTAGAAATTAAATTATTATCATACGAAATTTCTCTAGAAATATCTAATAGTAAATTATTGTTTAATGAGGTATCTAGGAACCTTCTCTAGAAGTTTCTTTATAAGCTTTCTAGAAATATCTTCCAAAATCAATGGCTAGCCAATAAATACCCTTAAAGGAGTCCATTTCCAACAACTTAGAAGTGAGACTTGTCTTGAGCCTTCTTTGAGAGTAAGTGATTGCTCTCTAAGTAGTGAGTGATTCCCACATGAGGTTGAGTGATTCCCTTCTAGCTTCTTTTCCCTTGTTATAAAAAATAATTGTATTCAGCTTTGTACTGAAATAAAAGAGTGAAGCTCCATTTTATTGTGCCCCATTTCTCAATCCTCTTGCCTAAGTACATCATTTGGTATCAGAGCAGCACCCTAGACATTGTAATGGCTGCTAAAGTAGCCCAAAACAATCCTTATTCTCATCTTCCTTTTTAGATTGGGATTTACCACCAATCTTTGACGTGTATCCTGATGAAGATTCGAGTTTCGTAAAAGAATCAATGACGAAGAAGTTGGTTATCCTACCTTTGATGAAAAGAAAGAAGAAAGTCCTATTTTCAATAAAGAGCTAGGTATTGGTAAGGAAGATGATGTTGGTAACGGTGATTATGAGGGTGAAGATGGTGGTGATTACGTTGGGCTATTGCTTTGTTTTCAATGGGGCGCCCCAACAACAACTCACCAAGTTCTAATAGAAATAGGTTGCCATGTGTTTGATCTTTACAGGTGATTGTGTTTTTTGTTGAAGACAATTCAATGGAACTGTGCATTCACAAACTCCTGGAGTATAATGCCAATAAATCAGAGTGGCGCAGCGGAAGAGGATTGACATCGCCTTCATCCTAACCCACTTCAAAACACGAGGACGGGTTTTCTCCAATAAGGGGAGTATGATGCAGGTGAAGCAACTTTGGAAAGGCCTCACAATGAAGTCAAGGTCGAGTTCTTTTGAAGGGGGGTTGACTGATGTATCCCTAAATCTAGAAGACTGATTCTTGAAAGTTCCAAAGAAACTTAGAAATTTAAAAAAATTTCTGGAAATATCTAGTAGTAAACTATTGTTTAAGGAAGTATCCAGGAACCTTCTCTAGAAATTTTTTTATAACTTTTCTAAGAAATATCTTCCAAAATCAACGGCTAGCCTATAAATGCCCCTAAAGGAGTTCATTTCCAGCAACTTGGAAGTGAGAATTGTCTTGAGCCTTCTTTGAGAGTGAGTGATTCCTCTCCAAGTGATGAATGATTCCCACGTGAGGTTGAGTGATTCTCTCCTAGTTTCTTCCCTTCTTATAAAAAACAATCGTATTCAGCTTTATACTGATATAAAAGAGTGAAACTCCATTTTATTGTGCCCCATTCTCAATCCTTTTGCCTTTAGATTACATCAAGAATACAATGGGGAAAAAACAGGAATGAGAAGAGAAGAAGAAAAGCAAATGAGATAGAAGAAATTAAAAAATACCTTGCAAAGAGAGGGACCCTTGGATGGTGCTACCTCTCAATAGTTTCATTGATGAGTTTAAAAGAAGTCATTTCTAGGTTCTTTTCTCTTCAAAAGTTTCATCTTATCAATCAACAAATATGTCCCTTTCTCCTCCTTTATGCATACATGACTTAAAATATTGACCCCAAAATTCTCCTCTAAAAGAAATTAACATAGACTTAAACTCCCCTTAATTACCCCTTAACTCTAAAAACAAATACACAAAATTACAAAAGTTTCTTTTTGACACCAAAAGTGTAAATAAAATGTTTAATTAATCTGGTCTAACGGAGATCACAATGCCCTCATCGTGATTCGACTACATTTGATGAAATTCGCATTTGAGAACTTCCTAGTTTCCATTCACGGAGAAGAAACAATCAAATAGAAAATCCAATCAAACGTTAAAATGAGGAAAGAGAAAAGGCATTATGTTTATGTGGTTAAGCTGGAAACTGCTAGATAAATTGCTCTTCACATAGCTCTACTTTAAATTTGTAATATATATCTCAGTATTTGGCTCATCATACCTCCCATGCTGCTGTCATTTCTGCACCATAATCCTCCCATCTGGGACGTGTACAGGGTGTTCTGATTGCAAAATCAAATCCCTTATCCCTGCAAGCAATAAAGTTTTGGGTATTTGATAATTTTAGATTCAAAAAGAAAAAAGGAGCTTCAGACAGAAGCTCTTATACTTACTCTTTTTCCACCGTAATCCTGGTCCCCTCAAGTTGCTTCCTGTACATATTTCAGAAATTCAAGATGACGAGGTGAAAGATAACATGGAACTGCTAGCACAAGCTAGTAACGCTTCAAACTTCAGACTCTCACCCTTCAAATGCTGTGCTAACACAAGTTGTTGCTAGCCAGAAGTCTTGACCAATAATGTTATAAAGATCAGCAACACATTCTGCATTTACAATCTGTATAAGCCACACACAATGTAGGATCAGTTACCAGACACAGCATTTCTATCTGGAGACTAAAGCACCAGTGGAACCTATAATAAAACCATGAAAGCTCCACATCAAGTACTATAAATCAAGATTGCTCCACAAAAATTTAACCATGATGCTCAGAGTACCTATGTAGTAGTCAGAGATTAAGACAAAATGGATTATACACAACACATCTAATAATCACATGAAATAAGCAAGCAATAACATGTTTTACTTATAACTAAATATATAAATGCTGTCATCTTTACACAAGTTCCTCTTCGGTCACATTTTTCTGACACAATGTTCGCCAGCAGGCAGCATTATCATATCATCTATTAACATAACGATCACCCTAGTTAGCAGACAGAGCACTTCTATCAGAAAAACTAAAGCAGGGGTGGAACCCACAACGAAACACCAAAGCTCCAAATGAAGTACTATAAATCAGAATGGATTTTTTAAAATTTAACTGTGATGATTAGGGTACATATGTAGTAGCCAGAGTTTAAGATACGCTGGATTATACACGGCACATTTAATAGCCACGTAAAGGGATCTAGTTCATATTAAATGCATTAAGAATGAAGATCAAAGAGTCCAAGTGAAGGACAACGAAGTCAATGAATCGTGGCAAATTTATTATAAAAAATCGTCAAATCACGAGCACTATGAGAGCACAATATTAGGAGGAATCTTCGACATAAATGAGGTCAGATCATAGATACGTTTGCAGGATTAAGGTATCTGAAGTGAAGGAAGCTTTGAGAAAGATGAAGATAGGAAAGACTTCAAGATTAAATGATATAACAATAGATGTTCAGAAGTGCATGGGAATGATTGGCATATTCTGGCTGACCAAGTTGTTCAATAAGATGTAGAGAATAAAGAAAATGCCAGAAGTACGATACTATTTACTAAAACAAAGGAGACATATTGAACTGCATTAACTATCGAGGGTTCAAAATTACAAGCCACACTATTATGCTGTAGCCTGTGGAGGAGAAGACATGAACCGATGGTATTAAAAAATTCGTTCAGTTTTATGCTAGGGAGGCCAACAAATGCGGTAATTTTCCAACTTAGGCAACTGATTGACAAGTTTCGAGAGAAGTGAAGAGACCTCGACATGGTTGTTATTAATTTAGATACAACATTCAATAGGGTGCCTAAAGACTTAATTTGGTGGGTTTTCGAAAAGAAAAGAGTCTACAGAAGATATATTGACATGATGAGAGATATGTACGAGGGAGAGCTAAGCGTGAGGACAACTAGTGGAGAGACAAGTAATACATCAGTAACAGTAAGCCTACATCAGGGGTTATCATTAAGCATATATCAAATTATTATGGTTTTCGATTCGACGAGTTAACTAGGCATCTATAGGATATAGTATCATAGTGCATGTTGTTCGTGGATGACATAGTTTTCATTGATGAGACTAGAGGCGGTGTCAACTCAGAATTAGAATTTGGAGGGAAGATCTGGAACCGAAAGGTTTTAAAATGAGTCGGACAAAGTCAAATATATGGAATGCAAGTTTAGTAATAGTAAGAGTAGAAACGATGTAGTAGTAAATATTGATAGCCAAGAAATACCAAAATGAGGTTATTTTCAATATTTTGAGTAATAACAGAAGAGACTAGAGAGATTGAGGAAGATATCATATATAGAATTAGAACAAGGTAGGTGAAAGGGAGATGTGCCTCCATAGTTTATGTGATTGCCGCCTACCGATAAAACTGAAGGGAAAGTTCTATAAGAGAGCTGTAAGACAAACCATGCTTTATGAGACAGAATTTTGGGCGATCAAGAAACAACATATCCATAAGGTGACTATAGCTGAGATGAGGATGTTCAGATGGATGAGTGGCAAGACAAGAAATGATAGAATCCAAAATGAACACATTTGAGGAAATATAGATGTGGCTTTAACAGGTTATAAGATGAAGGAAAGTAGATTTTGGTGGGCTGGTGACATGCAGCGTAGACCTAATATAGCACCAGTTAGGAGGTGTGATTTGGTTCAAGTGGAAGGCTTCAAAGAACAAAGGGAAGGCCCAAAAGGATGTGGAAAGAAGTAGTGAGAAAAAATATGGTGACATGGTCTAACTAAGGGTATGGCCCTTGATAGAGCAAAATAACGGAACAATATTCCTGTAGCTGACACTAAATAGTTGGGATAAAACTTGGATAATAATGATACTAATGCATTTCTTTAGTGGTGGAAATAATTATAATTGTTACATGAATGTATTGTACTGTTGTTTAGTACTTATATACCCTATTTCACTTTTCATGGGCGATATTATAATTCGAAACACTTTATTAAAATAAAAGGAGGTACGTGATGGACATTCTAGACCATCACGCCACTCTCTTTCCCTCCACTCTTCTCTCTTTTCCTCACACCACTTTCTCTCTCTTTCTTCTTCACACCACTTTCTCTTTCTCTCACTCACTCTTCTTCTTCTTCTTCTCTTCCTTCTTCGTCCTCTTCCCCTCTCTTACTATTCTATAATTACTTCCTTCTACTTTTTCACCTCTTCCTTGTATATACCAGATACTAATGAATGCCATCTAATTTACTTCCAAGCTATTGAGCACTTGACTTAAGCATTGCAATTTGGGCAGAAATCATCAGACATCTTACACGAAAGGGGGATTTCCATGAAACATAGTGCTTCGCTGGAGTTTCATTTCAGTATAATACCAATTGTATGGCATGTTTAGGCCTTATTTTGCATGTGAACTTTTTATGTATGTGTCTAGTGTTAACGTTTTTTGCACATTTCCATTTTTCGAATTATGCCACAGATAGGAAAGTTATGTGTCCATTTTCAGTAGTTCACTTCTCCTAGTAGATAGATGTTCTATGAATACCAGCTGACCCCAAATATGATCCTGTGAAGTGTGGCTTCAACTTATCAAAAATGCACCATGTTGCGGTGTGTTATCCAAAGGGTACATGTGTATAATGTTTGTGCATGCATGACATGTATGGATGTATTTATTTATGCATGTATGCATGTACTTATGTATCTCTGAAATTCAAGTTTAGTAATAATGGGAGTAGAAATGAGAAAGTAGTTAAGATTGATGGCCAAGAAATACTTTAAAGAGACTATTTTCGATACCCTGGGTCGATAATCCAAGAAAATGGAGAGATTGAGAAAGACGTGACACATAGAATTAGAGGTGGGTGGGCGAAGTGAAGATGTACATCTAGAGTTTTATGTGATTGCCGCATATCAATGTAATTGAAGGGAAAGTTTTATAGTACGGCTGTACTTTATGGAATGGAATGTTAGGTGGTCAAAAAACAACATATCCATAGGATAAGTATAGCTGAGATGAGGATGTTGAGATGGATGAGTGGCAAGATAAGAAAGAAGAGAATTCAGAATAAATACATCAGAAAGAACATACGGGTGGCTGCAATAGGTGATAAGATAAAGGAAGGTAAATTTAGGTGCGTTGTGTAAATTTAGGTGCGTTGGCCATGTGCAGCATAGACCTCATACAACACATATTAGGAAGGACAATTTGGTTCAAGTGAAAGGCTCTGACAAGACAAAAGGAAGGCCCAAAATAACACGTATGGAAGTAGCGAGAGGAGATACGATGACTTATGGCCTGACAGAGGGTATGACTTTTGATAGAGAAAAATGGCAGAACAACATTCATGTCCCAAATAGTTGAGATACAACTTGGATGATCATAATGATTTAATAGCATGAAATAAGCCAACGATAACTTATTATGCTAACAATGTAATATTAACATCATGGCTTCTATATGCAAGTGCTTCTCATATCCTATTTTTCTTGCACATTGTTGGACAGCAAGCAGTGTTTTCATATCATCTAATAACAGAGGGAATGTTTCAAAATCTAAATAATAAAGAACCATGGATTACTAGATATTAGAAACAAACAATAATGTCAAACTTCGGTGTAGGAAGAAAACTATTGAACTGTTTGCCTTTTTATTCTATTTAAGTTTAGCACAACAGGAAGAGCTATGCAAGTTAAGGTGAAAGGTTTAATAGGAGTGAGGATAAGAAATGTCCTCTTAACACATGATCGATGAAAAAATTTCCACCAAAGCAAGATAAACATTGAATTTCTAGTCTTATAATATGAGAGAAAAGTGGTGTTAGCAGCGATCAATAGTGGATGAGGAAGTACAAATAGAAAAATATTCCATCCAGTTTGCTCTAGATTTGACTCTCGGAACATGCAACCCAATTAAACAACCTCCTTGCTTCGACAAAGCCATCGCTACCCATTAATAATGTGGTAGAAGGAGACTCGCCCGAAGTCTACTCAGCCAAATGAACCAGAGGTCCCTAATATGTTCATCTGTTGATCATGCAACAGGGTATTATTCTCCCAAGTGCCCCATTTCCACTTAATTTCTTTCTGCATTATGCATTTCACCCATATCTTGGACATCTGTTGTTACTTATCTTTAGGGCATTGGTGCAAGGGCACTATTCATATTTGGTGGGAGTATGATCAGGAATCGTTCTGGGTTCAAGGATGGGATCGATGGATCGAGGTTAATCGGAAGCTCCTTATGATAGGGATCCATGCCCATACAATATTAAATCTAAGCGACTCAGCTCTTGTTTCCTAAGGATCGATATCCCATACTAGATAGGATCAAGTTCCCCAATTAGATATGAACATCATCATAGCCTAGTCACTATGCGCTCCTTATATGGGTTGTTGATGATATATTCCACTTTGTATAGTTCTCTAGCATGTGCACCCACGATGTTGATTTCTAATACGCTAGCTACTTCTCAAACAAGTCATGATTATGTAATTCTCTCACATCCACTCTTCATATCTACTAGGCAGTAAAGTAAAAGAAGATGCCAAAAGATTACCTCAATTGGACTTGATACACTCCACTCTCGGTATCCTCTACCGATGGTGCATAGGATTAAGGTCTTTCTTAGATCTCATAACTATGGGCAGCTTTGGCTAGAAACCCCTCAAAAATATGTAAGCAAGTGGAACAAGAACATAGGGCTTTCTATTTTTTTCTCTAAGTGGGACGTGCCCCCTTTAACAATCTAACAAGTATGGGGCGAGCCACCATTCTAGGTTTAGCGAGTATAAGAGATAGAGAGAGAAAAATAGAGAGATGCAAGAGGGTGACATGCCACCTTAACGAGAGAGAGCGAGAGAGAGCTTTTGGTCAAGGGCATGAAATGGGATCTTCAATGAGAGGGATTAAACAAACTTGTACATAGGGTTAGGGTATATAGGGTTTAGTCATCCTTATGAAGATTTGATCTACACTATTGAACAAAGGAGAGTCATGGGGTAGAGATCTTAGCCATACAATCCATAGATCAATCATCATGATCTAATGGAGGTGCTAAAACCTTATCCCTCAGCTTCCTTAGTGTAATCCCATCAAATATTTGTTCTACAAAAAATATAATGCACTTTCCTTTTATTTCAATTCATTCTCTACACATGCCTCTTTAAAAATTCAATTAGCCACTTTCAAAAAGTTTCCTATCATGACTCAATCAAATATTGGCTTATGACACAAGGCATTTTCAAAATAGATAGAAACAGGAGAGATGTGGGGCGTGCCACCCATAAAGGCACTAGTGGGCCCCACCCTCAACAAGAGAGCTAGATAGGTGGGGCCCATGAAGTATAATGAGCGCCCATATCCTTTAATAATTTAAAACCAATAAATTGATTTTTAGAAAACAATAAATTTTATTTTCTCTCTGAATAATAAATACCTGAAAATGTAGTTTAAGCCTATTTAAAAATTTATTTCGAGAAAATAAAATATCCAAACTTTAAAAATTTATTTTAATAATCTAAATATCATTTATAACCAAATTAATTATTTAATGGGAATCAAATCCAACTTCATTAAAAAAATGCAAAATTATTGAGGCACTAGTAACTATGTCCCACACTTACTTTCTTAAACTGACCCAGTAGTTCCCATGACCCACAGTCCATTAGAGGTGTTAATGATTGGGCTACCAAAGCCAGCCAATAGGTCAAGATGACACAATCCTAGTCTATGGACTACAGACCCTAGGGAAAAGCCTAAGTCACAGACCTGTGCACACACATTGAAATTGGTGCATGGGGGCTATCTCTCGCACATGTACATGCAACACCCTCAATGGTGTTCTCTTCCCAATATGCCTATCACATGTACATGCCTTGTGATGGTCTATAATGAGGGTTTGGCCCTTGTCTCTTCAGGTCTACGAATCACACACAAGGATCACACAGTCCCTTTGGCTAACTACCATGGGCATCTCTCCGACCTCATCAAGGAGAAACCTTGCTAAAACTTCTTGGTTGTGTTATATGCCCAGGTATCATAGGGTTTTAGAACTCAACTGACCTAGCTCATTAAGCCTAGTTTGAGTCTTGGCATATCAATATTGCCAACTTCGGTCCCCCTTGACCATACTCCTATTGGAGTTCATTTGTTTCACTATAATAAAATGGTTACATGCTCTCATAAGGTCTTTAAATGGCCACAAAAACCCAACATCTCCCACTTGGCCTTTGAAGGCCTTACAATCTCTCTTCCTCACTCTCTCTCTCAGCCCCATCCCTTCTACATGTTTAACAAAAATAATTGCAACTAGCCCCCTTATCAAAGGGTCTGCAACCATTGCCTCTGTGGGAATGTGTATGACCTCTATCTCTCCAATTTGTACCTCATTTCGAACATGATAATAGCAAGGTTTGATATGCTAGGATCTCTTGTGAAATCGTGGCTCCTTAGCTACACAAATTGTAGCTTGGTTGTCACAAAAGATCCTTACATACGCACATCGTACAAGCTCAAAGCGCAATTGATTAAGGAACTTCGTAATCCATACAACCTCCTTGGCTGCCAGACAACACGGCAGGTATTACGATTCTAAGGTAGATAATGCCACAACATCCTATTTCATCGGGGTCACTTTGATAACTTGCATCTGTAAACCCATGCACAACAATTTTTGAACCTCCCTCATATGTCAGCGCATAGTTCTCCATTCCTTTCAAGTGTCTTAGAACTCTCTTAATTGTCTTCCAATGCTCAATCCCAAGGTTGCATTGGAATCGACTAATCATACTCATGGCAAAGGACAAGTCTAGTCTTGTTCTTGATATGGCATACATCAAAGATCCTACTGCACTGCGATACGGTATTCTTTCCAAGGCTTTTTTCTCGTCATCCTTACAAGGGCACATTTGCAAGCTAAGTTTTGTCTTCTTGTCAATAGGAATCGATATGAGCTTACGCTTATCCATTTCAAACTTTTCCAGTACATTTTTTCCATAAGTCGCCTTCAAAAGTTGAATGGTTTGATTCTCTCTATTTCTTGTTATCTTGATGCCCAACACATATGAAGCTTCCCCTGGATCTTCATATCAAAGTGTCGTGAAAGGAATTCTTTTCTCTCCAACACAACGGCCATTGAGCTATTAACTATTAGCATATCATCCACATAAAAAGATATGAATACGGCATTGGTCGGCCCTGGTTCTTGGTCACGGACCAGGAGAACCCTTCCTCGAAATCACGGTTGCGGTGTGCGTGCGTATAACTAGAACCAACAATAGAAAGTTGTTGGGTGTGAGGTGGGACCTACCTCACAGATGGGTTCGTGACATGCCCGAGTGTGTGAACAGCTGTCTTAGATCACGAATCGAAAAGCCCACCTGCCTCTCGACTCGGTTCGGCTCTAGCTCCCTTGCACTACGCTGCGCCTTTTAAACACACATGTATGAGATGGCTTGGCGATGGGTTAATAACCCAGGGCATGTCCTCAGAGGGATATTTAAAAGTAAGTGGAAAGGGGGGATGGTTTAAGGATTAGTCCAAAGAGGAGATTGGTCTAAAGAAGAAGAAGAAGAAGAAGACGATGAGGGAGAAGATGAAGAAGAAGGAGTAGACGGACAAGGAGGAGCTACCCGTTAATTCGGCAGCCGTTAGACACCACCTCCCCTAGGAGGCATCTACGGTTGCACAAAAAGGTATAAGACCAAAGTCTGAATACCCCAAAGGACTCTTAAGATGCTATGTTTGGGGACGAACCCACTGCGCCATGCACCTCAAAAGAGCCTCCTAAAGAGCAGTAAAGTGAGAATGATACGAAGAGGTGAAGAAAAAAAAAATAGAAGGAAGAACAGAAAGAAGAACATTAAGAAGAAGAAGAAGAAGAATGGGTTGAAACAGAGAAGAAGAGGAAAAAAGAGGAAGAAGTAGAGAAAGCAGAAGGAGATGAGGAAGAAGAACTAGAAGGAGCCACCCATTTATTCAGCAGCCTTTCAATGCCACCTCCTCTAGGAGGCATCAACGGTATCATAGAAAGGTACCAGAATGAAACCCGAATACCTCGGAGGATTATTAAGATGATATGTTAGGGGACGAAACCATTGCACCATGCATCTCAAAAGAGCCTCCTAAAGAATGATTGAGCGAATGAAGTGAAGAAGAAAAGAAGAAGGACAATAGAGAGAGAGAGAGAGGGAAAAAAAGAAGAAGAGTAAGAAGAAGAAGAAGATGGGGTTGAGAGAGAAAGAAGCAGAGAGAAGAAAAGAAGAAGTAAAGGGGAGGAGAAGAGGAAGGAGAAGGAGCCACCCGTTAATTTGGCAGCCTTTCAATGCCACCTCCCCTAGGAGGCATCAACGGTAGCATGAAAAGGTGCCAGACCGAAGCCTGAATACCCAAAGGTTTCTTAAAATGCAATGTTTTCGAATGAACCCACTGCACCATGCACCTCAGAAGCGCCTCCTAAAGCACCGATAAATAGAGAGAGAGAATCGAAACAAGAAGGATATGGAAGAGAAAAGACGATGAGATGAGAGAAGCCCTCTTGATGCTAAGCCAGATTTCCGGCGTAGACCCCCTCATAGGTGGAATTTATTACGACCAAAGCACTTGGCCCTAAAGCAAGAGATCCAGATGAGAAAAGGACGAACAAAGGAGAGACGAGGGAAGGGAGAAGAAGACGTCTCAATGCTCGACCAAATTTCCAACATAGACCCCTTCATATGAGGAATTTACTACGATCGAAACACTGGGCTTTAAAAAAAGGAGAGATCCAGATGAAATGAAGATGGACTGAAATGGAAGAAGACTAAGGGAAAAAAGGAGGAGAAATAAGAGAAAAGAATGACAGATGTAAAGGGGGACAAATATTAAAAAGAAAGCGAGAGAAACATGAGAGAGAGGGAGAGAGGGGCAAAAGGGAGAGATAGAGGAGGGGTAAAAGAGAGAGAAACGGGAAGAGATAATGAGAGAAAGATAGAGAGAGGAGCGAGAGAGAGAGAAGAGGGAGAGAGCATGAGAGAGGGGAAAGAAAGAGTGAGACAAGAATAGGGAAGAGAGGGATGAGAGAGGAAGGAGAGAGATAGTGAGGAGACGGAGAGAGGATGAGAGAGAGGGGGGAAAGAGAAGTAAGACATGAGAGGGAAAAAGAGAGGAGATAGAGAGAATGAGAGAGAGGGAAAAGAGAGAGGAGCGGGGAAAGAGAGAGAGGGGAGAGAAAGGGAGAGAAAATGAGAGAGGGGAAAACGAGGGAGAGACGAGAGAGTAGGGGGAGAGAGAAAGAGGGAGAAAGAAATGGAAAGAGAGAAGGGGGGAGAGAATGAGAGAGGCGAAAGACAGAGAGAGCGGGGGAGAAAAAGAGGGAGGTAATCGAGCTGAGCTGACGGTAATCGAGCTGAGTTGACGGCCAGAGAGAGAGTGAGAGAGGGGGAGAGAGGGAAAGAGAGAAAGTAAGGGGAGGACCGAGCCAAGCCGGAGGCCAAAGAGAGAGAAAGGGGGAGAAGGCCGGGCCGAGCAAGCGGCCTGGCCATCGGCTCAGAGAGAGGGAGGGAGGGAGAAAGAAAGGGGGAGAGGGCAGGGCCGAGTCGACAGCCTAGCCGTTGACTTAGAAAGAGAGAGGGAGGGAGAAAGAAAGGGGAAGGGCCAGGCCGACGACTTGGCTGCCGATCCAGATAGATAGAGAGAGAGGGAGAGAGAGAGGAGAGAGAAAGGGAGACAAAGAGAGGAAAAAGGAGAGAGAGGGGGAGAGAGGGAAATTGAGAGAGAGGAGAAAGAAAAAGAGAGAGAAACCACGAGAGAGAATGAGAGGGAGAAACCGAGAGAGGGAGAGAGAGAAGAGAGAAAAAGAGAGAGTAGAGAGGGAGAGAGAGGGAGGAAGGAGAAATCGAGAGAGAGAAAGAGGAAGAGAGAGAGAAGAGAGAGGGGGAGAGAGGGCAGAGAGCTAGAACAGAGAAACTAAGCGAGGAGAGAAAAAAAGAGAGAGGAGGGATAAAATTGTGAGAGAGATAGAGAGAAAGAGGGGGATGGAGAAAGAAAGGGAGAGAAGAGAGATGAGAGAGAAAATGATCAGGACCCTAGTTGTGCGTCGGTGGCTTGAACCTACATGCTAGATGCGGTCCCGATATACTTGGATGCTCCTTGAGAGTAGTTAAGGTCTCGGTGGAGAGGGTCAGGACAAGTGGGTTAGGTGGGTATGGGCCTAGGTGAGCTAAGGTGTATGAGACTTAGGTCAAAGGGGGGTATCGTTCGAGAAGTCTATCGGTTATATTGGGTTAAGTAAGGACTGTGGTTTCTGGGTTAGTTTGATGGTGTAGGGAGTATGGTAAGGTTGTGTAAGGACTATGGTCAAGGGTTTAGGGTCCTTAGTGGTCTACGGAGTATAGTAGGGTTGGGTAGGAATATGGTCTAGGGTTTAGGGTTGGTGGTCCAAAAGGGTAACTCTGAAATGTAAAATATTCTCTCTCCTCCCTCTTGAAGAGAAGAATGAAGGCACCACACAAGAAAACTCAAGCTATTGCACCTTGTTTTCAACTTATCTTCAACTTAAGGAGCTTAGGGTTACAAAATGAACAAAAGAGCCGATATAGTGTCATCTCCAAACAAGGGTGGATGCACAAAACTATGCCTAATTGCTAAACAATACCGTTTTGCCCCTCCAAACTTTCATGAAAATGACAAGACCATCCCTCGAAAGGGGCTTCTTGCCTTGCCTATGATTAGGGGCCATTTTTGGAGCATTCCGTCAACATTCCGAGCAAACTAACATTGAAAAAGTGACAGCCTTCTCGAAGCAATCAATTTTATATGCATTTTGAGACTTGAATCGGACTTCTGACGACGAACCCAAAATATGGCCAAACTTATAATCTTGAAATTTTCATTCTTCAATCTTGCCCGTTTCTTATATTTTTTGTTACTTTCTTTATCTCAAATTGAAGGGGGAATCGTTTTGCAGCGAAAAACCCGTCGATTTGGAGTCCATTTGATCACTTTTATAATTTTGAAAGTCACCGAAAAATGGGATTCCGGCAACCGGAAATGTGCCTTCTTGTGAACTGAAATCGGATGCCTTCCCAACCACAATCTCGTGCAAATCATATCTCAAATTGAAGCCCTTCGAGTCATGGTCGCAACAAGCTCGCTCGTAGGCCTATCCCCATCCGGGAGCCACCACTGCACGTACTATATGTCGAAATGTGTCTTGATGAGATGCACGACATATCAAAGTTTGGGCTCAATCGGGTTCAAAATGAAGGCGTTATGCCACTTGCAAGAAATCCTGTTTTTTGAAAACACAACGGTTTCCATAAATGGAAACTAGTTCACCGAAGCCTCGGGTAAATAATGTAAGGCCTATCCATTTTAGGAAAGTCGGCCCTCAAAGGATCCGAATCAATCAAAACTTGGTATTTTGGGGGTTTTTGGCCTTCTGAGTCCGTTTGAGGAGGTCTGACGACCGTCTGAGACCTCAGCAATAAGACATCGACATATAGCTCTAGTTATGAGGTATTTTAAGCATTGTAAATGAAATTTCGTTCTGATCCGCTTTGTCTTTGTAAGATTGAGATGAAACTTGGTGGGTGTCTTTGGGTCAGCAAATACTACCCTCACATGCTTTTTGGGGTTGATCTGACACATTTTTGAATATCCAAAATTAGGCTTATTCGATCAAGGCTTCCATAGTCCTTAGGTATTTTTGGTACCCGCGGGTCTTCGTTGCTACAGGCTCTTCCTTTGTTCGCATCGGGGATGCAAGTGCGTCAAACATACCCTACAACAGACATCACTCCCACTAACCTTACAATAAATGCAGTAGTTTTCCTCATTCGCAGTAAACCCCGCTTGAGACAAGGTCTCTTGAAAATGGATGTAGCACTGACACGATGCATGTTTCAGGCCATAAAGGGATTTTCTAAGTTTGCAAATTAGGCTCCATTTTCCTTTCTGTTTGAAACCCTCAAGTTGCTTCATGTATATTTATACTTCTAATTCCCCATTGAGAAAAGTTGTTTTCACATCCATTTGATGGACCTCAAAGTCAAAGCCAGCAGTTATGGCTAATAGAATTCTAATGGATGGAAATTTTACAATAGGTGAAAAGGTTTCATCATAGTCAATCCCTTCCTTTTAGGTGAACCCCTTGGCTACTATTCTAGCCTTGTATTTTTCTAGCTTCCCCTCTAAGTTTAGTTTTTTCTTGAAGACCCATTTGCACCCAATAGCTTTACGGTGTTGAGGTAAAGATACTAACTCCCAAACGTGGTTTTGGATAATGGATTTGTACTCCATCTTTCATGGCTTCTACTCAATGGTTCTTTTCAGGACAGGTTATGGCTTCTTGATATGTGGGAGGCATAAGGTCTGGCTCATCCCCAACTCTCTCATAGTGTTCCCCCCAGTACGTGAAGAACTCGTGTGGTCTTCTAATAAGGTTACTTCTCCTAAGTTGTGGTTCGGTTTCTCGAGACACAACCTTGTCATTAGCCGTCTCATAGAGATCAGCTTGCTTGTGACTTGCTTTTGCTTCAAGGACTCGCTCTCAAAGAAGTTGGCATCCCGGCTTTCTATGGCTGTTCCATTTTCAAGGTTGTAGAATCGATATCCCTTAACCATGGGTCACCAACGAAGATACATTTGATAGTCTTGGGATTAAATTTGGTCTTATTCTCGGGTGTATAAGGCACGGTGCATTGATGAATAATATCATGCTCTACACACAAGTCCCTAAAGAGATGTGAGAAGTATTCTCCGCCCCTATCGGTTCTTAGGACTTTAATCTTTTAGTTTGTTTAGTTCTCTACCTTAGCTTTGTACTCTTTGAATCGTTCTAAGGCTTCAGATTTAGAGTGCATAAGGTAAATATGGACATATCATCTGCGGTTATCGATAAAAGTGATGAAGTATCTCTTGCGGCTTTTGGTTGCCACATTCATAGGACCGCATATGTCACTACGGATGATTTTTAAAATATTAGAAGCTATTTCTGCCCTGGTGGAATATTTCCTTATCAATATTTCTTGAACATATGATTCACACACTTTTGATAAATCCCCTTAAAATCAATAAAATGATTTTTAGAAAATAATAAAAAAATTTGTTCTTTCTGAATAATTAAAGGGCAAGCTTTCTATGCTTCCCCTGCAGCATAGAACTTATATACTTCCCGTTATCTAACTGTCCATTTTGAATGCAAGGCTAAGAATGCCCCAATCACAATGTCACGTCTCTACACTATTTTATTTTTAATTTTTTTTCTATAAACTATTTTGACACCAAATTTTGGATGTCCAATCCTCTATTAAGCTCACACTAGCGAAAAATATTAAAAAAATATTTCCTATAAAATAAAATGACCAAACTACCCCTGAAAGTTTCAAGGGGTATTTTGACCATTATATTTTATCAAAAAAATTATTTTTAATATTTTTTATAGGTGCGCCCCAAGAAGAAGATGGCACGTATCAAATTTCATATTCATACAATTCGTATAAAAAAACTAAAAGTAAAATACTTTGAGATGTCAGATGAAGATCAAATGATGAGTGGCTCTTTTGATCAAAATTGGACAGCTGGATGGTAGGGGACGCATAGATCTTCTATCCTGTAGGGGAAGTATAGAAACCTTTTCCATAATTAAATACCTGAAAATGCAGTTTAAGCCTACTTAAAATTTTGATTTGAGAAAATAAAATATTCAGACTCCTAAAAATTTATTTTAATAATCTAAAAATCATTTATAACCAAATTAATTATTCACAAGTTAATTTGATGGGAAGGGATCCAACTTCGTTAGAAAATATGAAAAATACTGAGGCACCCCATCTCTACTAGTGACTGTCACAGACTCACTTTCTCAAATTGACTCAGTAGTTCCCATGACCCACAGTCCATTTCAGAGGTTCATGATTGGGCTACCAAAGCCAGCCACTGGGGGATAAGAACACAATCCTAGTCCATGGACTACAGATTCCCCCTAGGGACCAGCTTAGGTCACACATACTTGTACGCACATGGTATCCTCTTCCCAGTACAAGTATCAAATGTGCATGACATGTAATGGTCTATGATGAGGGTTTGGTCCTTGTTTGTTCAGGCCTACCAATCATACACAAAGATCACACAGTCCCTTGGCTAACTACATGGGCATCTCTCTGACCTCATCAAGGGGTAAGCCTGCTAAACCTTCTCATTTCTGCTCGTAGTTGTTAGAAATGCCTGTGATTTCGAATCGTTTTAGAAATTGGAATCACGAAATCGCGTATATCAAATGATTCCTAATCTTGAAATCGATGTCTGTACATGACCCCACATTGTTCAGTGGCTTCTGGAATCGCGATCCAATGAAACTCAAATCATGATTCCTAAATTTTTGGAATCGTTTTCCCATCAACTCGGAATCAAGATTCTCACCATTTCCCCCCATTCAGGAATAGTGCACCAATCACCTCTGATATATGAGAGAAGTATTAAGAAAATATTTAAATTTTATCATTATTTATAAGATTGAATTTCAATCCACATATACTTCATCCAATTACCAATGGCAATCTTGTTATCATTTCTTTGTCAACAATCCCATACAATAGACTCGATCTACTAACAACCCTTCACCTACCAAGAGCCCTGGACTTGGTCTATAGCATACCACTAGTGAGAACCAGGGCGAGCTGCTTCCATCTCCTTCCCTAGAATAAGAAAACAAGTGAATGACATAGAAATTATCTATCTTTATTAAATGTAGCTTTGAAAATTGAGTTAAATCAATTTTAATTCAATTTCTAATATTTAGACATTAATTTCACCTTAAACACCATAGGATATCTTAATACCCATCATATATCAAACAATATTACATTAGCACCCACAACATTTACCAAACACTATTAAATTTGAAGTAATAATTTTTTTTGATAATATTTATGCTTGGTAAGAGCTGTTAAAAAGTATTATGGAATTCCAGAACAAGGATAGAAATTAGAAGAGAAAAGAAAATAAAAATTTCAAATATTCCCTAAATTCAAAACTTGACTCGATGTTGATCAAAACATTGCTCAGTGCATTTGCGAACCACGCTTTTTAATGATGTGGAACTTGCTTCCAAACAACATGGATCCGTGACTCCAAAATAATTAGAATCAACGTCTTGCACATGTAGAATTACATTGTTGTTTAGCTAAGAATCACAATGTCTACGATATGGACTCTTGATTCCGTGATTACAAGAATCAAGATTCATATAATAAATTGAATCGCGTTTCTAGAAACTTGGAAACGCGATTTCTTTCTTCCATAATCAAGTTTCATCTTGGGAAACGTGGAATCGAGACCTAAATCACAACCTCAATGGGAGATTTGGGTAACTATAGTTGTATTATATGCCCAAGTATCTTAGGCTTCTAGAACTCAACTGGCCTAGCTTGTTAAGCCTAGTTTAAGTCTCAACATCAATATTCCCAACTTTGGTCCTTCTAGACCATAATCCCACTGGAGTTCATTTGTTCCACTATAATAAAATGGTTACAAGCTTTCAAAAGGCCTTTAAATGGCCACAAAAACCCAACACTCTTCATATCTAATATCAAACTCACCAGGCATGTAATCAATCAGGTATATTAATTGCCCCGAGAACCAAGGGATACTTTAACAGACTGAGGTCATACAACATAACTGGACTCATTTAATTTTTTATTTTTTTTTATAAAGTTAATATTGTATTACTTGGAAATAAGCAAGAATACATTAGAGAGAGGGAGGAGAGGATGAGGATACCCACGAGACGGGTATCTCAGTCAAAAAATTGGTCCACTGACCCTACACAAAAATAGAGCCTCTTGAAGTGACTGATTACAACAGGTTGAGCTTTCAAGAAATGGGGCTTATAGGAACGCCCAAATACAAGGAGGAGCAAAAAATTGTCTAGTGTCCTAGAAAACCTCTGTGGTCCAGAGCAGAAAAGGAGATAGAGCAGTCAGGGTCTTCCAGGTGTGATCGTCGCCGAGCTCTGTCTTTAGCCAGAAGGTCGACGAAATCATTTGACGTCCGCCAAGAATGCCTCCAATAGACGTTGGTATCCCTGCATATGTGGTAAATTTCGTCAAAAATCCTTGAGAGATACCAAGGGGGGGTAGCGGCGCCTGCTGCACGAGATACAATATTTTGAGCATCTCCTTCCACCACTAAAGGTTGGCCCCAAGATGGATTAAATTTTTTTATGCCCGTAAGGAGTGCCAAGGCTTCGGCAAACTGAGAATCTCCATGTCCGACATATTTGGAATATGTCATGAGGACATTGCGGTTGTGGTCACGGAAGACCCCCCCAACTTCTGATGGACCCGGGTTCCCTAACAAGCAACCATCAAAATTAAGCTTTATGGCATTTTCTGGGGGAGGCTGCCAATTGTGAGGTCTATGTACCTTGAGTGGTTGAAGTTGGATAATGTTCTTCCACTGCCTGAGAAAGGTATTCTTGGGAATCCCACGAAAGATATTTTGGGTGGAAGCCCAAAACGTTACAAGGGGTGTAACCTTGTCAAAGAGCACTGAAACCTCATTTTTGTGTCCTTGAAAGACCCTCTCGTTTCTTTCTAGCCATAGGACCCAGATGGTAGCAGCGATTGCTGCCTTCCACAATATTCTACCTGTTTTGGGCCACTGACCACCTGAGTAATAAACGAAAAGTTCCTTAACCGAAGATGGGAGGACCGAATAGAAACCAAACAAGTGGAGGATAAGGGTCCATAGTTCAAAGGCCGTACTGCAATGTAGAAGAGGTGAGGGTTTGACTCCTCCTCAACTAGGCACATTACGCATATGTTTGGGAGCGGCAGGCCTCTCCTTTGAAGCTGATCAAGCGTGAGAGCCCATTGATAGCAGGCAATCCAATTAAAGGTTTGGACTTTTGGAGGAACTATAGTATTCCAAACTTTGGAGAGAGGAGAGATGGGATTTAACGGTTAGGTAGGCCGTTGGGTAAGTTTCTTGTAGAAAGAAGCTACTGAAAACTTACCAGATGGGAATAAAGTCCATACCAGAGTCATTCCCTGATGAAGGTAAGAACACCGGGTGAAGAGCAGCCGAAAGGTTGGAGAAAGCTAAAGTTTCCTCCTCGTTGAGGTTCCTTCTAAAAGAGGGATTCCAAGTTCTACACCCCCCTGCAAGACCATTTCATCTGCTATGGTGGACTCTTTGTTGGACACGAGTTCAAAGAGGTTGGGGAATAAGTCCCTAAGGGGGACATGTCCAATCCAAAGATCAGACCAAAAGCGCACTCTATTGCCTTCTTTTGGATAGAAGCGTAGTGATTGCTTGAACAGATCAAGAGAAGAGGTGAAGGATTTCCATGCTCCTGAAGCCCTACTACGAGAAGTCCTGTGAGGCACCCATGTGTGATCCAGAATCTTATATTTGTTCCGAATAACCTGTGCCCATATAGAGTTTGGTTGGGTGGCCAACCTCCACCACCATTTCCCCATCAAAGCCAGATTGTGTTTTCTAAGATCTCTGATTCCTAGACCACCTTGGGACTTGGGTAGTCCGACTCTATCCCAAGAGATGAGGTGATGTCTGGTTTTTTCTGCTTGGCCAGACCACAGAAAATTCCTCATAAGTTGGTCCAGCCTGTTAGCCACCAAAGCTGGATGTGGAAGATGGACATTAAGTAAATAGGGGAGTTGGCCAAAGTAGCTTTAACTAAAGTAGAGTGACTAGCCAGGGAAAGAACCTCCCTTTCCATCAACTCTGTCAATCACTTGGGCCCATTGTCTCTTTTTTGGCTTCCCTAAGCCCAAAGGTAACCCTAAGGAAGTGGTGGGTAAGTCCTCCACTAAACATTCCCAAGAAGGAATTTCTTGAGTTGTGAGACCCACTCCCATCATCTTTGATTTTTCCATATTCACTTTGAAACCTCAGGCATTCTCAAAGCATTTGGGGAAGAGTTTTAGGTTTTCGATTTCCTGAAGTAGTTTGTATCCCAACATGCTCAGCAAGACTAAAGGTTCTAGGTCCAATTTCAATAGCCATGAGTAAATGAAAGAAAAGATTAAGGAGGCAACCACGGGCAACTTAATATAGGTACTCACACCAAGCCTAGTAAAAGGCTAAGAACAATTTATATATATATATATATATATATATATATATATATATATATATATATAAGAAGAATAATATATACTATA
>NW_006495273.1:11763308-11797905 GCF_000471905.2 Amborella trichopoda | reverse complement strand
ACTAGAGTAAGTAGAAGAAAGAATAAGTAGAGACACGACGACTACTATAGTACTACACACTACACTACGTAACGAGATANATAATATATATATATATATATATATATATATATATATATATATATATATTCAAAAGAGAGAAATACTTATCATACTAATCTGAGAATAGTCGCTATCACACACCTGAACAAACTAGGGCAACACCACATAATATAAATCTGAGCATTATCACTTTGACACCCTTTGAGTAAACTACGGTAATACCTATCTGCATGAAAAACTTAGGATTTTAGAGGAAACTTCAGTGAATCATGCAGGGTTGCCCATAAAACCTCGAAAGTAGTTAATGAATCCATTTGTTGATCTCGATCTTTAAAGAAGAAACACACAAACAACAACATCATGATGTTGGGGCTTGTGGCCTTCAAAGCCCATGAGAGCATGTAAAAGAATTATATTGATTGTACATTTCAATGGGAGTGTGAGTTGGCTGCTGACTTAGTGTTATGCGATCTACGACTCTAGTCATGTCCAAAACCCTTTCTCTTGGGGATAAGGCACTACCGCGGAGGGAGCACTGTTGCAGGGATCTTGGTGAAGCAGTAGTGTTCCCTCTTAGAATCTCGATCTGGTGATCCGAAAGCCAGAGCCCAAGCAGTACTTGCTTCCTCGCATAAGGGGATCTCGATCCCTACCTATTGGGATCTCGGTTCCTAATCTAAAGGGTCTCAATTCCTGATCTAGAGGGATATCGGTCCTTGACTTCAAAGGATCTTGATCCCTATCGATGGGGGATCAAGACTCCTCAAAAGATGGGCTGCATTCTGAATATGTTGGGTCAATTTTAAGGGCTTGTGTGCTTGTGCTTGTTACCCATGATGGTAACGAGTTCATAGTCCAAGACAAATCTTTTAGTAATACTAATGTTGATGAGTTTATAGTCCAAATGCTCATTTCAATTATGTAGCATTGCCCATGAGAAATCTTCTACGAATACTATCTATCAACATTAATTAAAATCAACTATATCAATGTCCTTTATTACATAAAATACTAAGTACATGCTAGTAAGTATACAATCCATGAACTCATTTCAAATATGTAGCATAGTCCATGAGAAATTTTATAGTAATAACATCAACATTAATTTAATTCCACTAAACCAATGTACCTTAATATAAAAAATACTAAGCATACGGCTTTTTAATTATTAAGATTTTATGAATTAATTTTTCTAAACAAAATGTCATATATTTTTTTATGGTTCCTACACAATTGATGGTTTCTTTTATTTTATATTATTTAAAAGTGTTTGAAAGTAATGACATTTTTATTTATTTATTTATTCTCATAATTATCATGATTAAATTTTGATTTATAGCACAAAAGTTTTTATGGATTCCGTAATTACATTTATGTCTTTCATCTCTGAAAAATTAATTTAATACCTTTTCAAACATTTAATGCATCTCACTTCAAAGCATTCTTAAATCTATTTCTTGATTTTTTTTAATTATTAAGATTTCATAGAAATATTTTTTTAAGCAAATGTACTATCTATCTATTTTTATTTTCCACAGTTGACGATTTTTTTAATATTATTCAATGTTTTATAGTGATATTTTTCATTTCATTTTTTATTCTCTTAGTTTTCATGCCAAAATTTTGGATGATAGTACAAAATCTTTTATTGGAATTCGTGCTTACCTTTATGTCTTTCATTTCCTAAAAAGTTAATTAAATATCATGTCAAGCATTTAATGCATCTCACTTCAATTCTTCCTTAAATATTTTTTTTGGTATTTAAGATCATACAAAGTCTTTTAATGGATTTCGTGCTTACCATTATGTCTTTGATTTCATGCTTACCTTTATGTCTTTCATTTCCTAAATAATTAATTAAATATCATGTCAAGCATTTAATGGACATTTTAATTCCTCCTTAAATCAATTTCTTGATATTTAAATTATTAAGATTTCATAGATTCTATTTTTTTTAACAAGATTTATCTATCTATTCATATTTTTTACAATTGACGAATTTTTTATACTGTTTAAATGTGTTTGAAAGCTAGTTTTATTCTCTTAATTTTCATGTCAAAACTTTAAATGATAGTACAAAATTTTTTACTGGATTTCGTACTTAGCTTTATGTCTTTCAATTCTTAAAAATTTATTTTGTATCATTTCTAGCATTTAAACCAAACAAGATATCTTATCTATCTATTCATATTTTCTCTGATTGAAGAATTTTTATATTATTTAAATGTATCTGAAAGTAAGGACCTTTTTCATTTATTTTATTTTATTCTCTTAATTTTCATGCCAAAATTTTGGATGCTATTACAAAATCTTTTATTGGATTTCATACCTACCTTTATGTCTTTCAATTCTTTAAAAATTTATTTTGTATCAAGTCTTTCTTGAATCTATTCCTTGATTTTTTTTTTTAATTGTTAATTTTTTACTATATTATATATTTTAACACAAATCACTCTTTAATTTCGAATAAATCATGTTATTAGTAATAGAAAATGTATTCTTTGGACTTCGTGCCTCGCTTAGGTTTATCTTGTGTTCATACTTTTATTTTTAAAGGATGTGTTGAATAAGGTTGAGGTATATATATATATACATATATAGATACACACACACACACACACACATATGGGGCGCTTCCCCTGCACTCCCATATAGATGTAGTTCATATATACAAGATCGCTCCAGGTCGCTCCCTGAGCAACGCTCCCAAGCGCTCCGAAGGTAGGGAGCTATAGCCAAGTGCTGATCCCGAGCTCCCGCACCTGCACCTGCTCCCGCTCCCAACAACTATGGGAGGGAGATTCACCCCTTGTTGAGATCGGAGAGATGCCCATGGACGGTTTGTAGGCATTGCGAGCTTCGTAGTCCGGTGTCTATGGACGTAGGTTTGTGAAAATGAGAGCAAATTCCTCAATAAACTTCCGTACAGCATGTGCACATGATAGCCACATACTAGGAAGCAAGCATACAAAGGGATGCATGTACATGTGCATAAAGTCTCCCTTGCATTATAATGATATGTGCATGTGACTTGCTCTTAATGGGGGAAAACCGTAATCCACATTGCAGGATTGTGGTTCCATATTTTATTGGTTAGCTTTGACAAGCCAATCATGAGCCTGTGTTTGAGACTATGGGTCATTAGTCTTGTTGGGTTAGTTTGAGAAGATAGTTGAGGATCACGACTATTGGGTCGGGCGGAGAGCCCTGACAGTCACTTTGCGTGACCCATTAGTACCAATCTACTTCTAGATATTCCAGTTATTGCGTCGGGTGGAGTGCCCTAACATATACTTTTCTTAACCCATTAGTACTAATCCACTTCTAGATATTTTGGTTTTAACTCAAGAAATAAGTTTGTGAATTTCTTAGAAATTTCTCAGAATTTTTAAAATTATTTTCAACTGTAAAAAAGCCTTAAAAGGTCATGTTTAAAAATAGTAAAGGGGCCAGTATGCATGTAGGGTCCTAGGATCCAACCCCATGTGTGCCACACCCACATGTGTGGAACATGGAGCCCATGGGGCCCACATCTCATACATGGAGCTGGTACACCCCCTCCTTAAATATTTGTTATTAAGGAAAATCCCACCACCCCGCCCCCGCCCACCATAAAGAAATTCCCACCACCCTGGGCCACAAAAAAATAAAAATAATATTTGACCATTTCTATAGCTTATCAATGTCAAATGGTATCTTTAAAGGTTTTTATAGCTTGTTTTGTCACTTACCAAGTAAAAGAACAATGCCAGGTGTTACCAAGAAGAAGATCAATAAGGTTATTCCTTGTTAGTATAACACAGAATATAGAATACTTCACCAGTTCATTTCCACAACTGTCAATTGGATGACAATCAATGGGCAACATTTACAGCTTATTAAGGATTATGATCCATGCTGTATATATTGAATTCATCAATGAACACAACTATCAGGCGAGAAGGCTCTACTAAGTCCTCACCATCACCAAGAGCCTTCTCTGGAATATGTCATTCAAGTAAAATTGCCATCAGAATGTAGTTTCCAATGGGAAAAGAAACATTCATTTCAAAAAGAAGTAAAAATTAGGACTTAAGAATTAGATCAGTTTAAATCTGCTCATAGACCAGGGCCAGAGATATAGCATCACTGCAAACGGACAATTTGTCTATTATGAGATTATGAGACCAGAAGCAATGCCTATGATAAATAATGTACCCTCCTTGCAAACAAAAGAAGTAACACTTGGGGCATATTTTACACCAAACATAACCATGACTTATACTGAGGGAAAAATGCCATGATTCAATTTGAAACATACTAAGCCGAAAACTGAAGTACAAGGTCCACGAGACTTACAGCTTGTAACATCTTGACTTCAGTCAAATCAACAACTTCATTTGCCTTGTTATTCACAAAGGCTCTCTCTTTCATTATGTTCTTCAAAGCATCCAGGGTTCTAATGCAAATAAGAGGATCAGCGAAATGTTCCAGTATAAGCTGCATGACAGCAATGACCACAGACACTCACCTTTGATAATAGGGGAAATATCTAACAACTTTTCCTTGTCCAAGAATCAATGATGTACGAGAACCAAATGCTGAGTTCTTGTGCTCACTGAATTGCAAAAAAGATAAGCATGAAAAATATCCTCAAGAAAAAGAGAGAGAAATTGTGAACAACATATTAAATATCCAATGATCAACAGTACATGTAACATAATATCATGACCACGCACAACAAATCTAATGAATGTTGGGAACAAATATGCTACCCAGTTACACGCATCCAGAAACTAAGATTCAGCTCTACTGTCTTAACGCCACTTTAATAATATTTTAATATTTAGGCAACAAGCCATACAAGATCAGGTTGGTTTTTTTCCTGGAGTAGATCATGCCAAGTTCTAAGAAGAAATGTGTGGATCCTCCTATCTGTGAAGTGTTAAAGTTCATCACAGAATTGAAGATGGAGAATAGGAAATCAACATATACCAATAATGCATATAACCAACATATAAATGACAAGTAAAATGGGAAACTGTCCCTTGACTTGATAGAGGAACATTTCATAGATAAATTGGATACGAGAGAAGCCCTAACCATCATTGATGGGATCTCCCAACCTAAGTGGCGATCCCGCTCCAGAATCTTGCTCCCACGTTTCGGGAGAATTTTCAAAGGATCTCGATTTTTAAAATTCGGGATCTCAATCCCTCTATTAGGGATTCCGATCCCCACTATTAGGGATCATGATCCGCACCTTAAAGACTAAGATAATGACCAAAATGATGATTTTTCAAGCGAACTAGTAATGCAACTAAACTTTTAATCAAGTTACATTTTTTGCTGGCAATAAACAGAGAGATCCCTACTCTAAAAAGTATGTATAGTCCTAGACTATATATACTCTTTAAGGCTAGGAGCAAGATCCCCAAAAGGTTGGGATCGAGACCCAAAAGTTAGAATTGAGATCCCAAAAGGTTGGGATCGAGATCCCTAATATTTATGGATCTTGATCACTAATGTATGCATTGTACGGACAATGCTCCAACAATAGGGAACTTCTAGCCTTTCACAACCCTGCTCCCAATCCCTATCTCCCCCCCAATTCGCTCCTGATCCCAATAACTATGGCCCTACAAACTTGAGAAAAGGTGGTCTCAAGCAAACTTGCCCTCTCAATCCAAAAATTCAAGGTAATAGTAGAAGATTTGACTAAAATGAATCATAAGCTCTATGATGTAAGCATGATGACATGAGATTATGCTTTGCTTAGATATGGTTTTGTAATATACCAATATGAAAGGGCACCGTTTCTATGCGGCAAGCCCGCATATTGTAGAAATGTGGGCTTGGCAATAAATATATTTTTTAAATATAATTTGATCCTAATTTTTAGAGAATATATGATCTTTGACATGGAGATCATGAATATGAAGAAAACAAAACTTGGAAACTAGAAATAATAATTATATAAAGAAAACATTTCAACCGTTAGTTACACTTGTTTTCAGATGGGCCACCTATTTGCATCCATCTTTAAGATGGATGCTTTATAACTCTAGACCGCATATTGTAGAATTACGGTCCAGCCCGCATGAAACAATTTTCCATTATGAAATCATTTGTCACAGTAATTGTAGAGAACATCTTATGAAGTGGAAGCACAGGAGCTATTTACATTTCAGATTAGAATTGTAAATCTCAGTGTCTAATAACATGGCCAACATAGTTTGAGGTCAATGATAAGGACATACAAAGGCACGATGCTAACAATATTCAATGGATATGAATTTATGCATCAATGGCATCAAACATGTCTAATCAAAGTCAAGTGTTTGAGTAAAGATTACAGTGTGGAACAGAGTTACCCACTGTACATACAGATGCCAGGCATCACAAATTGAGTCATTCAACAGAACCAATTCTTTCAATGGAAGGGGAAGAAATATACAAACAGATCAAGCCATGTAATTAGGTTTAGGCATCTGATAATGATGCTATGATTCCCTGGAACATTCAGGCAACAAAGAAATATGACACAAGTTTTATGAATTTATTAGTTGCACACTTCAGGAAACTTACCTTAACCTATTGACCCAGACTACAGAATCACAAGGCTCAGAAATTTGTCTCCATTTAACAGCAAATGAATAAACATCATGCCAAGAGATCACAAAACGGAGTCTTAGAGATCTATCGTCATCAGGGTTATAAGAACTTGAACTTCCGCTGCTCTGGCTGCTACAGCCTGCACCACCCCGATTTTGACTTGCAACAGATCCCATTTCACTCTTTCGGTTTTTCCTATTACCTTTTGCTCCAGATCTCCTCAATGATTTCCACTCGGCTCGAAGGGATTGCCATGCCTTCGAAACCTTTTGAGCAATATCAATAGCAGCTAACCCTGCCATGCGATACTGAACAAAATACAAAACAATTGCCAGCATTTAGAGAATATACATGTGGTATAGATTAGATACATCTATAATTTGAAAACATAACTGCCAGAAACAACAGAAACTCTAACTTTTCTCAAAGAAAACAACATAAACTACAATAGCATAACAAACAGGATAGTGAGATGAAAAAGTATATCGCTAAAGAGCTTTGACACATTATCCACATCTTTCAAGTCAACTGACGATAAACTTCATCAGGAATAAATTTTTCAGGACTACAAAACATAATTTTTTTTTTTTAATGATAGGTAAGAGACTATGTAACTTAAGTGACCATGGTTTTTGGCATGTAATCACACACTAAGGACGCGATATACATATCTGACACTGAAACATTTCTTCTTGAACTTCTAAAACTTTCACTAAAGTAAAACTACTTAAAAGTTGACATTGATTAAAATACCGCCAATTTTTTCACGTAGTAAGGATTTTCTATTTTTTATTTTTTTATTTTTCAGGAGACTAATTGCAATAATTTGGTCGGGTGTTTTTTTTTTTTCCTTATGATTTGTATGTCCTTATTGATGAAGAAAATTAAGGAGTAAAGTTGGAACTCTAATTTTGAGAAGATGAAGGGCTAAGATTTAGTAATGATTAGGGTTTCTTATGGAGCAAATAAGGGTTTTAAGATTCCTTCTATAAATAAGTAAAAGCTGGACAAGGAAGAGAGAGAGAGAGAGAGTTGATTTTTCAGCCTTGTGAAAAGATTTTTTTTCTCTCTTTTTTGTTTTTTTTGCTTTTTTTGTTTTTGTGAACACCCTTCCAGAGAGGGAGAGAGGATCAAATCCCTCAACCTTTGGTTTGACTGCCCAAACAAACTAAGAAATGGCATATTCTCTCACCTTGTTTTAAATTTATTTGTTTTATTTTCTCTCTCCTGCATTCCTACATCAATTAGTATCAACACTTCATAAGATCCATCCATCGCAATGCTGCCAAAGCTGCACTTGTGAGGGAGGATGTACTATGCTGGATCATGAAGTTGTGAATTAGCAAATTAAAGAGAACATAAATCAAGCTATAGAAGATTTTGTAGGCCAGATTGGTAAGCGTTGAGGAGAGATCAGCAAAGCAAATAAAGTGATTGCAACAATTAGAAAATGTTGATCACTATGGAGAGGCTCAGAACACTACGGCCAACTTCGGGGGCCAATGCCATAAGAAATGAGCAAATTTTGAGGCAAGCACCATGACTTGAGGAGTGTCCACAAGACCTCAATTTCAAGGTTGATCACCCTAACTTTCATGGTAATGTCCAATGTTTAGAAATTCGCCTGCCCGGCCACCTAGGTGGGGCCGCCTAGGCAGCCCAAGGGCTTATCCAAATGAATTAGGGCAAAGGCGAGGTACCAAGGCAGATGTGACTAGGTGCCCAAGGCGCCACCTAGGTGAGTGCCTAGGCACCACATTTTGGCCTCACGCAACTAGCGGAAAACACCCTCGGTGGAGGGCTAAAAACGTAATTTCCCCCAAAATCTACTTTGCTTGAGTTAGAGAGAAAAACTCCCCAAAAAAAAAAAACAAAAAACAAAAAAAACTTTTTGAAACTTTCTTTTGAAATTGAAAAGCAATAAACCAGATACTTTTTGTGAGTTGATTTGGTTGTGATAGAAGACTTTCAGCTCTCGCGGTGCATCGATTTGAGCCAAGATCGAGTGCATATCAAAAAGGTTAGTATAATTTGATTTTTTGATTTATGGTTTATATTTATAATATTTGGTAATTTTCTTTTTTTCTCCCTTCTTTGGTTTTTTTGTCCTGTAAATTAGTTCACGTTCAGGATTGTACATGTGTTCTTGTATTCTTGATTGAAAAAGGACCAATAACGTGTATTTCTTTTTTTGTTTGAATTTCTTTCTCGTAATTTTATTTTTAATTTATGTTTGGATCTGTGCAACATATTCCATAATGCATTTTTGTTTGTGTTTAATAGCATTTTACTAAGCTTGATCGAATTGAAATGATTTATTTCTATTGGATCTTCGTGTATGTTCTTTTGTTCTTGTATTTCATTTTAGTTTTTTTTTAAGTTAATGCTTGGATTTGTGCCTCAAAATCTATAGTGGTTTTTGGTTTGTACTTAGTGGCATTTTACTAAAATTGGGTAACTCAATCTTATTATAATCTCTGAAACTTAATCGAAATTGTTTATTTCTACTTAATTTTCTTGTTTGGTCTCTTGTAATTGTATTTTTTTTTTTTTTTAAGTTATTGTTAGGATTTGTGCCCCATAATCCATAGTGGGTTTTTCTTTGTGCTTAGTGGCATTTTATTAAGATTTGGTATCTCAATCTTATTAAAATCTTTGTACAACACCTGTGAGGATGTGCGAGTTAGTTCAAGTAGAAGGATTGAAAATGGCAAAAGGTAGGCCCAAAAGGACGTGGTTGGAAGTAGTCTGAAAATACATGAGGACTTATGGCCTCATTGAGAGTAAGGCTTTTAATAGAGCATAATGGCGGAACAGAATTCGTGTAGCCAACCCCAATTAATTGGGAAAAGGCTATGATGATGATGATGATGATGATGAATATTATTAAAATTTCGGAAACTTAATCGACATTATTTATTTGATTATTTCTATCAAATTTTCTTGATTGGTTTCTTGTGATTGTATGTTTTCCTTAAAGTAATGCTTGTATTTATGCCCCAAAATCTCTTAAACTTAATTGACAATGTTTATTTCTATTTAATTTTCTTGTTTTGGTTTCTTGTTCTTGTAATTTTTTCTTGAGTCAATTCTATTTTTAAAGAAGTTTTTCAATTTGTTTTCACTTTTCAGGTTTTGATTAGGTGAAGATCTCTTCTTCTAGTTCTAATAAATAATGTGATCCGGGGAGGAAATATGGCATGTGCCTTAATCCCAATGATAAGAATTGTGTGGAGTGCAAATTTTGGAAAAAGAAATACAATGTCAGCATTAATAGATTGAAGAAACATTTAGCCGATATGAGAGGGGATGTGGCCCCATATACTCAAGTCCCTCCAGATGTTAGAAAGGAGATGTTGGATCATCTAAAAGGGGTTAGGGTAAAAACCAAGAAGCGAGCGACAAAGAAAAAATTTAAGATATCAATAGGTCAATTGATATTTGGGGAAGTAGAGTGGATGATTAATTAGCTCGAGAAGGGGGCTTTGTTAACCCTCTGCTCCTAAGATTGTGATTCACAAAAAGCTGCAGACAACTATAAAAAACCGGTACCAAAAAGAACAAAAAGAAAGGTCGATCAATATGCTGAAAGATGGATCTATCAAGGTGCCATCTCATTCAATGCCACTGGCTTGAACAGCTTCCAGATCATGATGGAAGTAGTGGGGCACTATGGGCCAAGGTTCATCACATTATCAACTCAGAGAGCCCTTCCTTTAAAAAGAGGTGGAACTCACTAATGAAAATTTCAAGAGTCAGAAGGACACATGGGGTATATATGGAGTCACTATAATGACCGATTCATGGACCGCTAAAAGGCATAGAAGCATTATGAATTTGTTGGTAATGTGTCCAATGGGAACAATGTTTCTAGGGTCTATCGATGCGTCAGACAAGATACAAGATGCAGATTTCATTCTTGGTTTGGTAGAAAAATGCATCGAGGAAGTGGAAGAGAGCCATGCAGTTCAAGTGGTTACAGACATTGTTGCAGCTAACGTGGCAGCGGGTAGCAGTGTTTTAAAATGCGGGATGCGGCCCGATGCATAGGGCGGGGCGATGTGGCTCGATGCAATCTAGATGGGGATGCATCACCGCAATGCAGTCAATAAATATAAAAAATTCTAGAAAATCTAAAAGAATAGGTTAATGCATAGAAAAAAATATGGAGGCGATTTATGTGATAGTTGGTAATTAATTTATTCATTAACTCCAAAAGTATCAATCGTCGCCTGTCAGATATTCTGTATAAACTATCCCCTTATAGAAATTAGAAACTTGAAACTACCTTCATAAAACATTCAACAACCATAATCACAAATTTGCAACCACGAACTTCAAAATTACAAAATACAAACTCAAAGTCTAAGAAGATTAAATAGTTCAAAAGTCAAGCTCAAGACAAATCATCACTAGTCTTGAGATTCTAAATTTCAATCAAAGAAGTTTTATCTTGAGAGTCTCCATGTGCATCATCATTCTAAACTTTACCTAATCTTCCTCCATGTGCAACAGGTCCACAGAGGATGTCCGCTCGCTCATCGACCAAACCCCCACAGAGGATGTCTGCTTGCCTATCGACAGGGTTTTATTTTATTTTCTTGCCCTTTGCTATATTTAATTTGTCTTCCTCTTGTCCCTCCTATTTTTTTATTTATCTTCTTCTTCCTCCCTCTAGATTGTTCCCTGAGCACCTAACTTGTAGGCTGTGGTCTTCTTCTACTCTAAATATGTAATTTTTTCCTATTTAATACAAGTTAACCTTTATTAAAAAAAACGCTTCCTCAAATTAACACCCGAAAGAAGTAAATCAACAACCAATCATCAAGCAACACGAAAATCTAATAACTTCACAAAAAAAAAAAAAACCCGCCACTTTTATTTTTGATTGATTTGACTCAAAAAAATCCACGGATATGGCTGTTTTTAGATGTTTGAGGGGTATAGTACCACCCAAAACTCGTTCCCTTCTCAAAATGTCGAATATACCCCTTCCCAACGTGGTTTTTTTTTCACAGAAATAACTGATCGCATATGCAGATTATGCGGGATGCAGCCGCATATGCGGAGAGATGTGGCGCATCTCTCCAAAGCACATACGTGGCCTGTTGCGATGCGCTGCCCAGCGCATAACTCTTTTTGCGCCTGCATATGTGGCGATGCAGCCGCATTTTAAACCATCGCTGGTCGAATGTTGGAGGCCAATAAGCCACACAACTTTTGGACACTATGTGCAGCTCATTGTAGCAAACTCATGCTTGAGGGAATAAGCAAGTAGAAAGCTGTGGCCAGTAGTATAAAAAAAGAAAGGGCTATCACAATATTCACATACAGCCAGACCTATGTGTTGGCCATGATGAGGAAGTTCACTGATAATAAGGAAGTGGTGAGGCCTGGAGTTACAATATTTGCCACCTCTTATTTGTGTTTGCATTCTATTATGGAGCAAAAACACAAGCTTAGGGAGATGTTTGGATCTCAAGAATGGGTTCAATGCAAGTGGTCAATAGAAGTGTTGGGAAGATTGTGGCTGATCTAGTTTTAGCACCAACCTTTTGGAATGGGCAGCCTTTGAACCTTTAGTTAAGGTTCTCTGCCTTGTTGATAGTGAGAAGAAGCAAACTATGGGTCATATATACCAGGCGTTAAAATTGGCAAAGGAGGAGATTAAGAAGAATTTTGATTGCAATGAAAAGATAAATTCTCTAATTTTGAAGACAGTTGAAGATAAATAGGACTTCCGGTAGAGAAGCCCCTTCACCTAGCAAGGTATTATCTTAACCCTGCTTATTTCTATGAAAACCCAAACATTGGTACTCAGGGATGCTTTTATGGCACCAATCAAACAAATGTTTAATGAAAAACATCCATAGTATGGAAGAACAAGACCATCAAGAGATTTAGATAGGTATATATTATCAATTAGGACACTTGGTACTGAATTAGCAGTAGCGCAAAGGAAGACACTATTTTTCTATAAGTTAATTTTAGAGGAATTTGTTATTTGAGTACTTTGTTCTAGCAGTCTAGATAGAACTCACAATATTTATTTATATATATTTCTACTCTATTTATTTTTTAGGGTCATGGTCAACCAATCATGGTAAAAGTGCTAAGAACTTACAAAAGATAGCCATGCTCATTTTCAGCTTTACATGCATCATCTGGTTCCGAGCGCAATTTTAGCTCTTTTGAGATGGTAATCTCCCTCTTCAAAATTTAATTTGTTGTCTTCTCTACTAAAGTAATATCTTTTAATATTTTTTAAATCTTTCATTAGTCAGTATATTTAACTTAACAGATACATACGAAAAAGAGAAATAGGCTAGAACAGAAAAAGACTGAATGGCCCCGTCTCCGTTCAATATAATCAAAAACTCAAAGAGCGTTACCTAGAAAGGGAAACCATTGACCCTATCATTATCAGTGACATGGAGGATACAACTAAGTAGTTGGTCAATGCTGGAGATGATATCATATTCAAAGGAGAAGACTTGAGTTGGAGCAAAGTACGGCGGGCAACTGGAAGCAATATTATAAAAGGCAGACTGCCTAGCGCCTAGGTGGCCTCCTAGGCGGTCCAAAGGACCTGGGCGCCTCCCCATGCCTAGGAAGCGTGCCCCTTGGCGGCAGCCTAGGCATTAGGGAACCCGCCTAGCTGAGTGCCTAGCGCCTAGGGTCTGTGCCCCGCCCAGGTGAGGAAATGCCCCTAGTTGAGGAGCATTTTTGGATCTTTTTTTAATAAAAAAGAGGGATAAGGGTGGGTTTAAGGTTCATTTGAAACCTAAACCCTATTAGAGCCTATTTTAGAGAGAAAAAAACCCCAAAAAACTAGTTTTTTTTTTTTTCATAAGATCAAAGGATTTTTCAACGTTATGAGAAATCGATCTAAACATCACCCTTAAAACAACTTTACTTTCTACTGGCCACCTAGGTTCTGGGCCTCCGCCGAGGCACTGGGCGGCCCGAACCCCCCGACCGCTTAGAAGCCGCCCAACATTTTTTGAAACACTGACTAGAAGTTAATTGGGCCTATGAGGGCCACAAGATCTCAATCACGCCGGAAGAGAAAGAAAAGAGTGAGGGAGGAGGAGGAGGCAGATTCACAGTAAACTGGGGAAGAGGAAGAATATATAGAGACAACTTTGATGATGAAGGCATGACATCATCATCATCAAATGGTGGCATGGGAGGTGGTCGTGGTGGACACCAAGACATTGTTGGTAGAGATGATGAAACTCAATTACCAGTCTGAGTTCATCACTATCATCAAATATTTACTTCATAGCATCTTATGTGATGTTGGGACTTGGGACTTGGGACTTGGGAGTATGGAGTCGGACTTTTTTTTTTTGTTTTATGTGTTTCACTTGGCTATGACGGACTAATATTATGGAATGATGATTTTGGGTAATGGGTATTACTATTGGGCATCTTTTTCTTTTTCTATTTTTTTGACTCTTGGACTTCTAGCAATTCAATGGCAATTTCATATTTGATAATTGATATTTAATATATCAATATAAGTATGAAATATGGTGTATCAGTGACTAAGATAATGTGCTTTACTAGTATTTCAAACAAACTATAGTTTTTGAGACAATTTAGAGGCAACTGAACCCCTCTTAATAGCTCCGCCTAGCTGCCTACACAGCCAGCACCCTTGGCCGCCTAGGTAGTCGAACCCGTGTTTTTAGACCTTAGTAAGGTCCATATCAAGGGTTTTATTAACAAAGTTGAGTTTGGTAGAAAATTTATTGAAAAGGAATGAATTGCTGGAGGAAGTCGAAAGAATCATGATTACACACAAGTTTCACCTTAAGGTTCCATAGTTGCTTCATTGAAGTGGAAAAAGTACCCAAGCAAATGGTGGGACTTCGTCACCAACTATTCAAAAGGCCTCTGAAGGACACGTCAAACTCAACAAGCTTGATATGCAGCTTCTCCCCACCCTTGGCATCTGACGCCACTAAAGTTTTTTTTATTTCTAGATTTTATTATATAGAGACTGACATTATTTTGATCAACTAGTTTCTTTTACTTTCGTAGGATATTTAAGTTTCTTTAGACGTAGAGAATTGAGGGGTAGAGTTGGAAATCTAATTTTGAGATGATAAAAGGCTAGATTTAATAGTGTTTGGGGTTTTCTATTAGGGCATGATAGGGTTTTAAAGTTCCTATTATAAATATAAAAGTTTGTTTTTAATCTTATTATACATATGTAAGACCTAAACCAAAAAACTACGACATAAGAATAGTGATTGAGGGTTGTGTTTCAAAGATCTTTCTTCCTTTTTCTTTTTTTTTTCTTCTTTTTGTTGTTTGGTTGTGGGGAGGACTCCCTAGGAGACCATGAAAGCCCTCCTTGCCTACAAACCATCCTTGGGCATTTCTCCAACTGATGCAGTACAAAAATTACCAGAGACTAACACCCGACAAAATAACCGTGTTTTATAGAGAAAAATAAAAACCAAGAAGGAAATCGCAAGCAGAAGGAACAAACGTGTGTATCTGAGTCCTCCGCAAGAGCCCACAAGCATAAGAGGGAAGACAAATACCAACAAAGGGCCACTCTCTCTCTCTTTCTGTCTCTACACGATCTGTAAAAGATCACTTTCTTTTCTATTCGCGTCAAAAAATTCAATTGTACAATATGAGATGTCCCCCTTTTTAAAAGTACTAAAAAAACCTCCTATTAGACTCCAACTCTATCAAATATCCTAATAGACTACAACTCTTTATTTAATACTTACTAAACAGACCATATCACATGAACTTCAGCACTATCTAATACTTAATAAAAAGGACGGACTTCCTAATACTAACTAAAAACCAATCAACAATACGAACTCATAGAAAAAATTAGACTTATCAAATTAACCCAAAGAATTCAAGATTAATCTTATTTCTAACAAAGTAACCCCAATAAAAATAAAGATAAAAAAGATACACCCATAAAATAATAATAATAATAATAATAATTAAGTCCCCCAAAAAATGAGAAAAATAAAAATATTGAATCCATCCGGTCTTGATCTGCATCATTCTCCCCTAGTTGGAGAAAACACGACTTCGAGTTTTAAAATGCGCTAAGGTAAAAATTTTATTAGTCTCGCATCCTTCTTCAACCCGAATATTGCATCCTTCTTCAGCTTGAATATTGCAAACACAATCCTGAGACCTGTGGGTTATGGGCCCACAAGCACAAAAGTGAAGAAAAATACCCATAATGGGTCACTTTCTCTCTCTCTCTCTCTACACGATCTGTAAACGATCACTTTTTTTTTAATCACGTTAAAAAATTCAATTGTACAACATGAGACATCCCCCTTTTAGTTCCAAAGAAAACCTCCTAATAGACTCCAACCATATATAATATCCTAATAGACTACAACTCTTTATCTAATTACTAAAAAGACCACATCACGTGAACTTCAACTCTATCTAATACTTAATAACAAGGACAAATTTGTTAATATTTACTAAAGAGGATGGACTTGTTAAAACGTACTATAAAACACTCAACAAAACGGACTCATAGAAAAAAATAGACTTATCAAATTAACCCAAAGAATCCTAGACCAATCCTATTTCTAAAAAATCAACCCTAATAAAAATAAAAATAAAAAAGATACACCCATAAAAAAAATAAAGAAATAATTAAGTCCCCTAAAAATTGAGAAAAATACAAATACTTAATCCATCCGGTAATGATGGAGATCAAGACCGAATGGATTCAGTATTTTTTATTTGATAAGTCTAACTTTTTTTCTCTGAGTCTGTTTTGTTGAGTGGTTTTTAGTAAATATTAGCAAGTCCATCCTTTTTAGTACGTATTAACAAATCCGTCTTTTTCATTAAGTATTATGTAGAGTTGAAGTTCGCATGATATGGTCTTTTTCGTAAGAATTAGATAGGGTTGTAGTATGTTAAGACATTAGATAGAGTTGAAGTCTATTAAGAGGTTTTTTTTTAGAACTTTTTTTAAAAAGGGAGACGTCTCATATTGTACAATTGAATTTTTTGACGTGAACAAAAAAAAAATAGATCTTTTACAGATCGGGCACAAAGAGAGAGAGAGAGAGTGGCCCTTTGTGGATATTTTCCTTCCCTCTTATGCTTGTGGGCCCATAGCGGAGGACTCAGATCCACACATTGTTCCTTTTGCTTGCGATTTCCTTCTCGATTTTTTTCTATCTTGAAAATGCAGTTATTTTGCAGGGTTTTAGTCGCCGGTAAATTTTGGTATTAGAGCATCAACGGATTGTTGTGGATCGTGGTATTTGTCTCTAAACATCATGGCTCATCGACATGGTCTACAGTCGGGTATCAGGAATATCCTCATCCAGCGAGAGCGAGACCTCTGAGATCACCGAGATCTTGTCAAAATCTGAGATCTTGAGATCAAAAATTTGATAAGGCAAATAGAGGAATTGACCCAGTACTTGGTGCAAAATCTAACTTCGACACACTATGATAACGATATTGAGTCGGACGCTATTTTCGAGAACTCGTTTCATGCACACGCTCTGCATCGAAAGCCTCACGGTCGAGAGAGTGATCTAGTTAAGTTTGATGAAGAACCAAGTAGGTTTGGATTTTCAAGAGAATCAAGATGTTGACTTGAACCTAGAGGAGATTGAGCCTATGAAGATATCTGATAAAGAAAAAGATGGAGGACTCAAAAGAGAATCGATAAGTGAAGTTGGTTCGACTATTGAATCTAGCGATCATCTAAAAGATTAAGTTTGAGCAATTTCAATAAGTTTATGTGGCTGAAAAATTGACATACAACTCTTTCCTCAAGGGCTTATCATTTTCAATGCACAATCATTATGTTTTCATTAGTGCAATTACCCACATGTCTCAAGATCATATTTGCAATATTCGCGTTGAAGAAGGATGCAATATTAAGGTTGAAAAAGGATGCGAGACTACTACAAATTTCATCTTAATGCATTTTAAAACTCGATGTCAAGTTTTATCCAACTTGGAGAGACTGATACAGGTCAAGACTGGATGGATTCAGTATTTTTATTTTTCTCAATTTTTGGGGGACTTAAATAATTTTGTATTTCTTTTATGGGTGTTTTTTTTAGCTTTATTTTTATCAGGGTTAATTTTTTAGAATTAGGATTAATCTATGATTCGTTGAGTTAATTTGATATGTCCAATTTTTTGCTATGAGTATGTTTTGTTGTATGGTTTTTAGTAAATAATAGCAAGTCTATCCTTTTAGTAAGTATTAGCAAATCCGTCCTTTTTATTTAGTACTAGATAGAGTTGAAGTTCATGTGATATGGTATTTTTAGTAAGTATTAGATAAAGTTGTAATCTATTAGGATAATAGATAGAGTTGGAGTCTAGTAGGAGTTTTTTTTTAGAACTTTTAAATAGGGGAACATCTCATATTTTGCAATTAAATTTTTTGATGTAAATAAAAAGAAAAAGCTGATCTTTCACAGATCGTGTAAAGAAAGTGAGAGAAAGTGACCCTTTGTGGGTATTTTTCTTCCCTCTTGTGCTTGTGGACCTGTAGCAAAGGACTCGGATACGCACTTTTGTTCCTTCCGCTTGTGATTTTCTTCTCGATTTTCATTTCTCTTTAAAACGTGGTTAACAAGGGATTAACCCTTTAAAAACCTTTTTTGATAGTACCGTATGTCTAGAGGTAAGGGTTTTGGATATGATCAGGGCCATAACCACCCAATCTTAAGTTAGTCAACCAACACATACACACCCACTAAAGAGCAAAATCCACCATAGTTCTTATTTACATATTCCCACAGCCTTTAAAGCCACAAACCCCAACAGACAAATCCTAGCATGCAATGACATAAACTAATATCGTTTGCAAGTTGTTAAGCATAAGGGAATCAATGCATACATGGTTCTCATGAGCACAATAATTGCTCCTAAAATGTGATTATCCATCAGATAATCTATCAAAGTGATAATTGGTGTAGAGACTAGTGAGACATGACCAAATACTTCTTCTAGGTTTTGAAAGCTTCCGATGCAAATTTTTTGTGAACCTTTCAGTATCCCACTCAATGAATAGAATTGAGCAACAGTAATGACTGGATAGCCAAAGATCCATTTTCAGTAATGATTTCACACGAGTCACTGAAGAAACAGCAGAAAAACAACCAAAAACTGCTAAATTCATTGTATTTGTATGAATTCCTAGCATATCCCGTGGACATGACATAAATCCAAAAAACAAAATGGATATGTATGAAAGGAAAACAATTTATATTACAGATTATGAAGATTTAGAACCATGGTTGCTGGCATACAATGAATTAAGCCAATTGAAATAACCCAAAGTTGAAGTTTGCAACCGTGACTTAGAATACGGGTTAATAGATTTGCTAAGTACAGAAGTATGAGACTTGAACTTTGCATCGCATAGTTTTCATTGTGAAATGACTTCAATTATCATCAGAAACATCTCCAAGAGCACTAAGCAATTTAGGAAGAAAATAGCATGTCAAATATGCCTTAATTTAGATAAGGGAAAAGTTTATATAGAGCCGAGGCTCTAAACAAACAAATTTGAGCCTTACCTCAAAAATTTCATTAGAAGACGTTGTTTTGATGCTCAAATATCTTCAAATCGATCATCTCGACATCAAGATGCATGGACAAGAGAAAAAAATGGATTTCAAGTTTTGAAACTAATGTATTTTGTAGCGCATTTTTTAACCGTCAATTTTTAAGATTTTCAAGTTTTTATAGATCAGTCAATCTACACTATTTTTGAAGCTTTAAAGTTTATAAATAAATATAAAAATATATTTTAGGGCTATTACAAAGATTTTCAATATTGAAATCACATTTCTCGACACTATTTGAAGGTAGGCTCTAATTTGATTGTTTAGAGCCTAGGCTCTATACAAACCGCACCCTTTAGATAATGATGAAATTGAGAAATATACAAGAAGAATCTAGTAAAATGGAAACACCTGACGCCGATTTGGTAAGAATCCTGGGGAATTGTATTGGATACGCTTGCCAATGGAATCTGCAGCCTCAAGAAGAATCTCTTTTTGTCTTGTAAAGGTATAATCTTGCTTCTTTAGGCGACCTCTTTTAAGGGCATCTTTCAACGGTGGTTGCCTGACTACATTTTCGGACACATGTTGTGGGTGCAACCGTTTGCACCAGTACTCCTGAGAGCAAAGGAAAAGCAACAAACCAGAAATTCTTAGAACCAACATCAATTAAAATACAAGAAACAGGTGCAAATAAAAGACAAATTGGGGAATGTACACCTTGTAAATGATGATTTTCTGCGATTTAATTTTATCGATGAAACAAAAAAATGACCTTATCAAACCAAAATCCCGGAAACATACCAGATTCGGAAAAATTAACGTGTACACCATGCATATGATGATTTTCTGCGATTTCATTATATAATTAATAATCATACAAGCATCGAGTCAAAAAAAAAGTGTAACCGTATTCACCTATTTTTACAAAGTAATAAAAGTACCTAATGCACCACACCTAATTTCTTTTAGAAACTAAAAGTACACTTGTTTTTTTTTTTTTGCCAGGAAGTTAACTGTTTGTATTGCTGAGAGAAGAAGAGTTCATCAGTAAGAGTTGAGAGTACGCACAGACCGGGTCTCTCGATCAAAAAATAGGCCACCTGGCAGTGGTCCTGTACAAAAAATGAAGGGCTTAAAAGACACTCTCAAATAGAAGATGTAAACTGTGCAAAAAGGAGGGCTTATAGGACACACCCAATTACGAGAGAAAAACTATGCAAAAGGAATAAAAAGTGCGCCCGCAGAGGTTCAGAGCAATAAAGGAGATGGACCAACGACAAAACCATAGTCTAAGTAGCTCAACAAAAAGTCGCTTATATATGGGGCCTTCAGCTTGGGTCCAAGCGACATTCTTAGCCAGAAGATCTGCGAAGGCATTTGACATCCTCCAGATATGCATCCAAGAGACGTCTATAACCCTGCAAATATGATCAAGTTCGTCAAAAATATGGGCAAGGTACAAAGGAGGAGTGGCCTTTCCAGAGGCCCAAGATATGATGTTTTTGGCGTCCCCCTGGACATACAATTGCAAACCCCAGGTTTGGTCGAACTTCTTAATGCCCAACAAAAGAGTCATAGCCACTGCAAATTGAGAGTCTACGTGGCCTAGGTGATCTGAGTAAGAAGCCAAAATAGTACCATTGTGCTCACGAAAAACCCCACCGGCTCCAGCTAGGCCTGGGTTACCCAGGGAGCATCCATTGAAATTGCGCTTGATGATACCATCTGGGGGAGGCGACCAATTGTTGGCTCTTGAAACCCGAGAGGGTACAAGGTGTATGAGATTCTCCCAATCGTGAAGGAAAGTAACAGCCGAGATTCCAACGAAAGCCCTGTGGTTGGAAGCTCAAAAGATTACCAGTGAAGTAATCTTATGGAAGAGAACTGGAACTTCGCTTTTAATTCCACGGAAAATCCTGGAATTTCTGTCGAGCCAAGGAACCCATATGGTTGCTGCTATGGAAGCTTTCTTGAGGATTCTGCCCGACTTAGGCCAATGAGAATCGAAGGAAGAAGTAAGTAGTGTCGATATAGAGGCTGGGGTAACCCAAAAAACTCCAAAAAGTTGGATAATAAGGCTCCAAAGTTCAACGGCTAGGTGGCAATGGACGAACAGATGGGAGTTTGTTTCTTCCTCACAAAAGCACATAACACACCTATTGGGAAGTGGTCTACAATGAGAGCTCATTCAGAGCAGGCAATCCAGTTGAAAGCTTGCACTTTAGGTGGTGCGATTGTGGACGAAACTTTGGATAGAACAGAGGTGGGGTTGAGAGGGAAGGTGAGAGATTGCAGAAGTCTCTTGAAGAAAGAAGCCAACGCAAAAAAGCCAGTGCGAAAAGGGGTCCAGACCAAGGTGTCTGTACCCGAAAGGATGAGGAAAGTAGAGTGGAGGGAGGCCAACAAAGATATGAAGTCCAAAGTTTCTTCCTCAGAGAGCGTCGCCTAAAGGAGGGGTTCCAGACCCTACGGTTTTCGGAGATAAACCATTTCCTCAATCACTAGGGAGGATTTGTTAACAGCCAAGGAGTAGAGAGAAGGGAAGAGATCTCATAGGGGGTGTGGCCTAACCAAAGGTCGGACCAGAAATGCACTCTAGCACCCCCTCACGCATGAAAGCGAATGAATTGCTTGAACAGATTAAGGGAGGTCAAGAATGATTTCCAGGCACCAGAGCCCCTGGTCGGAGGTCTACCCTAAGGCAGCCAAAGATCAGGCGAAATTCTATATTTGCGGCAAAGCACTTGGGCCCATTGCGAGCTGTTCTAGGTGGCCAACCTCCACCACCATTTCCCCAACAGCGCTAAGTTGGGTTTTTTTAGAACTCTGATTTCAAGACCTCCTTGGTATCTCGGGAGGCACACTTTGTCCCAAGAGATAAGGTGGAATTTTTTTGACTCAGCTTCCAGACCAGACGAAGTTCCTCATCAGTTGGTCGAGACGTTTAGCTAATGAGGTGGGCATGTGGAATAAGGACATGAGGTAGACCGGGGAGTTGGCCCGGGTAGAGCTTTGATGAGTGTGGTTCTCCATGTGAAGGACAGGTATCTCTCTACCTTTCCATCCTGTCAATCGCCTGTCGACTTTGTTGATCACAGGAGAGAATTGCCTCTTCTTTGGCTTCCCTAGACCCAGGGACAAGCCAAGATATGATGTAGAGAGATCCTCCACTGTACATTCCCAATAGGGGATAAGGTTCCTGGTTTCAAGATTAGATAGACCTACCCCTATCATTTTGGACTTTTCCATGTTTACTTTGAAGCTCGTGGCATACTCAAAGCAAATCATAAACAACCTAAGGTTATCAATTTTCTCAAAAATGGCATCTAGGAAGACTAAAGTGTCATCTGCGTACTAAAAGAACACAATTTTTAGATATTTGTAGTGATTTTTTGAAAAAAAAAATAGAAACAAAATATTCCGATTCGGTCGATTCTCCAATCCGATCCACCGATCCGACATGGGTATGGCTAAGACCGATTCGGGTTACCGATTCGATTTTTTAAACATTGGTTACGAGTGAAAGTTAATCTTCAAATGCCGACAATGTAGGCACCACCCCTTGCCCTTTTCGGTCCTTCCACTATAACTAACTCAAACCTCCTAACAAGTGTTGTACTTGGTTGGCACCAAACATGGCCAGCCCACCTAAGTCTACTCTCTCTCATTTTATCGCCTATTGGTGCCACACCTAAGTTCTCTTGAATAGATTCATTTTAAATTCTATCCCATCTTGTCTTGCCACTCATCCATCTCAACATCCTCGTCTCCGCTACACTCATTCTATGGGTATATTGTTTTTGTCCGCCCAACATTCTACCCCATAGAGCAAAGCTGGTACCACCACTGTCCTATAGAACTTTCCCTTTAGCCTCCATGGTATGCGGCGATAACATAAACTTTCAGTTGCACATCTCCACTTCACCCACCTAGCTCTAATTCTATGTGCGACATCTTCCTTGATCTTTTCATTTTTCTGGATTATCGACCCAAGATATCGAAAGTGCAATCTCGGTCAATCTTATCTACTTCCTCGTCTCTGCTCCTATTATTACTAAACTTGCGCTCCATATACTTTGTCTTAGTCCGACTAATTTTAAAACATTTGGATTCTAGAGCATCCCTCCAAAGTTGTAACTTTGTGTTGACGTTGTTTCGAATCTCATCAATCAAGACGTTGTTTCGAGTCTTATCAATCAAAACTATGTCATCTACGAACAACATGCAGCACGGTACCTCATCCTGTAGGTGCCTAGTTAAATTGTCTAAAATTAAGACAAACAGGTACGGGCTCAATGCTGACCCTTGATGTAGATCTATTGTCACTAAAAACTCACTCGTCTCTCAACTACTTGTTCGTACACTAGTTAATGCTCTATCATACATATCTCTCACCAAGTCAATGTAGTGTTTAGAGACGTCTTTCTTTTCCAATACCCGCCAAATCAATCTTGAGGTACTCTATCATAAGCTTTCTCTAGATCAATAAAAGACCATATGGAGGCCTTTTCCCTTCGCCCCAAACTTCTCAATCAGTTGCCTAGGTAAGCAAATAGCCTCAGTTGTTGACCTTCTTGACATAAAACCAAATAGTTTCGAATACACTTGTTTCATGCCTTAGTCGTTGCTCAGTGACTCTCTCCCAGAGCTTCATAATATGAATCATAAGCTTGCTCCCTCGATAGTTTGCACAATTCTATGTCACCTTTGTTCTTGTAAATAGGTACCACAATACCTTTCCTCCTTTCGTCTTGAATTTACTTTGTTCTCAACACCTTATTGAACAACTTCATCAGCTAGTCAATGCCAATTTCCCCATACACTTCCAAACTTCTATCGGGATACCTTTTGGTCTTAAAGCTTTTCCTATCTTCATCTTTTTTAAAGCTTCTTTCACTTCTGATATCCTAATCCTATGAACGTATATATGACCTCTGTCGCCACTTGTACCAACAGTCCTTTCTACCAATACATTACCACTGTATTTGTCATATATATATATATATATAATATATATATATATATATATATATATATATATAGGATTATGTTAGGGTGTTCACACTAAGGAGTAATTTATTATTGTACTTAACAAATTTTTGACACTTCTATACCCTTGTTTTGTACATGGAGCATTTTTTTAGTAAGGGTATTTTTTATCATTAGGTGGGGTGTGACATCACCTACATGGAGTGTGCCGTCTCCATGTGGGTGATGTCACACCCCATGTGGATGACGTCACACCCCACCTAATGACAAAAAATACCCTTGCTAAAAAAATGCTCCATATACAAAACAAGGGTATAGAGTGTCATAAATTACTCCATAGTGTGAGCACCCTAACATAACCCATAGATATATATATATATATATGGAAAAAGCTAACAATAGCTGCGCAACTATAATGAATAGTAATATAGGTGGAATCCCAACCGTCAAATCTTCATCAAGTGGTTTAGAATGCATACAACTATATGAATTTTAATATTTTTAAAAATCGGATCATAATGAAATTTTATACGTGTGTACTAAAAAATAAGTCGCACAATTAAAAATATATAAAAAATATTTTCCAAAATATAAAATGACCGAATAGGGCTGAAAAATGATGGGGGTAATTTGGTCTTTTAAAATTGCTGAAAATAATGTTTTTATATTTTTATATGGTGCACGATAGTGTTAGATATATACACCCAAAATTTCATCTTAATCAGATTTATAGAAAAAATTAAAATTAAAATAGTGATATGCATTCTGAACCACATGATGAAGATCAGATAGCTGGGATTCCACCTATTTTACTATTCATTATAGCTGCCCAGCTATTGTAAGGTTTACTCTATAGTGTGAGCACTCTAACATACCCATATATATATATATAGAGAGAGAGAGAGACGCACATACACACACATAGGGATTGTATACAATGAGACTATTTACCTTTGATACAAGATGGTCACAATTACTTACAACCATCCGAAGTGAAATTTGATAGCTTGGATGTGTGACAAAGTTGGAGAAAATTTCTTTTGAAGTTTGTGCTTGGGCAATGGAATAATTGCAGCCACCCAATTTCACATCCAATGATCAAGATTAATATGACCACCTTGTACCAAAGGTAAACGGTCTTATCTATACTTTCACATATATATATATATATATATATATACATGAGTAATGATCATATGAGACCCTCCCACATCCATGTGAGTAGGACCCCAAAGGATCACCATTAAATTTGACACAGATCTCTAGAAAAGTTATCACATGGTTGAAGGGCTTGACTTTCTAGAGATCTATACCAAATTTAATGGTGATCCTTTGGAGTCCAACACACATGGGTGTGGGAGGGTCTCATAGGATCATTACTCTATATATATATATATACTCTTTTTTTTTTCTTGGATTGTATATTAGAAAGAAGTTAGCTACCTAGAGAAGTAGCAACAAGATTTCGATAAGGGTTAAAGTTCAGTTGCTTGGTTCATAATGGACATTTCAGTTGCCACAAAAAATAAGAATATCTACTTTTTTGGAAAGAAAGTTGTAACTTACCTAAAAGTTTTTTTGGAAAGAAAGTTGTTATTTATCTAAAAGTTAGCTGAAAGATCTTTAGTACGTTTAACAGCAAACTACAGTGGTCATATTCATAGGTACCTTGATAAAAAGGAAGACGCTTGAGTTACTCTCAAAACAGGAAGACATTTAGAGAAGGAAGACATTCAATCTGAATTTTATTTTTGTGGTTGTTTTCTTGGGTATGGATTTTGTGATGCGCATCTAGACATAACTGAGTATGTTTCATAAGTAATTTTAAATAAATTTTACCTTATATAGTTATTTTTAAGTGTGATGGTGCTTCAGGCTAGGTTGCCTCTGGCAAACAACAAATTTACTGTTCTGCAAACATACTTATCCTGTCCCAACGACTAAACATTTGTGAGGTCTAATTATCTTTAGAAATTCCATTATGCCAACAATTTTATCCAAAAAAGGGGTTGTGAAGAAATTCAGAAATTGCAATTAAGGTTTCGTGTGAGACAAAAAAAAAATTGATTTTCCATTCACTTCCATTGCTCCAAACCGTGGGGCTGTCACATACACAAGGCTCTTGGGCTCTTGGCACCTCTCAACACACCGATACGACATGCAAATCCAATGTCTAGAAAGTTAGAAAACTCTACTTCTTAACAATATTTTTTCAAACCGCTTAAAATCACACCGTCCCCTCCATAAATGAGGTAAAAACGTATCATTTCTAAAAGGACAAATTTGTTGATCGTGCTTTTTTACGCACATATCCCATACATATATCTGCCTTAGTAACGTAATGGTGGAATTTATGCTTACTGCAGAAAATGAATGTAGCAATGCACTCAAGCTTTGGTCTGGTATAGAAGAAGTGGGTTATGCATAGAGCAAGAGCAAATGGGAACTACGTGGTAAGTCTCAAAAGATGTAAAGGAGTAATGTGATGGAGGAAGAGACCTAGATAAGGACTTCGAGGCCAAGAGTGAAAACAGGCATTTCTTGGAGAGATAGGTTCGCAGGTGTCAAACGAGTGAGAAGGATTCTAAAGTAAAAGAAAAGGAAAGGATGAAGACCAGATACTGAAAAGGACAAAAGTGCGGGCACTAAGTGAGATGAGTTACCATTGGTAGAAAATTGGCAGATAAGAAACATCAAAATATGAAGTATCCGCCGATGCCCTTAGGAGGAAGGAAGTGCCTACTTATATTCGGCTCTTAAGAAGGAAAATTTATGAACAGGAATTTTCCATATTATTGAAAGATAATTGCATTTTAATATCATATAACTTGTTTAAATTTCGAGATGTGAAAGACATGGACTCAGAAAGAGACTATGATGGGTTGAGTGGAGATAGGGTCCAGTAGCTTCCTGCTTCAATGAGCCAATTTAAGTTGATGTTAGTTAGCTAAGCATAAAGTATGTTGTTCCTGGACATAGACCCCAGATATATCACCAAGTTGAAGGTCCCTTTTTCATCTCGATAGAAATTATGAAGTAAAAGTATGAAAGTTGGATAGGGAGGGAAGTTCCAGTCCAGCAGCAAGGGCAGTAAGAATGGCATTGCCAGGTAAAGTCCTTTCAATGAAGTCACTCCATCTTTATCACAATTAGAGAAGCTAAACCAATCACTTCTAATAAACTCAAAGCTCAATATTTGATTATTGGAGAGGCTTAATAGAACTAGAATGGCCAATTGAACAAAAGGAGGCAACATTGGCATGGCCATGGAATATTCAGCATAATGGAAGATGGAGAAATCTTAGTGGCCACATAGACAATGATCCACTTGATGAGTATAGTTTCAGACATATGCAACAAGATATGCATGTAAAACTCAAGGAAAAAACCAAATTCAAATGCCAAAGAAAGATATCTTCAATTATTTTTTACTGTTTACCAGAATGGCCAGACATTACAACCAAAATACTTCTACATAAAGACCAATAGCCATAACTTTCGTTACTGTGTATAGGGTACACGACAATATGAGAATGGAAACTCAAATATGAGGTCCCTCACCAATATTCGCTTTGATACCATATAACCAAACTAATTTGCAGTTTATTAAAAAACAGAACATGCGAGGCGCAAATGAACATAAACAAATGTAAACAAGCTGAAAATGACCACAGTAACCATAAGGCGAGAAATGAGATAAATATAGATGATTTGATGACTTTCTTTTTCTTTCTGTTTTTTAGTATGGTTACAGTACTGTAGATTAATAATTAACAAAATATAGAAGATTTTATGTATAAAGAAAACATATAAATTAAACATACACTCATCTCTCAGTACATACATCTCAAAAAAGAACATATCAAGAGTACTCCATAAAAAAGTGAAATGTGGCATCATCCTACTCTTAAGAAAAGGCAGGGGAGCAAAAGAAAAAGGATCCATATGAATTATTTGAGTCTAAAATATCAGCAACAACTTCTCAAAAAATCATTCAACCAAAGAAATTTGGGCATCCACATGCATCACCTTGAAAAGCGGGTGCACATCATCATCTATATTGAACACTGTGAACTCCAAAGTCACCCTTGATGCAGTGTACAGAGCAATTTCTTTCTGTAATAACAACACATGTTAAAAACTCATATCACAGAAGCGGGATTCAACAAATGGACATTGATTTTGTTACAAATTAAAAAAGCAGGTAACAGAAACACAGAATAGGATGCAAGTCCAATGTAAGTACATAAACAAAAAATAAACAAAAAATGATGACACTGGAGGCATGACTTGTTAAAATGCTAAGTCAATTGGAAGCCACCCAGTCATAAAAAATCACAGAGAACATTAAAATTTATAGTAGAAAACCCATGTTGGCCAACTTTAAAAACTGTCGGACCAGAAGTTTTTTGCACGAAACAAAAAATTCAGAAACTTCAGTCGCTTTAGGGACCTTCTCTTTTGCACACCAGTTTGATCTTTTCAAAGCCAAAAACAATTCCCAAGTTTTCAGTGAAATACCATATTTGAATAGGGACCAAAAAAAAGATCCCAAGACTAAATACTCCTTCAAAAAAGGCACTTCGAGAGTATTGTTTAAATTTCTTAAAATATTTCTAATCCTTCAAAACTAGTTTTAAAAGATAAAGTTTTGGATCAGCCAACAAATCCTATGCAAAGGAGGAACTCCATTACCAATCATTGAAATGGCCTTTGAAGGATTCCACAAACAAAACAAGCTCAAGGTCAAGCTTCTCCCAAACTGAGGGAAATGATGCAATTAGTGTTTTTTATTTTTTTATTTTATTGGTTTTTAGGGTATTAAAGTATAGGTTTACAGTTATTTGGGTTTCTAGTTTCTAGGATATTTGCTTCTTTTTTGTAGAGAACTGAAGGATAGAATTGGAGGTGTAACTTTTGAAGGATAAAGTGATAAGATTTAGTATTGATTAAGATCGTTTAAGGAGCGAGTTAGGTTTAGGGATTTTTGTCATATACATATGTTAAGTGTTGGAGAAAGAAAATAGCTGAGAAGAAGAATTTGTTTTGAGCCTTATGAAAAGATCTTTTCCAGGGTGGACTCCCCTAGAGAAACGGAGAGCGGGTATGTCCTGCCACCCTTATTTTTTTATTTCTTTTTTGTTCTTTCCCCTTCTCCCTGCATCAGTGAATCTAAAAGCCTCTGCTCACAAGTTTACTAGTTCCAAATTAAAAACCATGTCCCATAATACCTATTTCCTACTTCAGTATTTTTCTCTATCATTATAAAGATGCTATTATTTCCTTTGAACGTGCTAAATGCTATCGTTCTCAGGCATTTTTTAAGTGATGGGTTTGAGTAACTAAATAACAGTGAAACCTACTAAAATCGCAACCTACACAATTATAAATATTTAGTGGGTAGTATCAGTTAATCAAATGAAGTATAAACAAAATCCTTGATGAAAAACTCATGTACTATCTATTCATTTCGCAACACCTACACTACCTGGGTCAGATACATTCTTTTATACCAGTAAAAAGTAAAATGCTATATGATTTATCCTAAAGAAGGTATATCACTGGTTTTTCTTTGATAAACATTTTAGATTTTATTAAGAAAAAAAAGACTACATCAAGGAGACTCACGTTCAGAACACGCCAATTGACAAAGAGACAAATAAACAATAGTGTGGCAGCTAGATGCCAAGCCATACATAAAGGCACATGACACAGAAATGTGGTATGAGAGGTAGTCAAACATAAAACAAGGAGCAGAAGTTGCCTAAAAGCAATCAAATTGGGAAAATTCCCCCTTGATTCTATGTAGGTTTGGTTATTCATGCAAAACCAAGAGGTCATATCGTATGGGGCATCCTCTCGAGGAGGGCTTGGATTTTGACGTAATGAACATTTTTGACGCCGCAATCTGGATATCATACACGCTAGGGGGGCATATTGCAAATACTCCACGAATTTTTAAAGCAGAAAAATCAGTATGTAGATAATGAACTATTATATGATACCCATGACAGAAGGTAGAAAACCAGAAAGCAAATGCCTTCCTAACATGACCATCCATAAAACCATCATTCAAAGGATTAAAATGTATTTTGATATATGGTGGTGTTTGTGTCCTTCAAAGGCCTTGACCCTTGACAGCTTTAAAAACCACATGAAGTCGATATATACTCCAATGGGAATGTGATCCATGTAACACTAGAGAGGCATGCTTTGTAATGCATGTTGACCCATCCATGATGAGCAGTATTAGCATGGAAAGAGTCCAAAACCCTTACCCCTAGGCATATGACACACATCGTGGAGGGTTTTATTGTAGGGTCATCCCTTGTTCAGGTCAGAGAGATGACCAAGTACGTTTTGAGCTAGGACGCGAGTGGTCTCCTATATGCGGATGAAGGCATGCAAGGGCAAGGGCCAAATCCTCAACAACCACCACATGACACGTACACATGATAGCTGCATTTTGGAAAGCGACCCAAGCGGATTCGTAGGCATGTGTTAAAGAGAGGACCCTCTACGTTGTTACAATATTGTGCGTCCATCCTTCCAGATATAACTTGTTCTTAGGGGGGAACCTATAATCCACACATTAGATTTGTGTCCCTCCTATTTGTTGGCTAACTTCGATGGGCTAATCATAAGCTAGTGCGATTGACTGTGGGTCATGAATCCCATTGGATTGGTTTGAGAAGACAGTCTGCATGTCACAAGCTTTTAAAATAAGTGAAGTGCCATAGTGATTTGCATGTTTCTGACCCATTGGACCCAGTCCTCTTCTAAATGTGCATTTTTATGGTTTAGAAAAATTATAGAGCAATAAAAAAAAAATTAAACAAAATTTTGTATTTTATTTTTGCCTAGGAATTTTAAAATTCAAAGTAATTGTTTTTACATAATTATTTTCTGCAAAAATATGTCTTTCTAAAAATTTATTTAGTGAAATAGAAAAATTGTGGCGCCCACAAGGCCCACACACCCCATCTCTCTCTTTTTCTCTCCGAGGGTAATTTGGTGGTTATGGTAGAGAAGTTTTCGAGAGATAGGGACTCCGGATTTTGTGATAATTTTATTTTTTGTAAAATAAAATATAAAGGATAAGGTTTTATCTTAACATGATTTATAAAAGGATCAGGATAACACTACTAGAAACATGAGGTTCCTAGAAAATATGGGGTTAAAAACTAATCCCATGAGGATTCGAAGAGGATGTGGGTCAAGGAAGCTAAGGGTAAAGGTTTTAAACTCCATCCCTTCATGATGGCTGATTTAGGGAATGGACGGCTCAAATTGAACCTCTCTTCACCCAAGAGATCACCACAGATTCATTGGTCCAAAATTGAATCCTAATCTAGGATGGCTTGCCCTAGACCCCAGATAACATTATAACTAAGGGGCTACCCCCTGTTCTCAGAACTTGAAATCAGAATCTCTCCCCATTCTCCTTCTCTCTCCAGGGGCCAAGCGCACAACCTAGAAGGATCCTAGGGTGGCACGCATCCTTAGGAGGCCTACTAGGAGGCACACTTAGCCCAGCCATAGCTCAGGAGAGGTGCCCCACCAGGCTTAGTGTTAGCCCTAGGGTGGCATGTCCCACAGTGAAAACGGTTGAAAAAGAAACCCTAATTGTGTTCAGTGTTCTCTCTCAGTTATGCTCTCTACCCTAAGCTTCCCATCTTGAAGAGGATTCAAAAGGGACCATAAGATCGGTGTGTTATTGGTTTAGTGATCAAAGTGGGTGTACTAAGTCCTATGGGGTGATCCTAGGCATTCTCTTGTTCCAGTAAGTGGCTTCCTAGTAATCGATTCATATTTACTTTTGTAATTGATTCTTTCTTTATGAATAAATTTTATGTTTAAAGGCAGTAAGAGTGGATCTCTAGATTGCAAAAAGTGTACTAAGTCCTATGGAGGTGATCCTAGGCATTCTTTTGTTCCAGTAAGTGGCTTCCTAGTAATCGATTCATATTTAATTTTGCAATTGATTCTTTCTTTATGAATAAAGTTTATGTTTAAAGGCAGTAAGAGTGGATCCCTAGATTGCAGTAGGTTTTACTTTATACCTTTTGCATTGAATGTGGCCCATGTAAGTGGACAATTCGGTAATAATAAAGAAATAAAACGAAAAACTTTTGACTTCATATACTGTGCTTGTTGTTCCGCATGTCCACCTTTCAATTATAACATCCAAAACATGCACAAAAAAATGAAAGCTTGCATTAAGATCAAACCACTCATAAGTAAGTGATACAAATGACCACAAATCTACTTGAAAAAATAAACTTTTTTTTTGGGCTGAGAGCAAAAACAACATAGTTCTTTTCTGGAAAATAGATGCATTAATTTTCCATTTCAGCTCATTAACCTGATAGAAGGCCAAGCATTGGAGCACAAATTTGTCCATAGAATCTGCTTTCAGATCAATAACTGTGTCATAATCTTTCACCTGTTCCACAAAAATGTAAGAAAGTAGGGGTCAAATTACAAATGCCAAGAAGCTAGAAAGTCTAGGACAATAAAACATAGCTATGATGTACACACCGCTTCCACATAATCTCCAACCGCATGGTAACTAGAGGCACGTAAGTACAGACTTTCTAAATCAGATGACTCAATACTCAATGCAACAGACAAATCTTTGATGGCACTCCTGTAAAATTCAAGAGTTATACAATTTAAAAATAAAATAAAAGAGAAAATATCAGATGCTAAGAGAACACATCCACCCAACTGAAAAAACCACAGCTTGCAAAATCCATCCAACAAGTGTGACAATATTTGCTATTAATAGTGCGGCGTAGAGGCAAACTAATTGCTCAACACAAATAGTTCCAGCTAGACAAATACATAAAGATTCAGATATAATCACTCTCAACTACCAAGAATTTACAAATGAAATCATGTCAACACCGATCAGGAAAAGGGAAACAAAAGAAAAAAAAAAAAGGAAAGTGGCACCTTCAGCTTCTTGAGAATCTGGTATGGCCCAAACCGTCACTACATTAACTTGATGTAAACCAATTGGGAACCTCTCACGCCTCAAATGTACCATGACATAGTCTCCTACAAAACATGAGCGGCAGGGTAAACGTGCATCTGCAGCCGCCTCTATGAAAAAAATGTGCAACATGAGGCACATCAAAGAGCTCTTGACAAAAAACAAAATGGGACATTTTTGGAAAAGGGTCCAACACTACAAACTCTCTATGCTCTGTTGGACTCATCCAGTAATGAGCTATGTGTGGGAGGCAAACTCCACAAGTGAGATCTATACAGTGTTGTGGATCTCATATAGGAGGAAGCTCCTTAAATTGCCCCAAGAGGGTGAATCTCCTCTGCTGTCTGCATCTCCTTACTCCCCACCTCAATAGCGCTCCTTTCAATTTAACCTCGATTCACTCATCTTTGCAATACTGCCTAGGATCCTCATAAGAATCAGCCACATACACTCTTATCTTCTTCCTCATCTAGTGTTTGGCTCCCCTTGGAACCACACACACAAAAGACATCTTCAGTTGTCTTTCAGATATGCTTACGAGGAAGCGCCATCATAACACCTATAGCATGCGCAATATGCGGCAACTGCTCCCTGATCCACTGGAGGGAGTCATAATGTTGATCAAGCCTTTGTTTGATGGACTGCTGCAAACCACCCCTAACTTGACCATGCCCATGGCATTGGCTATGGCAACAGACTCAGCTACAACCTAGTTCTCATTGCCTTGATTTTCCACGCATTGAGAACTCACCTAACCCAAAGATGGAATTCTACTAGATTTTAGAAAGGGCACTTCCTACACTCTAGATGGCTACTAAGACAATATACCCGACTTGGGAGTTCTTTGACAGCAATCAAAAGACCTCAACAACTCTCTTAACTCAAAGATAACACTTAAAACACTTGGGAATACCACATCACATAATAGGACAGCATCAAAGGGAGTTGAAAGCACAATTACCCAGAACGGAAGTAACAAGATATCCAGGATCCCTTGTACATGATCAAGCAAAGGGACCGAGAACCCTGGATACCAGGGAGAATGTTCCATATCTGCAATGGAGCATGTTCCTTGTCCACTACGAAGCATGTTTTTTAACAAGTGAGATTCTGCTATGCGTAGGTTCGAGATACACGAAGTTCACTTTCCCCTCTATTGTAATTTGGGAAGCGAATCCTAACCAACAATAGGTTTATCTTTACCCAAATTCACAAACCCAAGTACCAAAGTAAACAAGAACCATGTCATTGAAATTCTGTATGATTTTTTCTCGTCATTGGACTATGATTTCAAGCGAGTAGTGATACTTAAAATCCAATATAGCCTACCCAAGTTCCCGGGCATGAAAGGAGCTTTATGTGCATCTTTTACCTCGGTGATGTGTCCATTGCCTCGGCGATCTCTCTCTCTCTC
>NW_006495273.1:11671456-11762662 GCF_000471905.2 Amborella trichopoda | reverse complement strand
CTCTCTCTCTCTCTCTCTCTCTCTCTCTCTCTCTCTCTCTCTCTCTCTCTTGTCAAGTGGTGAATATTTCCATCTCCCTCTCCCACACAATGACAAGAATAAACTCTCAAAACTCCCCTTGTGTAATTTTACTGAAACTAGCGAAACGACAAAAAGCGGGAATAGAGAGGAAGCATTTTTTAGAGGAAATCTCGTACTTTTAGTGAAGGAACCCCTTTTCAACAAAGGAAGCATTTTGTAGAGGCAATCTCATACTTTTAGTAAAGGAACCCCTTTTTAACTACAAATTTAGTGAAATTTGTTGATCACGTCCTCAGTCCTCGAAAGAGCTGCAACACAACTAACTTTTGTATCTTCTTCCAACTTCTTCCTTCTCTCTCCTTGCCCACTCTTGTTGCCTTTCTTTGAAATCAGACACGAGTCAAAATGACAAGGTGTGTATAGTTTGTGTACTACACAATATACATCATGGCATTTAGAAAGTTTTTTGGGTATTAAAGAATTGGAGATCAACACTCCATTGCAATTAGAACAAAATATGTGCAACTGAAACTCGCTTCCAAAGGACATGATACTCGGTTCCGAGTTGGTGGAGTCGTGGTTCCGATTGATCATGGAGCCGTGTTTTTTGGCATAGGGATCTGTATGCCATTTAAGAGGAATTGGATCCCCTACTTCCCTTATTCGAGAACCCAAATATCGCAGAATCGCCCAGAATCGAGGTCCCTTGTATCGGAGTACGGGATCGAGTTTCCGGAGTAGAAGCAAACCCCTCCTTGGAAGATCCCAATAACTATGTTTGAAAGTGAAGGAACAACACATTAAAACCATAATGAATACCTTGCTAACATATGGGACAGCAATGAAGGAACCCTCCTCTGTCATAGACGGCAGAACCCCATTACCATCCATGTTCCTTCTCTCTCCTCTTTCTTCTATCATGGATGACGGAACCCCATCACCACCCACGTTCTATCTTTTTTTCTTCCCCTTTGTCATGACGACAAAACCCTATCACCATCCACGTCCTATCTCTTTTTCTTCCCCTCTGTCATGGACGGCGAAACCCCATCGCCGTCCATGCTTCTTTTTGTCCCCATCTTCATCCATGGTTCGTTTCTCTCCTCTCTTCCCTCTCCTCCCTTCCCTATTCTCTCTCATCATCCTTATTCTCTCTCTTCTCTCAACTTCCTTATTCTCTCTGTTCTCTCTCATCTTCCCTATTCTCTCTCTACTCTCTCATCTTCTCTCTCTTCTCTCTCTTCTTCTCTATTCTCTCCCTTCTCTCGCATCTTCTCTCATCACCTTCTCTTTTATCTCTTCTCTTTCTTCTTCTTTCCACCTCTCCCTTTTCTCTTTCTTTTCTACTTCCCTCCCTCTTCTTCTTCTTTCTCTTCTTTATCTCTCCTCCCCTCTTCTACGATTTCTTTTCTTCTCTCATTCTTTCTCTTCCTCTCTCTTCTTTCTTTCTCTTCTTTCTCTCCCATTTTGACCAAAAGACAGTTAAGTTTAGCACTGCCACGGTCGTTTCATTGTCGATCAGTATTGTCATCGTGTCGTTCTAAGTTACCGTGCCTGTTTTTTTGCCCCGTCAAACTCGTTGTTGTGTCAGGCTGGTTGTTGTTGGTGTTCTGTCATCGAGTAGTATTGTCGTGTTCCATTCTGCGTTACCATGCCCATCTTGCTATCACGTCAGGTCAATCATCATATCAATTTAGCCATTGTGCTAAGCTAGTCGTCGAGTCAAATGTCTCCTTCTTTTCTTCTCTTTGCTCCCTTATTCCTCTTTCCTCCAACTCTCGTCTCATCTCTTTCCCCTTTGAATGTGCACGCTCATGCGTATTTACCCCAAGGATAAAGTGGAGTCCCTTGACCACTTGTCTTGTAAAATTAACCATGTGAATGTGATTGTAGAAATATGAGAGTATAGGCCATGGGGGGCGATTCCGAACCAGTTGTAGAACTGGGGGCCTTTCTTCGTGCTCTAAGAGGGCGCCCATGCAAGCCAGCCCGAGTTAGTCTTGAAACCACCTTAAATTCCTCTATAATTGGTTGGTATACCTTCCCTTGCTCCTAGATAAGGTTCCTGAGAGAGCGGTCTCAAGTCTCGGGTTCTTATTGAAACCCGAGGCACGTGCCACAAGATCACCTAGATTAGGAGGGCGAGAACGAGGCACCTAACCAGCTTGGTGGCTCCATTGGGGACTTACTACCCTTTCGTCGGATCGTTCTTGTTAGGCTAGTTTATCTTTTACTTTTCTGCATCATTTTCACATGGCATCTAGGTTCTTCAACCCATTTATCTGGATCGGGGATTTTCTCATCCCCGCATTCGCGAGTGTCCCCCAGGAGCAAGTTCCTCAAACAAGCTCCCTGTTTTCTGCTGCCTGCAAACCAGTGACACAGAGAACAACCTCGGGTTTAGAGATAGAAACCAGCACTTTGTGGCATTGGATAGTTCATGAAACGTCTCAAACCCACATAGAGGGATGTTAAAAACAAAGCCTTGTTGTAGGGTGTTTTTGATGCCCTTGCATCCCCGATGCGAATAAAGGAGGAGCCAATTGCAACCTAAACCCATGAGTACCAAAAAATGCCTAAGGACTACAAAGCCCGGACCAAATAGGCCTAATTTTGGAAGAATTCGAAAAGGTACCAGATTGATCCCAAAAAGTATGTGAGGATAGTATATCATGACCCAAAGACGCCAACCAAGTTTCGTCTCAATCAGACAAACATAAAGCTAATCAAAATGAAATTTCGTTTGCAATGCGACTCTCTAACATGCCTGAAATGCCTCATAACTGGGGCTAGATTGTCAAAGTCTTAGACGGTCTTCAAACCACCTCAAACGGACTCAAAAGGCCCAAAAACCCTAAAATACCAAATTTCGGCTCATTCGGACCCCCCAAGGGCTCACTATCCTAAAATGGGTGGGCCTTACATTATTCACATGAGGCTTTGGTGAACCAGTTTCCATTTGTGAAAACTGTGTTTTTCAAAAAGGGGATTTCTTGCAAGTGGCATAGCTTCTTCATCTTGAACTCGATCAAGCCCAATCTCATCAAGTTTCGATATATGGCACGCGCAGTGGGGGCTCTCGAATGGGGAAAAATCCTAAAGAGAAGTTGCTCAAAAATGCAGAATTTTTAAACATGAGATCCTTTCACTCCCATGGCCATTTCTTGAAGCCCTAACATCCGATAGGCCCACGAGCAGGTCCTTTACGTCTGTGACTCGAAAGGCTTCAATTGAGGTATGATTTGCACGAGATTGAGGTCAGGAAGGCACATGATTTGAATTCGCAAGAAGGCACATTTTTCTGTCGCCGGAATCCCATTTTCCACCGACCTTCAATATTATAAAAATGATCAAATGGACTCCAAATCGAGGGGTTTTCGTTGCAAAACAATCACAATGGTTCACCCTTCGATTTGTGATAAAGAAACTGACAAAAAAAACAGCAAAACGAGCAAGATCGAAGAATGAAAATTTCAAGATTATGGGTTTGGTCGGATTTTGGGTTCATCATCAAAAGTCTGATTCAAGCCTCAAAAAGCATATCAAATCGATCGTCTCGAGAAGGGCGACACTTCTACGGTGTTAGTTTGCTCGGAATGTCATCCGAAAGCTCCAAAAATAGCCCCGAATTATAGGGAAGGCATAAGGCCCCTTCTGAGGGATGGCCTTGTCATTTTCATAAGAGTTAGGATGGGCAAAACAATCATTTTCACACAAAAACGAAAATCACTTCTTAATTCATTTTATTGTATTTTTTAGCAATTAGACATGGTTTTGTGCATAGACCCTTGTTTGGTGATGACACTTTAAAAGCTCTTTTATTCATTTGTAACCCTAAGTGGAAGATAAGTTCAAAACAAGGTGCAATAGCTTGAGTTTCCTTGTGTTGTGCTTTCATTCTTCACTTCAAGAGGGAGGAGAGAAAATATTTTACATTTGAGAGTTACCCTTTTGGACCACCAACCCTAAACCCTAGATCATAGTCCCTACCCGACCCTACCATACTTCATAGATCACTAAGCACCCTAAACCCTAGAGGCCCCTACCCAACCTTATTATACTCCATAGACTACCAATCTCATCATAAACCATACTCCTCACTTAACCCATTATAGACCATAGACTCGTCTCAACCCATACACCCCTTGGTCTAAACTCCCATACACCTTAGCCCATCTAAACCCATACTCACCTAACCCCCTTGTCCTAACCCTCGCCACCAAGACCTTAGCTACTCTCAAGTAGCATCTAAGCATATCGTGACCGCACCGAGCATTCGGGTTCAAGCCACCGGCTCACCACTAGGTACCCGATCATTTTATCTCTCTTTTCTTTTCTCTATCCTCTCTTCTCTTTCTTCTCTCTTTCTATCTTTCTTCTCCCTTCTCTCTCTTCCCCTATCTCCCTCTTTCTCTCTTTCCCTCTCTCCCTCTCTCAACTTCTCCTGCTCTTTCCCTCTCTCTTCTCTCTCCTCTCTTTTTCTCTCGTCTCTCTCTCCTTTCCCTCACTCTAGCTGCCGACTCAGCCCGATCCCCTCTTTCTCTCTCCCCTTTCTCTCCCTCTCCCTCTCTCTCTAAGATGCCAACTCGACCCGATTCCCCCTCTCTCTTCTCTCTCCCCTTTCTCTCCCTCTCCCTCTCTCTTCTCTCTCCCCTTTCTCTCCCTCTCTCTGGCCACCAGCCCAATCCCGCCCTTTCTCTCTCTCCCTCCCTCTCCCTCTCTCTCCTCCTCTCTCTCGTCGGCTCGATCTCTCTGTCTCCCTCTTCTCCCCCTCTTTTCTCTCTCACTTGCATGGGGCAGCAACCCACTTACCACCCCATTCTCTCTCGTCTCCCTCCCCCTCTTCATCTCTATTTCCTCTATCTCTCCCTCTCTCATGTCTCACTCCCCTCTCTTTTCTGTCCCTCTCACGTCTCACTCTTTCTTTCCCTCTCCCTCTTCTTCTCGTTATCTCCCACTCTCTCTCTCTCTTTCTCTCATTATCTCTTCCTCTTCCTCTTCCTCTTCCTCTTCCTCTTCCTCTTACTCTCTCTCATTATCTCTTCCTCTTACTCTCTCTCTCACCCCTCTTTCTCTCTCTCTTTCCCCTCTCTCCCATTTCCTTTCCGGCTTACTCTCTCTTTCACCCCTTTCTCTCTCCCTCTTTCCCCTCTCTCCCATTACCTTTCCCTCTTACTTTCTTTCTTTCTCTATCTTTCTCTCTTCCCCTCTCTCCATCTCCCTCTCTCTCTCCCATGTTTCTCTCTCTCTCTCTTTTTCCCTCTTATTTCTCCCCCTTCTTTCCTTTAGCCTTCTCCCCTTCCGGTCCATCTTCATCTCGATCTCTCTTTGCTTTAGATCTCAGTGCTTCAGTTGTAATAAATTCCTCCTATGAGGGGGTCTACGTCAAAAATCTAGCCAAGCATTGAGAGATCTTCTCCCTTTTCTCGTCTCTCCTTTGTTCATCTTCTTTTCATCTGGATCTCTCTTTGCTTTTGAGCTCAGTACTTCGATCGTAATAAATTCCTCCTATGAGAGGGTCTACATCGGATATCTGACTGAGTATTGAGAGGTTTTCTCCTCCTTTTTCTTGTCTCTCCATTGTTTAACTTCATTTCATCTAGATCTCTCATTGCTTTAGAGCTCAGTGCTTCGATTGGAATAAATTTCTCATATGAGGGGGTCTACATCGAAAATCTGGCCAAGAATCAAGAGGTCTTCTCTTATCCCACCGTCTCCTCTTCTATATCTTTCTCTATTCATCATTCGCCAAGTAGCTCTTTAGGAGGCTCTACTGAGGTGCATGGTATAGTGGGTTTGTTCCCTAACAAAACATCTTAAGAATCCTCCAGAGCATTCAGACTTCAATCTGATACTTTTCTGTGCTACCGTTGATGCCTCTGATAGTGGATACAAAGACTAGAGCAAATTTTCAAGCTGAAAAACAAGCCAAAATGGACACCTTCAACAAGCCACTTGCTAAAAACCAAGCTAAGTGAATAGGTTACAATCCTTTAACATAACAATTACAGCCATTTCTAGCTTTGTATAACCATTGTAAATAAACTCAAATACCAACCCCTTATGGGGCAATTACATATAAGCAAGACTAGCTTATGAATTACACTTTCATAGCACAAATTACATAAACTATGGCCCAAAGCTTAAATACATCATGCAACTAATCTAAAGAAAATTCTAAATAATAAAATCAACTAAACAAGGAATTAGAATGCCAAATTAAAATAAGTCATGTTTCAAACCCCTTGTGACAGGGCCACGCAATCGGGCCCTATAAGGACTTAATTTTGTCCCTTCGGATTGTACAAAAATGATTCAATTTCACAAGAGTCTCTAATGCAAATGGGAAGAAATTACACACCTTAAAATAATTTATTAAGATCTCAACACACTGGCATTATCATCCAAAACAAAATGCAATAGGTTTGAATCGAATCGGTTAAAGAACAAGAGAGTTATGGCCAAATTACACATGGTGGTCCCTCGAACCACCAAAACAGTCTTGTATGGAAAGATTATGAACCCCTATAGGTAAAAACGTGATGAAAAAGTTCTGAAAATGGAGTGACACTCTGAGACTAAATTATTTGATTGGTTTGAAGCAAAGTAATTAAAGGATACTATGCATGATCATGGATTCTCATGCATATAGGCTATAACTCATGAAGGACCACACAATGAAAAAGCATGATGAAAAATATGATCAAATGGGGATTCTAAAATCAATGAAACTTTTCTAAATTCAAAACTCCAGCAGCTATAGATGCCAAGGATATAATCTTATGAGAAAAAAAAATTCAATGGAGTTTACCTTGATAAATGCACAATATGGACTTAAGCATAAGAAAGGAGGACCACCATCAAGATCATCATTAATGGAACCCTAAAAGCTCTCTACTTTCAATTTTCTCTCACAAAACCTTGGAAGAAAGAGGGGAGCAACAATTATCCAAAATGGTTCAAGAGTTGAGATAGTTAGGGTTTGAGATCTCATGATGTGCTTTTATAATATAGGTGTAACTTTGGATTCAATCAACACCCTTGATGCACTAATCCAAAGGAACATGAAAGGCTAATATGCCTAGTCACCCATCCCCATCCAACCACTAGGATGAAGGGATAGGATTTCACATCATTATCACTCACCCTAACCCTAAGTTATGCCACTTTACCATTTTATCCTTGGCCCATGTTTTTGTTTCAATTGTATCCAATATGGCTTTAAAAAAATACCCTTAGTTTTTCTTAATAATGTATTAGAGTAGATAACCACAAAGGCAAAAGGGCAAAGAAGTAATTGGCAAAGCTCACACAAGTGGAGATATTCTTCTTTATCAAAGCCAATCACTTTGTAGATCTAAAATTTCAAACCAATTAATTTAAAGAAAATGTCCCCTTCACATATGTGTGTGAAGATATTTTTCTACTCAAATTTGAAAATAAATTTTCTCTTTAATATCAAATAAATTAATTAATTAAACTTCACACATGCCATGCATGACCCATGTGTGAGTTAATTAAGACATGTGATAAAAAGAGAGCCTTAATTTATAACATTATATAACAAAATATAACAATATATAACAAGACACTATAACACAACCCCTTATAAAACAAGCAACCAAATGCCAATCTAGTCTTCCGCCTAGGGATCAGTGCCCAGTTGGGTGTTGATCCTAGAATGAGGTCTGGGGTGCCATGTGGCAGCCCTATGACCACTCGAACACCACATGGCACTACCAGGTGAGGACTAAAGTTAAATTTGAGCCAAACAATATAAAAACCCTCATTTTTTTAGCAAATAAAATTCAAAAAAAATCTCTGAAATTCACAATAAATATTTAAAGTATTTTTTAGCAATTATTAGGTTTTTCTCATCATTATAAAATCAGACAAAAGGCATAATGAGATCTCAGGCTAATAACTATAGGTATCGGAGTACTCCAATAGGCTAGTCCCGAATGATGTTCCATCAAGTCTCAGATCGACCCAATTGACCTATGTTCCACAGTCTAAAGAGTCTAAAGCAGAGACATATAATTGGCCATATCAAAGCCGCTGAACCAAAACTTCCGATCATTCGACTTTCAATGCATTACAGGTGTACCCCTGTGGGACACTATCCAATTCAATTACAGGAGTCCTCTTAAAACACATGTACACTAGCCCTTCCAAACTCGGATAATGCATTTGAAAGAATGGCTTCCCGTACGAAATGAAAATGCACATGCCATGCAATGATCTCGTGTCAGGATAGGGACTTATGTCTCATAAGTCTTAACCATTCCATACAGGGCGAATACTCAATAAGTACTCGAGTCTTATTTTTCTCAATTTGGATTCTCCAAGCTCTGGCCGATTGCAACTAAACATGAGGCTAACCTATAAAATCCTGACTAGGAGGTGACCTTCACACCTCTTTGAGAAATTGCTTTCTCAATACGTGAACTCTCGATGCCTCATGCGTACTCGAGGCAAAAGATCTGGGTTCTATTTCGCAAGACGCCAAGCTTTCAATCTCTCAATCGCTCCCACTGAATGAGAGACTACTGAAATTTAGGCCTTGATAGGCCATATTTCCAATATTCTCCCACTTGGCCGTTTGAGACCTAAATTTGTATATCTCTCTCTCTCATTATCGTTCACAATAAATTAAAGCATGCACACTTATGCATGGATTTATCATTCATAAACAATAGGCAAAGTAATAACAACTATGTCAACCTCCTTAAACCCATCCCATGCACATGCCTCATAAGATCATTTGCCCCCAAGCTTTTGGTTAATGGATCTGCATGCATAGCCTCAAATGGATTGTAACCAACTTCTACTTCACCAGCTGCTATCTCTTCTCTTACTCTATGATATTGGGCTTTAATGTGCCTTGACTTGTTGTGGAACCTTGGTTCAACTGCCACTGCTATTGCAGCTTGATTGTCACACATGATTCTAATAGTTCCATATTTTAGAGGGTTGGAGTTAAGATGATTCAAGAACTTCTTAATCCAAATGGCTTCTAAAGTTGCAAAACTTAAAGCCATATACTCGGCTTCCATGGTAGATAGGGCTACAATGTCTTGCTTCTTGGTGTGCCAGGAAATAGCACCACCCCCATAAAGAAATAGATAACCCGAAGTGGATCTCTAGTCATCCGAGTCTCCTTGATAGTCGAAGTCTATGTATCCCAATACTTTAAGCTCACTCACAATGCCATAGGTTAATCTATAATCAAATATTCCTTTCAAATACCTCATTTTTCTTTTCACGCCTTTCCAATGTTCTAATCCAAGATCACTTTGGAATCGACCAATCAAGCTTTGAGCAAAAGCTAGATCGAGTCTAGTTCCCATGGTTAAATACATTAGTGATCCTACGGCACTCTGATACGGGATCCTTTCCATCTCATTTCTCTCAAGATCATTGTTTGGTTTCATATTGACATTTAATTTTCCTCTCCTTTCCACAGGTGTATCTATAGGATTGGATTCACTCATACCAAATCTCTAAAGAACCTTTGTGCAATATGTAGATTGAGATAATTGAATAATGCGGGCTGCTCTATCTCCTATAATATGAATCCCTAACACATATGAACCCTCTCCCATATCTTTCATATTAAAATTACTTAATAGCATTGCCTTTGTATCACTTATATGGTCTAGGGTGCTACTAGCTATTAGAATGCCATCCACATATAAAGTCATGAAAGTGATGCCAGTCCCATTGGTCTTATGGTATACACAATGGTCATCCTCATTTAGTATGAATCCATATCTAATCAGGGTTTGGTGATAACTTGAGGAACCATCTTCTTGAAGCTTGTTTGAGACCATAAAGTGATTTGTTAAGTTTGTACACGAATTTTTCCTTTCCTTTCACAACAAAACCCTCGGGTTGGTTCATGCATATATCCTCTTCTAGGTCACCATTTAAGAAGGCGGTTTTCACATCCATTCGATGCAATTCTAGGTCAAAGTAGGCTGCTATGGATATGATCATCCTAATTGTAGGCATTTTGGCAACAGGTGAGTAGGTGTCAAAATAATCTATTCCTTTTGAGTAAAACCTTTTGTCACAAGTCTTGCCTTGTATTTTGCAATACGGCCTTCGGAGTTAAGTTTCTTTTTGAACATCCACTTACATCCAATGGATCTAAGGATAGGTGGTAATCGGACTAACTCTCATACATGGTTCTTTATGATTGAATTTATCTCATCTTGCATGGCTTCCTTCCATAACTTATTATCGGGACAAGACATAGCATGTAGGTAAGAATAAAGTTCATCATCGATCTTCACTAATCCTCTCATAGTCCTCTCTAAGGTAAGTGAAAAAGGTAGGTGGTCTCTTTATTCTCTCACTGCGCGTAAGTGGGATAGTTTCAATTTCTTTGTTAGGCTGAAGCTCATGGAAGTCTACTCTCTTTTGCGTTGATTCTCTCTCAAGGAATTCATCTTCAAGGAAATGGGCATCAAGGCTTTCAATCACCTTACGATTCAAGAGGTTTTAAAACCTAAAACCCTTCCCATGACTTAGGTATCCTATGAAAACACATTTTACGGTTTTAGGATCAAGTTTGAACCTATTTTGGGATAGTATGAAAACATGGGCTGAACATTCCCAAACCTTGAGGTGCTTTATTGAGGGAGGTCGGCCCATAAAGAGTTGGTAAGGAGTTGATTGAATTGCTTTGGTGGGAGTCTGATTAAGGACATATGTGGCGGTTAGAATCGCCACCCCCAAAACTCTAATCCAAGATTAGCGGCACTCATCATACTTCGCACCATTTCAACTAGGGTCCTATTCCTTCTCTCAGCAACCTTATTTTGTTCGGGTGAGTAAGGCATGGTGGTTTGGTGGACTATCCCATATTGGACACAAAGATCTTGGAAGGCTTGGGAGGTGTATTCCCCACCCCTATCTGATCTAAGGTTTTTGATCGTTCGACCTAGTTGGTTTTCAACTTCTACTTTATATTGTTGGAATTTGGTTATGGCCTCACTTTTGTTTCTTATGAGATAGGTGTGACCAAAACAGGAATGATCATCAATGAATGTTATGAAGTATCCCATGTGCCCCATGGTAGGCACACTCATAAGTCCACACACATATGAGTGGATTAGTTCTAAAAGACTAGAGACCCTTTCGACCTTTTGGTGGGACTTCTTTACCATCTTTCCTTTAAGGCAAGCCTCGCATCTATTATGAGAATCGATATTTATTTTATCAAGCAATCCTTCTTTCATCATAATATGCAATTCTCGATGGATTAATGTGACCTAACTTTAAATGTCATATAGTAAAATTTTGTAAATCATCACCCATGTAAGCAAACTCCTTTTTCATTTTGATTTCAGAAAGCCCTTGAACCAAGTGGGCTACAAAAACAAGGTCTCCATTAATAGAGCCATCCTGCACATAGACCTTTTCCTCCTTGAACAAGAGCACAAACCCGGCTTTACTCATCTTGGAAACCAAGATGAGATTCTTCCTCATCCTGGGTGCATAGAGGGTATCCCTAAGCATGAGAATCTTACCATTAGTGAGCTCTACACATAGTCCCCTTTTCCTAAGACCCTTTCCATTTGATTTCCATCCATATAAAGATTATAGGTATTGGGTTTGACATCATAAAACCTTCTAAAACCCTTCATAGAATTTGTCACATGGATAGTAGCCCCTGAGTCAAGAACCCACATATCCGCCTCCTCATTGGCAATCAAAGTCTCATGGACCACGCAAACTCTCTCTTTCCTTGGTCCTCCACCGGCATTAGCTTGAGACTTACTGGTATTGGGCTTAGGAGCAAAATGAGGGTTTTGTGGAGGAGGAAGATACCTACAAAACTTTTGGGTATGCCTGTATTTCTTGCATCTAAAGCATTGCACCTTCGAATAATCTTGGCTTGAGGGCCAAACCAACCTCCCACCTACCATCATGGGTGTGGGTGGTGGTTTAAGCCTAAAGGCATGGGGCTAGCATGGTTTGGTGGGTAGGCATGGGTTTTAGGAGGGTAAGGGCTAAATGGATAAGGGGAGTAGGATTTTCCCTTTTGCTTCCTCTTCCCTTTCCATTTGCTTTTTCCTTTTCTTTTCTTGTTCTTAGCATTATCACTCCCACTCATTCCCACATTACATGTACTCACCATAGAAGAATTAGGAAGAGAGATAGGAGTAATGAGTAAGGGAATAGAAGAAGATGAGGGTCGGTGAGATTTTACCATAAGGTTCATGGAAGATGGTCCATCCATTGCCATCCTTCTTTGCTCTTCCCCTTCCATGAAAAATGCAATCTCCTCCATTGTTGTAGGTGCATCTTTGGCCATCAAATTGGCCACAAAGGTCTCCCATGAGGGAGAAATCGAAAGCACAAACATCGCCTTTTGTGTCACCTCATCATATGAGTGACCGGCTCTCTCACTCTCTCTTATACAACTCTTGAACTCTCTTAGATGATCACCCACTTTGGTGTGATCATCCATTTTGCAACACATGAGATTCCTCATTCTAATGATCCTTTAAGCTTCATTCGGTGTGTCGTATTTCTTTTTCATGCTCTCCATAATATCTTTGACACATATGGAATTCTCATACTCCTTAACAAAGGAATCACTCATGGTTACAAAAATAATATTCATGGCACTTGGTTTTTGTTATGTCATGTCTCATATGCATCCTTAACAACTTGAGGAGCATTGATAGCGAGCGGATTAGGTGGTCTAGAAGTCGATAATGGCAATAGACCATCTTCATGAAACACATAATCAATTTTCCTTCTCCATTCGAAGAAGTTGATTCCATTGAACCTCTTCTCCTTAGGCAATTCGGTCTGAATTGAACGGGCTGTCATGGGTTCCTATTTGGCACTCTATAATGCTTCTAAAGACCGTAAAAGAGGCTGTAAATGAGCCTAAATCTGATACCAATTGATAGTGAATACAAAGACTACAGCAAATTTTCAAGCCGAAAAACAAGCCAAAATTGACACCTTCAACAAGCCACTTGCTAAAAACCAAGCTAAGTGAATAAGTTACAATCCTTTTACATAAACATTATAGCCTTGTATAACCACTGTAAATAAACTCAAATACCAACCCCTTATGAGGTAATTACACATAAAGCAAGACTAGTTTATGAATTACACTTTCATAGCACAAATTTCATAAACTATGTCCCAAAGCTTAAATACATCATGCAACTAATCTAAAAAAAATTCTAAAGAATGAAATCAACTAAACAGGGTACTAGAATGTCAAATTAAAATAGGGAAGCCATGTTTTGAACCCCTTGTGCTGGGGACACGCAATCGGGCCCTATAAAGACTTAATTTTGTCCCTTCGGATTGTACAAAAGTGGTTCAATCTCACTAGAGTCTCTAATCCAAATGGGAAGAAATTACACACCTTAAAATCACTTCTTAAGATCTCAACACACTGGAATTATCATCCAAAACAGAATGCAAAAGGTTTGAATCGAATCGGATAAAGAACAAGAGGGTTATGGCCAAACTACACACGGTGGTCCCCCAAACCACCAAAACAGTCTTGTATAGAAAGATTATGAACCCCTATAGGTAAAAACGTGATGAAAAAGTTCTGAAAATGGAGTGACACTGAGACTAAATTATTTGATGGGTTTGAAGCAAAGTAATTAAAAGATACTATGCATGATCATGGATTCTTATGCATATAAGCTATAACTCATGAAGGACCACACTATAAATAAGCATGATGAAAAATATGATCAAATGGGGATTCTAAGATCAATGAAACTTTTCTAAATTCAAAACTCCAGCAACTATAGATGCCAAGGATATGATCTTATGAGAAAAGAAAATTCAATGGAGTTTACCTTGATAAATGCACACTATGGACTTAAGCATAAGAAATGATGACCACCATCAAGATCATCATTAATGGAACTCTAAAAGCTCTCTATCTTCAATTTTCTCTCACAAAACCTTAGAAGAAAGAGGGGAGTAACAATTTTCCAAAATGGTTCAAGAGTTGAGACAATTAGGGTTTGAGATCTCATGATGTGCTTTTATAACATAGGTATAACTTTGGATTCAATCAACACCCTTGATGCACTAATCCAAAGGCACATGAGAGGCTAATGTACCTAGCCACCTATTCCCACCAACTACTACGATAAAGGGATGGAATTTAACACCATCATCACTAACCCTAACCCTAAGTTATGCCACTTTATCATCTTGTCCTTGGCCCATATTTTTGTTTCAATTGTATCTAATATGGCCTTACAAAAATACCCTTAGTTTCTCTTAATAATGTATTAGAGTAGATAACCACAAAGGCAAAAGGGCAAAGAAGTAATTGGCAAAGCTCACACAAGTGGAGATATTCTTCTTTATCAAAGCCAATCGCTTTGTAGATCTAAAATTTCAAACCAATCAATTTAAAGATAATGTCACTTTCACACATGTGTGTGAAGATATTTTTCAACTCAAATTTGAAAATGAATTTTCTTTAATATCAAATAAATTAATTAATTAAACTTCATACATGCCAAGCCTGACCCATGTGTGAGTTAATTAAGACATGTGATAAAAAGAGAGCATTAATTTATAACATTATATAACAAGACACCATAACACAAACCCTTATAAAACAAGCAACCAAATGCCAATCTAGTCCCCCACTTAGGGATCAGTGCCCAGCTGGACGGTGATCCTAGAGTGAGGTCTTGGGTGCCATGTGGCAGCCCTATGGCCACTTGGACACCACATGGCACTACCAGGTCAGGACCAAAGTGGAATTTGAGCCAAACAATATGAAAACCCTTATTTTTTTAAGCAAATAAAATTCCGAAAAATTCTCTAAAATTCACAATAAATATTTAAAGTATTTTTGAGCAATTATTAGGTTTTTCTCATCATTATAAAATCGGACAAAAGGTATAATGAGATCTCAAGCTAATAACTATAGGTATCAGAGTACTCCATTAGGCTAGTCCCGAATGATGTTCTACCAAGTCTCAGATCGACCCAATAGACCTATGTTCCACAGTCTAAAGCAGAGACACATAATTGGCCATATCAAAGCCGTTGAGCCAAAACTTCCGATCATTTGGCTCTCAATGGATTATAGGTGTACCCCTGTGGGACATGATCCAACTCAATTACAAAGGTCCTTTCAAAGCACATGTGCACTGGCTCTTCCAAACTCGAATAATGCATTTGGAAGAGTGGTTTCCCGTACGAAATGAAAATGCACATGCCATGCAATAGTCTCGTGTCAGGATACGAACTTATGTCCCACAAGTCTTGACCATTCTATATAGGGTGAATTCTCAATTAGTACTCGGGTTCTGTTTTTCTTATTTGAATTCTCCAAGCCCTAGCCGATTGCTGCTAAACATGAGGCTAACCTATAAAACCCTGACTAAGACACCTTGAGAAATTGCTTTCTGAACACGTGAACTCTCGATGCCTCATACGTACTCGGGGTAAAAGAATTTGGGCTCCATTTCCCAAGACGTCAAGATTTTAATCTCTCGATCGCTTCTAGTGAATGAGAGACTACTGGAATTTAAGCCTTGATAGGTCATATTTCCAACAGCCTCCTAGGGGAGGAGGCTGTCAAAATAACAGGTGGCTCCTCCTCCTTCCACTTCTCCTTCTTCTTCTTCTTCTCCCCCTACTTCTTGTCTTTCCTCTTCTTCTTAACCTCCTCTTCTTCTCTCTCTCAACCGATTCTTCTTCTTCTTACTCTTCTTCTTCCATTCCCTCTCTCTCTATCCTCTTTCTTCTTTTCTTCTTCACTTCATTCACTCAGTTATTATTAGGAGGCTCTTCTGAGGTGCATGGTGCAGTTGGTTTGTCGCCTAACATACCATCTTAAGAATCCTCCGAGGTATTCGGGCTTCGGTCTGATACCTTTTTGTGCTACCGTTGATGCCTCCAAGGGGAAGAGGTGCCAAAAGGCTGCCGAATGAACAGATGGCTCCTTCTACTTCTTCTTCCTCTTCTCCTCCTTCTTCTTCTTCGTTCTCTACTTCTTCTTCTCTTCTTTCCTCTTCTTCCCAACCTCCTCTTCTTCTCTCTTTCAAACAGTTCTTCTTCTTCTTCTCACTCTTCTTCTTTCTTCTTCACTTCCTTCTATTGTTTTTCTTCCTTTCTTCTTCATATTATTCTCACTCTACCGCTCTTTAGGGGGCACCTTTGAGGTGCATGGTGTGGGGGGTTCATCCCTTAACATAGCATCTTAAGAATCCTCCGGGGTATTCAGGCTTCGGTTTGGTACCTTTCTGTACTACCATTGATGCCTCCTAGTGGAGGTGGCGTCGAAAGGCTGCCGAATTAACAAGTGGCTTCTTCTTCTTCTTCTTCTTCTTCTTCTCCCTCTTTTCTCAGTCTCCTCTTTAGACCAATCCCTAACCCCTCCCTTTTCCTATTACTCTTAAACATCCCTTCGAGGACAAGCCAAGGATTATTAACCCAACTCCCAATCATCTCAAACATGTGCATTTAAAAGGCACAGCGTAGTGCAAGGGAGCCAAAGTCGAGCGGAGCCAAGAGGCAGGGAGCTTCCGATTCGTAATCTAAGAGGACTGCTCAGACGCAGGCGTGTCACAAACCCATCTGTGAGATAAGGTCCCGCCTCACACCTTAAAATTTTCTCTTTTTGGTTCTAACCGCATGCACGCACACCGAGACCGCGGTCTCAAGGAAGGGTTCGCCTGGTCCGCGACCAAGAACCAGGGCCAACCAAGCCTATCTGGACATATGGTTAATAGTCCCTCTTTATTCAATGGTCAACAAGTATGGTGAATAAGAATTCCTGGAGCAGACCCCAAGATACAACACTCTTTGGCTTGAGTCCTTAAGCTCATAAGGTGGATTAACCACACCATCATATAACTACTAAGAGATAATTTATCCTTCTCTATTAATCCTAGAAGAAGCAAGAGACAAGTGGTCCTCCTTGCTCCTTTCCAAGTGACATGCAGCCTTTCTCTGTTTCATGCAAATGAAACCAGGCCAGCATATCCTGGCCTCTTGTCATACTAATAATCATTGACTTTCCTTCCCAATGGCATAACCAGTTCTGGACTAGCCACCTATGTCAGATTTCTTTCCCTTTTCAAGGACAAAAGTTCAAGGCAATCAAGTACCTGGGCTAGCAATAGTGCTTTCTGCTGTGGGAGCTTCCTTCTTGGGAGCTTACCCTATGGGAGACTCCATTTGGAGAGGCTTTTTTACATGGCAGCTTCCACTGCAAGAGCTTCAGCTAACGAAGAAACCTCTACTATGAAAGGCTTTCTTTCATGGGAGTTTCTGTTGTAGGAGGCTTCTTCTGTGGGAGCTTTTGTTATGGGAGACTTCTTTCATGGGAGCTCCACTTATGTGAAACATACTTAGTCTCTCACAAGAATCTCTTTATCTAGGGTGCTTACAGGTCCAATTTTTTCACAATTATCTGTAAAATCAAATCAAATGCAAACTACAATTTACACAATGCAAGTGGGTGTTCTTTTTATGAATATCAAGTCTTAATTGCCCATAATTTAACCAATGGCTTGCACATATCCTGTTTCAGTCAAGGCATCCTTAGGGCATATCCAAGGCCATTCTCAGGTTGAATCTAACAATTAAGGTCAAAAGACACTCCAACCATAATTTAACCAAGGGCTTGCACATATCCTGTTTTCAGTCAAGGCATCTTGAGGGCATATCCAAGGCCATTCTCAGGTTGAGTCTAACAATTAAGGTCAAAACACAATCCTCCCAGAGGCTATAGGTGGCTGACCTTTTAAGTTCAAAGACATGAGGATCATTGGTCTTTTCCCCAACCTACGAAAGTCATTAAAGACATGGTGTCCACCGTTCAACTATTTGCAGGAAATGAGTTCAAAGAACCACCAGGCCCTGATTACAAGTATGTCTAGTCATGCAGAGGTTTTGTTATCCCTAGGAATATACCAACAAGAAATCAGCCAAACAATATTTGTTTCCAATTAAGCTTAAGACTAGCCTACAGCTCAGAATGAGTTTATTTCTTGAAGCACTCCCACAGTTTAGCATTGGGTTTTGGGTCAATAGGATAGAAGTTGGGGTTTGGACTGATTTTATAATGGAGGGAGGCCTATGCTAAGGAAAAATATAAAGAAAAAAAAAATGTGGAAAAGAAGGGAGAAAGAGAGAAGAAGAAAATAATAAGGGAGAGGGACAAAGAAAAAATATAAGCAAGCACAAATGAGGAAAAATAATAAGAACAGAGAAGGGAAAAAGGAAAAAGAAAAGAAATGACAAAAGAATTTTGGGAAAGAAAAGGGAAGAAGGAAAAAGGAGGATAGGACAAAAGAATTTTGGTGAAGGTAAGGCAAAGGAAAAAGGATTTTAGGGAAAGAAACGGAAGAAGGGGAAAGAGAAAAATGGAGGAATAATTTGAAAAGAAGGGACCTTGGGAGGTGCTACTAAGATTTTTGTGGCCTTTCAGTCCCAAAAATGACTTAGAATACCATATCCATCATCTTAAATTGAGATCGAAATATGTTCTAGTACGCAATCATTTGCATCACTCCTCATGATGAGATCATCCATCATCGTACACTTTAGTCACCTGCTTGCACAGGGTACCTGCTTGCACAAGGTACGAACAGCGAGTAGAAGTAGTCACCTTGGGAAAAACAACCTTCAAAGTAACATGGAAAAATTATCAGTCAGCCCAAAGAGTTTTTTTGGACAGTGTAATGGCTTCTGCTCCCAGACTAGGATGAGATAAGAGACGTAATCAAGAGATTGCCACATATTTGCCTCTCCAATATTTGAAGACCACTATCCATATACAAGCGTATCAAAAATTGCATACCATGCAAAATAAATAAATATTATAGATGAAACATCTAAATAATATCCTATTGAAACTTAAGTCCTGGAAAATCAGATTACCTATGGTCTCCCAATCCATAATGGAGATTGCCATGCAAGTAGTACGCCATAGCAAACCTGGAAAGTTTATACATGAACCCTATAAGAGTCAAGGAATGTTGAAATTCAAAAAACAGCAAGAAAAATTTGCACTCCTATGAGATACTGCTACTCAAACAGCAGGAACACTAAATAGAACATAGTTGGTTCATCCTCAATACCTATTATCGATAGAGATAAGATTCTGAATGCATTTTGAAGCTTTTTCCACTTGTGCTAATTCATGGTAAAACTGCATTCGTAATGAAATCCAACCACTAGTATTAAAATGAAAACAACACCAGCAATCATTTTCCACCCAAAAAGCATATCCGATAATGCCATAAATACAAAGCCATCCACCACATTTTAATTCACATATTATCAGCATCCAAACTGGAAGTAACCCACACTAATTAAGGAAATAAAAAAACAATTCAGAATTACAATTCAGAATAACATATTGTCCGCAATGAGCATATCTCATATCTGGTTACAATTTCCACATTATCAAGTAGTATTTATCTGCTTCACTTTTTTTACTTCTATTTATGTGATCGCATGGTTCTTAACATACAAGATGCAGAATCGGCCATTGATACTCAAACCCAAGGTCTGGACACATTGTACAAAGATTGTGGATGCACATATTTTAGTTTCCGACACATCGTAATTTGACCTATATGGTATACAGGGTATGAGGCCACTGTCTGCTCAGCATGGTCATCCGGAACCCAGTGTCCAGTTCTACAGAACTTTAAGAATGAGTTCCAAGCATGGAAAGTGAGTTGGAAATTGTAAGGTATGAGCATAACAACTTCCATGGTTCTTGAGGAGACTAATAAAGACAAAGTCATTGATCACTCAGTAGGTCAGGAAATATTTTTAATGAGAAAGACCTTCTGATTTTTCATTATACTAATGCGGGCTACTAGGAAATTAGAGAAGGGCAGGTGCATCACATTAATTAAAGAATATATGTGAAGGAATAAACAATAGAGAGTAGGAGATATTCACATGGGACTGCAAGTAAGAGATCCCAAATCAACTCCAATAACATTTGCTTAACTTCTACATACAAAGAAATCTGCCAGCCCAAAATTCATGAATCAGCATAATTGCCACAACAGGGAAACAGAAGACTCCTAGAATAAAGAGAATGATAACCACAATCCTTTATGGAATGAACCACTTTTAGAAATTTTCAACAGTTAAAAGAGAAAATCAAATGAAATGACCTGTTAAATTGTGAGTCTCACTCATCACAGTAGATATTCTCGCTCTATGAAGATGAAGTGATGAACATCACACGCAACTAATGCCGCTTCGACAAGTAGACTTTAGAAACATGCATGTGACAAACATCACATACAAACCAAGCCCACGCATAGCAAATTTCAACTTCTACATAGGCTGAGAAACACAAGGAGTTACAGTGAAGCATTGTTAGAAATGCGGTTTAGGAGTAGAACTGATCATACAATGATTGCCGATGGTCTTAAAGTGACAACAGATAGCTTCGCAGACATCAAGTATATTCAATGCTACCTGAGTAGTGTTTTATGTAAAAAGTTTCGGTCCACTCAAATATTTTCTGAGCGTTTCAGTGACAAAGTCAAATAAGGGATTCGTTATTTCTCAGAGGAAGTATGTACCAAGCATGTTACAACAGACCGGATCATTGTCAGCCAAACCACTGGATACTCCTATGGAAACCAATCGAATCGTTGGCAGCCAAACCAATTGATAGCCCTACAAAAGCCAATCATAGACTTCATGCATAGATGGGATGGGAGCGTTACTAAAGGACCCTTATCAATACTAGAGGTTAATGGGCAAGTTTATATGCCTCACAATTACACAACTAGATATATCTCATGTGGTTAGGGCAGTTAGTCAATGCATGCATGCCCCTCGAAAATCTCATTAGATGTTGCATGTAGTATCCTGAAGTACCTCAAGACATCTCCTGGGAGAGGTCTGATGTTTGCTAATCATGATTATATGTGTTGCAATGTACAATGATGCAGAACGGGGTGGTTAAAAGCATAATTGTTGGAAATGCCTAAGACTCTGAATCATTTTAAGAACTGGAATCGCAGAATCGCGGCTAGCTAGAAGATTCCTATTTGCATAATCGACGTTTGTACTAAGAGAATCGTGGGAAACGAGATTCCTACTTTATGAGAATCAAGGTTCGACCCAAATGAAATCGAGATCCCCGCATTTATAGAATCGAAATCCCAACCTCTCTGAAATCAAGTTTCGACTTATTTGGAATGGACCCATATGCTATCGAGATTCCTTGATATACAGAATCGAGATTCCGACATCTTTGGAATCGAGTTTTAGACATACTTGAAATCAAGATTTATACCTGTTTCGAATCGAGATTCATATCAGTTTGGAATCAAGTTTCAACCCAACCGGCAATCAGGATTTGATACTCTACAGAGTCAAGTTTCCACCCCCATACATCTCACGCCTTAACAACTTAGAACCTCATCAAGCAATCAAGCTCAAAGGTCTCTAAGACCTGAAGAAGGCTTCTTTAGATTTGAAGTCAATGTATTGACTATTGAGCCTCAGACACGGTATCAAAAGCATAGTTACCTGAATCGATTCGGAAACTTAATTGATAAAGGAGTGGGAAGCACAGAATCGCCACCTGCTGGAAGATTCTTGTTTTCGGAATCAACGTTCATACAATAGGAATCATGTAGGACGAGATTCCTATTTTTAGGAATCGAGATTTGACCAAAATAGAATCGAGATCATTATATAGTTGTAATCGAGATTGCTAGCTCTTTGGAATCGAACTTCAGACCTAGTTGGAGTCAACCAATATGAAATAGAGACTCTTTCATTTATAGAGTCGAGATTTTGACAGCATTGAAATCGAGAGGGAACTGAGAGGGAAACATTACATGTCATGCCATCTTAGAGTTGCAATCTCTCCATTGGATCAATACAATGCAGACTTAAAAAATTAAGTGGAGAACGTGGACCACCACTTTGGTTTTTATTGGTCATGTCATGCTAAGAAAGATGACTACACCTTGTAGCATGAGATTGAATGTCTCGCTTGAGTAGTTTAATGCCATGAAAACTTCTAAATATCACTTCTCAAAAAAAATGGCAAAAAGAAAACAAAGGGGGGAAGTGGTAAAATTCCAATGAATGTACAAACTAGTTTCAACAAATGTAGCTTCAAGATTCATCGATTGCAAAATCAAGAATCAATAAATATCGGAAGAAAGATTCCATAAGTGTTAGAAATGAGATTCCAAAAATATGTAATCAAGATTCTAAACTTCACGAAAACATGTTCCGCAAAGATTTCTTTTCAGAATCACCGAATGGGATTCTGAATCAAAATCCCGACCTTCAGCGAGAGATTTAGGTAACTATGATCAAAAGTAAGGTTAATTAATAAACACTCAATAGTCCCCTAGGGAAAATGTCTACAAAACAAACAAATATTATCTGCTATATGTAAAATGTGATTTTAATTTCATAATTATAGTTCGAAATAGGATTTTTCTGTGAGATTATGTTGTCTATGTTGTAGCCCTATTTAAATGTAAAACCCTTTACCAGTTATGTTTTAAAAAACGGAAGTCAATCATAACACTATTAGAAATGTGATCCAAGCCAATCCTACCACCATTGGAAACGTGATCCAAACGAACCAAAATCTTTACTATTCAAAGCACACGTGAACAGCAAGAGACAATCGTCTCCACTCCATTTCCCAAATAACTCCAAATTGAAATCCATAAATATTTGAACCAATCGATAAGTCAAAGATTTGTGAACCTAGAACATTAGTATTTGATATTCGATTAATTCGTGGTTTCTTACATCTACAGACCACAATACTTGACGTTCAGGAATCGGCACTTGAAATTAATTGAAACGAATACCATTATATGTAGAATCAAGATTCAACAAGTGTAGAACCAAGATTCAACTTTGCGGAATCGAGAACCAATAAATATTAAAAACAAGATTCTATAAATGTTTGAATCGAAATTCCTAAAATAAGGAATCAAGATTCCATGAAGATTCCTGATCGAAATTGCGGAATCAAAATTCTTAAATCGGAATCGCGACGATGGGTGAGAGATATTGGTAACTGATATAGGTTATTGTACCTTTATTGTTGGTCTGGACTCTGGTCTCATGGAATAGTGAAAAACAACAAAACATAGTGGCCAAATCAAGTGCAAAAGTTGAGTACATGTGTATGGCACATAGGGTATGTGAAGTTATGTGGGTTAAAATTATATCAGCTGATATGGATTTAAAGTTCAATTACATGTGACTCTATATCGTGATAATAAAGCCGCCATCCACAATTTTTAAAACCCCATATTTCATGAGGAAACAAAGCATATTGATGTGAACATTATTTCATAAGGGAAAACCTTGCAGCTCGAATTATTCATCCTCATGTGAAATAGAGAGATTCAGTAGATATCTTCACAAAAGCAGTCGCCCGTGATAGACTACGAATATAGTTGTCAAGATGGGCATGAATGATCTATGCTCCAGCTTGAGGAGGAATGTTGCGAGTGTAGGAGTATGTTAGGGACAAAAAAATAGTATCTTATTCAATACGGTTATATGTGAGTTATTTACTAACACAAGGGCATTTCTAGCAATTTTTCATATCAATATAATAAATATATGTGATTAAGCTCAAAGAGGGATCACGCACCTCTCTATCATCCCTCTTTCTCTCGCGCACCTCTCTCCTTTCTCTTCCTACATCATTTTCCACTTTCTCTTCACATTTTCTTTCTTCTCTATTATCTACCCATTTAATACTTGCTGATTGACATAAATTCTAGTTGATATCTTTCAACTATGAATAGAAAATGTGAGAGAAAAGATTCACTTCCTAAGGTTCCTCCTTGAATGTACCCACCAACCACACCTGCAAATAAGTAAATAAAGTGACTGACAGGCTAGCTAGGAGGGTGCATGCATCGAAGCCTTTATAGTGAAGGATGGTGGTACATGGTCCCTGAAACCACTTGTCCGTTGTTCCCCTTTCCAGCTTTTTCCTTTCTCGCTACCCCTTTCGGTCATAGATGTGTCCACTTTTTTATACTTTTTAGAGTATGACTTAATGCATACATTTTCTTATAGTATTTGGCTACTTTAAGGGGAAAAAAAACGTTTTGTCAAGCCATTAGTAACCACCTGTGACAAATGAGTCCGCCCCTCCTGAAATTTTGGATCAATTTGTACTGACTTCAAGAGTGCCTTTTCTGCCTTAGTGTACTCACCAAGCGATGATAATGCCAAGCCCTGCTATAGACAATGACAAACGCTGGAAACTCACTAAACAAACCTGCTTAGATTACAAATTAACAAATCTTAAAGGAAAATGAGCTTACTAAGTATGTGTATGCAGTTTCGTTCTTTCGATCAGAAAGTACGCAAGAAGATAGGTCCTTCACAGCTGCAGTATAATCTTTCAATTTGAAATTGACAACCCCTGCATTCAATACAGCTATTACACTTCTCACAAGGACATTGTACAAAATATCCGACAACATAAGTTTACAAAGCAGTAGATGCTGACAACTCTCTCACTCAGTGTGATGTTCCTTTTTCCTATTGAGATTATATTATTTTTTCTCTTCCTTTCTTTTTTATTTTGTTTTTTTTTTTGGGGGGGGAATGAGGAGAGGGGTTAGAGGTTAGAGGGTTTTGGTGGGAGTTAAGTGGGTATATAGACTTATCAAATCAAAGAGAGAGAAACTGGCAGGCATACTATTGCTGCAAATTATAGTATGGAATATTTCCATTAAAGAACATATGATAATTAAAGTATGGAGAATTTCCATTACACAACATATGATCGGCTTTGCCAAACATTAAAACCCACCCTCAGCCAAGGCATGAATAGATGAAAATGAAGATGGCCCATATCCCAAAAAACTTCATGAACCATTCAAGGTATCCTCAGCCAAGCCAAATATTTAAATAAATAAATAAATCAGACAATCATTAGACAGAAAAGTATACAAAGGCCCCCCAAAGCCCATTCATATTACCAAAGATAACAGAAAAAACAGAAATGGAAAACAATAAGCCCACATAAATAATTCAGCAATCATGGAAGTTTGAATATCAAAAAAGTTAAATTCACTTGGGCATCAAAATGACATTTGTCAATTATTAAGAAACATTCTTTGCTTGTAGGAATGGAAAGGCATAAATCAATACAATCCCATAATTTTCATGGTTAGAAAGATTATATGGCATCATTCGGTAATCTGCTGCTTTAAGTTGACATCTACATTTTACTACATTGCTCTAAACTCTCAATTTTCCTGCATGTATATGTTAAATGTAACGTGTAAAGATTCTAATACACATTGACATGTAGTGAACGTGTAGATCAATAGTCATCCACTAATTCAATTCATGTAACAAATTACAAACACCAAAAATTGATATTGATCTGCCTCCATCTCCCAAAGCTGTCATCACATATAAATAGCAGTCTTCATTGCCTAGGAGTACATGCCCAACCCGCTTTTCTACTTGATGTATCATGAAATTTTATGAAAAAATAAATTAGTACATACATCAGACCTGAGAGAAAAACCTGAAAGCCGCAGTATTTTATTCATCTAAAACGATTATGCATTTTGTATTTGCCCACAAGATCCTATTTTTTTACAATTAACTATATAGCTGCACAAACACTTGAAAGGACTATAAAGATCCACTCGGTCTAGTATTTTAAAAAATTTCATCACTCACACCAGCAATTATATTTACAAGTGTCACCTACAATTGAATCTCAATAAAACAATAAAAAACTAAACAAAGATCCTCACTTGCTGCCATCAAACAAAACTCATTTCATTCATTAATAACAGAAATTACAGCTTTATGAGAATGAAAAGAATCAAGAACTATGGGATGCAGTAACCCAAATACATGCCTTGGATCACCTCCGAAGGACTTAGTGTACCCCACACGGATCACTCATATCAATGGGGCACCGCACACCAATCATGGTCCCCGTTGCACTCTCCACAAGATGGGAAACAAAAAGACAAACCAACTCATAGAAGGGGTATGAGGAAGCAAAACCAAGCTTGTGCACAAGATGCACCAACCACAAAACTAAAACCACCATACACACATGAAAGAGAGGGAGGATGGGCTAGGGCCTCGAAACATGCCACTCTAGGGCTGCTAGAGGAGGTTGGCACCCCCACAAGAGAGAGAGGAGAGAAAGGAAGAAGTGTGGGGAGATGGAGAGGGAGGGAGGCAGGGCGGGGCCAGGCGGGGGGGGGGAGAGAGACTCAGTCAAGATCTGTGTTCAAGAAGGGAAGATCTGTGTCCAAGAAGGGCAGAAGGGACCCCCTTACACAGTGGTGTCAAGGCCAGGCTTGCCATAGACGCAATCTGAAACATTGATCTATGGTGATCTGTGGGGTGAAGTGACGCTTTAATTCTCACCCCTCCATTACCTAAATCAGCTCTATGATTAAAAGGAAGTTCTAAAACCCTTATCACTTAGTCTCTTTAACTCATACTCTTTTAATTCTAGAATTTCTGGCAATAAAGAGAATTTCTAGAAGCCAAATATTTACTTCTCGAAGACTTTACACATTCCTTTATTTTCAAAATATTTTCTCAATATTCTAAAAGGCTATCTCCTCTTTCCAAAAGCATCATCAATCACAATAACTAGCTCCTAGAAGATATGAACCAAGGTTAAAAAGATATTTACCATGTGGAGCATGTGGGTCATGGAAGCCCAAGTGGGCCCACACACCACATAAGAGTGGTTCCCAGGTGTAGGCCCCTGGCCATTGGGCCCCACATGGGTCATACACAATATGTGTATGGTGTTTGCATGCATTTTCTGCACCCGGCAAACCCACACCAAAAGACCCATTTAAAACAAAAGGGTGCATTAGGAAAATGGCAAAAAGGGCCAACCCCCATATAGATGAATTCTGGGTCCAAACCTTAAGGAGCCTCATTTTGTATGATGAAGGACCTCCAGAACAAAACCCAAGGTCTCAGAGTCAATTATAACCATGATCCACTGTGGAGAACATAATATACGGTCATGATCAAAGATGGTAAACACAAATGTGAACAGTGAACCAGCCCAAATCAAGCCTCAAGACAGCCTCCAATACCCCCAAATTTCAGCTCAAAACAATGTTGGACGGAGAAGATACAATCGAAACAATGTATGGACTACTACACATAGGCTGTGGAGCATTTAAAAAAGACCACAATTACAAAGGAACCCTTGGAAGTAGACCTTTAACCGACCCGGGACCCTCACAAATGAAATTAGAGGCCTCAAAGACCCCTAACCCCAAAGTGCCACACGGTTCCAAGGTCATTTGGGTCTACCTACTGAAACATCAAGGGTGCAGCATACTGTAGAAAAGCTAATTTCTCATAATACACCTAAAATGGGGGTAAAAAAACTGCAGAAACAGCAATTCATGGCCATCTTTCAGGCTTGCTTTCTCCCAGACCCTAAGGCAGATCAGCCCAGGGCTCAGATATGTAGTTCTAGGTCTAGTAAGCTTTCCGTTAAGGTCCATATGGAAGGCTATCTTACACAGAAGTTCATGTAAATCTAGAGAGAAGTTTGCTATTCTTCATGTCATGCAAATCTCAGCGACTTTAACCTCTTGCTGGTTTTCTAGAGATCTCTCTCATCCGATAAGGATCCAGCAATAGGATTTGGTGCATTAGAATCATAGCTCTCCCAAAGGTGTGCAGAAAGCTATGATCAAGGCATAGTTCAAAGGCCGATTTCAAGCAAACTTGCATCGAAAATCATAGACATCATTGATTTTGCAATTTTGATCCAATAAAAGGCTCATAACTCACTCGATAAGGGGAATTTTCAAGTAATTCGCAAGCCAAAATATTTGTACGATTGAGGCCTATCTATTCTCGATAATGAGGCATTAAGAAATCAGCAAAAACTTGCCAGAAAATGAAGAACAAGTACATGGAAAATGGTTTTCTGAATTTTGGAATCAAGAACACAAAAAAGCTAGGAACTTCCTTCATTCTCGGAGTTTTTTGATGAAATTTGTTGCAAAAAGACCATAGAAGCCCGATCAACAATCTTCCTGCTATTGATGGCCCTTTGTGGCACCAAAAAGGAAGAAATTGTTTTTGGAAGGTTTGTTTTAATTTTGGATGGTTTGTTTTATGTATATTCTTGTTTTATGTTTATTCTTGTATTTGGGAACATGTATATGTACAAGCGCTTTTTTGTAAAGTTGTTGCCCTAATGTAACACCACTTATTTGAATATATGAATACATTGTCCTGAGCATGCCTCTATTGCCCAGTTCTTTTCAAGCAAAAAGTCTAAAGTGCCTCCTTTTCCTCTCAGCATAAGAAAAACTTAATAGAAATAAGGCCCTCATACCGTAGGCATGGGATGGGGAAGCGCTTGTGAGGGACCAGACTGAAAATTTGTGCATTTGGGACCCAAAATTCTGTTATTTTTTAGTTTTGACGGGACAATATCACCCCAACATTGCCCCCATAAAGTGCATAATCTACCCTACTCTGAAACCCCCAACATAAAAAAGGTATAGCACCCAATATCAAAGGAGGAGAATCATTTGTGTAGTTTCACAACCCAAGAGTTCCTCAGAGAGAGTAACATAAATTGAGAAACCTAACCCTGGGTTCACCGTTGGTTGATTTTCTACACCCAACCCTAATCCCTAACCAAGCAAAATGGTTAAACTAGTCCCCAACAAGCAAACAAAGTGCAAAATCATCCACACTCCAAAACCCTTCAAGAGCCTAGAATACTAGGGTAGCCCTCCCTACTCGAGAACAAATACCTCAAGGGCTAGTAGGATTCTGTCACCAAATTGGCCCCCTTTCGGGACAAATTAGGGTATTACCCCAAAGGCCCATGGGTCAACAAGAGTCCAAGAGAGTGTGAGACTTCAACCAATAACAAAAAACTGGAGGTCTAAGAGGGGGTCCCAATACGACCCGAGATCCAAACCTTTAAAATGGGAGGTAATTGTCTTGTGCATTTTGTACTATTTTACTTCATATAATGAAAGTTTGTTGTGCTTTATTGTATGTGTTATTGAATTTTGCTTTATCCATAAAGATTTCAGAATCACAAATTCACAAATCCGCACACACCACACACGAGCGCGGCAGACCTTCTGGTGACTCCACTGGGAATCACCCACCTCAATTGGTGAATTTTCGCACTTATATGCTCGTTGGAGTGTGTTTTTTGAGTATTTATTTGCTAGCAGCATGGGTTCAACCTGTTGGAGTTGTGGCCCTTAAAGGCGTTGCCAACATACTATTTTCTCTTGATAGCTCTTTATCACAGTGGGAGTGAGTGAGAGCCATGTGACTCTAAGATCTTGTTGCACTAGCACCAAGAGTCTCAAACCTCGATTATCATGAGATTTGTGTGTATGTGAGAGGCACCCAAAGGGTTTTGACAGTTACCTTTAGTCAGGATCGGTTTTTTTTAATGCCTCATGACCGTGATTTTTATTTTTTTTGTGAATGTTAACTGCTAGTAGTGGGTTATTTTGAAAGGGGTTAGCATTGGTAGGAATGGAAACCGACATCAGTAGCTGAATCACAGGTGGTTCTACCAACTGAACTTGCATTGGCCAGGGCAATGTGATATTGATTATGGTGTGCGACACAAGCTCAAGCATTTTCTGTGTTATAGCCCAATATGAGAACGTTAGGTCTGAGAGGACATAAGCTCAAATTCCTGACCTTGAACCTTCTCATAGCATGTGCATAAATGGTCACAAATGGAAAGCCACTCTTACATAGTTGATCCATTAGCAAGCGAAATGCACATATACTGAGAAAGGACCCCTGCATCCACTAAGTCCTTCGAATAGGACATAACATGTCTTTCTCTTCTAAATAATATAGTTCTTCCCATCAAACTTCTCAGTTTTTAATAGTTGAACCATGAACTCTTGACAGCCATGTTCTTGACTCAAGAAAAATAAAAAGAATTCCTAAAATATGTCAGTAACAAAAGTAGCCCCGATACCAATGAAAGAAGTGATATTGTAGAATTCCAGGTTGTAAATTCAAATTTTTCTTTTCTTTTATTAGTCGCTGAAAATTCTATTGCAGGTACCACAATTATAATAAAATAGGCAACAATCTAGGATATTAATAACTAAATGCCAAAAAAAAGAACTTTTTTCAAACTGAATAAAACTTAACAACTTCAGAAATAAATAAACAAGAACATTAGTAAATAAATTAAATTAACATGGAGAAGACTAACTAACTGTTGCCTAGGTCTATCCCATTAAAGCTTAGCACGCCCCACACCAAATCACCCGACCAATGACGCACTTGATCCTAGAACCTGTTGAATCCACCAATCTAAAACTGAGAAGCACCTCTCGGACTCCCTTTATGAAACGTATGGGGCAAGAGAGCTAGGATCACAATTAGGGTTTCAAAAAGAAACATTTTTCAACCTACGGGCATTGCCAAGATGGCACCTCCTAAAAATTCTAAAAACTAGAGGGTAGGGTGTCCCCCCTCCTTAGCTTCTCCTTTGAGGTGCGTGTCACCCCAACACCTACGCAGGGCGGAGGTGGGAGGGGGTGGCAGGCCACCTTGTAAAGAGGAGATAGAGGAGCTAGAGAGAATGAGACGAGAGATAAAGAGAGAGAAAGAGAGAATGGTGTGGAGAGGAGAGAGAGAGAAAGAGAGAGAGAGATATCTGATGTGCTGAATGAGGGGGAGATCCTTTATATTTATAAGGGCCTCTAGGGCCTAGGGAGTCCCAGTTAGATTAGGAGTTCAACATTATCTAGGATTATTAGGAGATCTATGAGGTGAGAGAAAAGATTTAAGTCATTCATCTCCAAGATCAGTCATCATGATCTAGAGTGAATATGTATGAACCTTATCCCTTGATATTTGACCTATATGCACTTCTAATCTATCTAGAACTTTGACCAATCGAACATATCCTATAGAATTATATAGAATTCCTTTTCTCTCACAAAGGTTTAATAAAGAAATTCAAATTAATTCAAATTGGTGAAAGATAAACTCGATACAAGAATAATATTTTCTTAAATAGTTTTCACAAAGATAATATTTCCAGATAATTTTTAACTAACAAAATATTTTAATAAAATATTACACCACAAATAAATCCCATCTAAATGGGAAATATTTGGGCATCTCACAAAGAGGGGTGTGTGGCCCAAGGGGGCCCCATGTGATAGCCCCTAGTGGGCACCATAGCTATGGGACTAGGTCCGTAGCCCCATTTGGGTCCTACCTATAAAATTTGTAATTCTTAAAATACCCCGACTATTTAAAATTACAAAAATACCCTTTTGGAGTTCTTACACTATTAAAACTTGTTTTTTAAATTCTAAAAAATTCACAGTAACAAATTTTAGTTGAAAACAATATTTCTAGAGTTCCAAAAAAATCCAACTTAGAAGTGGACAGGTACATAATGGCTCAAAAATAAGTGAATACCAAGGCAACAATCAAAAAAAGAAAAAACGAATATCAAGGCACTGCACCAATGCCAGGATCCATGAACCACAACTATCTTCTCAAATTAACCCAATGAGATACATGACCCACAGTCAAGTGCATGGACTCATGATTGACCCGTCAAAATTAGCCAATAAACAGTGGAACCATAGTCCCTGTATGTGGATTTACAGCTCCTCCCCCTTCCCTTCCTCCCCCTAGCAGCAGACATAGTGCAAAGGGCGCACTCTCTCTATGCACATGTACATGTGTCCCTCTATATAGGGTTTCTTCCCAAAATGCAGTTGTCATATGTACATGACTACATGCCGTGCAGAAATTTTGTTGAGGATATAGCCCTTGCTCTCATAGGCCCTTCTTCCACACAAAAGAGACCACATAGCTCTCGTGGCCCATAAAAAACATCTTTGAGAATCTCTACGACCTCAACAAGGGAACCTACAATAAACCCTCAATAGTAGTTCCACAAGGCCAGGGGTAAGGGTTTTGGGCATGACCCGGGCCATAGACAAAAGAGGAGAGATATGGTTATAGCTTCTTGAGGAATAGATGATGCTAATCATCACTGCAGAAGCCTTCGTTACCCATGCTCATCCATCACACACCTAGAAATTGAAGAGTTTGCTTGACAGTGTGAACCTATTTCAAGGTGGATAATATTCATGTAATATTTTCCTTTCTTACATAAATATGCTAATTATTATCGACATTAACATTATAATCAATACTACATACTTGTAGTTTAGTTCTCTTTATAAATGTCTTCATACTGGATCATTAAAAATTGCATCACCCAATTTTTTCAAAACTTTCCGGTACAATCTAAATTCCAAAATCCTAGATAAACTTATAAATAAATAATTCATTAAAAATGATGATACCATGTTCACTAAAAAATATAACATACAAGACAACTTGGAGATGCTAACTGATGTCTTTGGCTCAATGCATGTGACCTCGGCCTCAACCAGATCTATATATACCCCTCTGATATCTTCTTAAAAGAGACGGTTGGAAGGCAAAGAGTTGTGCCAAATGGTAGAAGTACTTCTTACAATTTCCATTTCTGAAGCCCTAGTGCATTCCCCAGCTTTCCTTTTTCATGATCTTCAAACTACCAAAGGTAGACAAACAAAACAACTATCGCCCTCCATGGAACTTCACTCAGCTCCTGGAGTGACAAAAAGGGCTTCACGCTTCAATCCTGGTCATCAATGATTTAAAAAGCAGACCGCCCAGCGCCTAGGCGGCTACCTAGACGGTCCGAAAGACCTGGGCACATCGCCTAGGCCTAAGTAGCCAATCTGGGCGGTCCATCCTTGGGCGGCCGCCTAGGTTGTACGGAATCCGCCTAGGCAGCCGCCTAACACTAGACCTGGGCAGCCGCCTAGCACCAGACCTGGGCAGCCGCCTAGCACCAGCCCTAGGCGGCCGCCCAAGGCCTCCGCCACGCCCAGGGACGGAAATCCATTTCGGTGGGGGCAAATTTGGTTATTCTTCCTTGTTTTTAAGGCCCAAAATTTGGGGTTTTAGGTTCATTTGAAACCTAAACCTTGTTTGAGCCAAATTTAGAGAGAGAAAAACCACAAAAAAATTAGATTGTGGCGAATTTTTCAAGATCGAAGGGATACTCAAAGTTAACCAAAATTGATCAACACATCACCTGTTGGTACTATATTTACTTTTTAATGTTTTGCAAAGTTATTAGGGGGTGTTTTAGAAGAGTTTGAGTATTTAAAAACATCTTTGAGGTGAAAATTTGAAGATTGAGCAATCAAACTCAGTTACTCAAAGTAAGTGATTTTCTTTATTACTTTAGCCTTTAATAATTTGCATTATTTTTTAGATGTCTTCTTCGGGATCTAATAGGAGTAGTGATCCTGGCTGGAAATACAGTTATAACCCAGATCCTAATGATAAAAATTGCATAAGATGCAATTTTTGTGAAAAGAATACAAACGGGGAGGCATAAACCATAGATATTAGATTTTAATTAATTCACTTTCATTTTATTTTGTTAGGTTCATACAAAGAAAAGGAACATGCTTGAATCAAAGAAGCTCAATGACCTTGTCTATGTCAAGTACAATCGATTCATGAAGGACATATTTGCTAAGAGAGATAATAGAGACCCTATCAGATCAAAAAATATGGACAATGCTATGGAGTGGTTAGTTGATTATGATGAGGTCAAGAGGCACGAAGGATTGACATGGGACATGGTCACGGATGCTTCAGGGACATCAGCTGACCCTCCTAGGGCTGCTAAAGCTTCCGCACAGAGAACAAGGGTGGAGGAAGAGGAAGAAGAAGAGGCAGATTCACAAGAGGCGGAGGAAGACCGAGTCGCAATATGTCGAGGAGGGTGACAACTCCGTCGACTCCGATGAATATGATGCCAATGCAGCTAACCCAAGATTTTCTGATGATGAATGAATGTTGATTGTTGAATAATTATTAAACTTTGTTACTTTGAAGTTTGAACTTTGAGTCTTTGATTGAAGTATTGTGTATTGAACATTTGAACTATTGAAGATTCTTTTGAGTTTTCAAGTATTACTTTCATAGTTTTATAATTCGGTTGGTTGGCATATTTTAAGTTTTAATTGGATATGGATTATGGAGTATGAACCGGCGTATGGATTATGGTTATGCTCATGGAATGTGTGCTAAGTGCTAATATGTAGAATAATTTGAATATAACAGATAGTCTGATACTCAAATAACTGCAGAATCCTTACTGGGATTCAACTGGACTGCATAATCCTTATTTGGATTCAACTGGGCCGCCCAGGTTCTGGGTGCCCGCCTAGGCGCTGGGCGGCCTGGACCCCCCAATCCGCCTAGGACCCGCGTAGCGCTTTTTGAAACACTGCTGATCATTAATACAATCACGGGTAATCCGCAGATAATAAGCAAGACAAACACTACCATCCCTTGGATAGTGGATCAAGTACAGAAAACCAAGGTCTTCCCTTACAAAGACTTGTGCATTACACTGATCGAAAAAGTTGATTCATATAGCTTGGGACATCATAGAGCATAAATTAAAGACAAAATCTGCATCCAAGCAAGTTCCTTAAATGCCCTTATTAGGAAGGGCCTAGAGCTACATTGTACAAATTCTTCAAAATGAACAATATACTTGTAGTCAGTTATCTTGGAGCTTCGACCCATTTATAAAATCACAAAAAACTAATACTATAGCCTTGTTAGCCATATCTGCGCATTTTGGACACAAACTACTTGATAGAAAATAACCTGGCATTATTGACAGGTGGCTTACCTCACTACATGAGAACAAAACTACACACTCCCACTCGTGACTAAATGGAAGTCCTATACCTTGGAAAATGCATGGCTGCCTCCATTTGATCATTGAAGGTTCCTCACAACACAGCCAAACCATAAGTAATGCAGGAAACAACAGCAAGGGAAAGGGTTCTATCCTACAGACGCCTACATACATTCATACAGACAAACAGAGATACATACATACATAAGTACATACATACATAAGTAAATACATCCAAAAAGTCATCATGAACAAACATTATGCACATGCATACTTACACCCTTAGGATAAAACACAACAGCAGCATGGTGCGAATTTGATAAGTTGAAGCCAAACTCCATAGAATCATATTTGCAGTCAGTTGGTACTCATAGAACATCAATCCACTAGGTTTAGTGAACTACTAAAACTGGACACACAAAACTTTCCTATCTATGACATAATTTGAAAAATGCAAATGTGCAAAAGCATTAATGCAAGACGCATATACAAAAAGTTGATAAGCAAAATAAGGCCTAAACATGCCACATGATTGATATTATACTGAAATGAAACTCCAGTGAAGAATTATGTTTCATGGAAATACCCCTTTCATGTAAGATGTCTGATGACTTTGGCTCAAATTGCAACGCTTTAGTCAAGTCCTCAATAGCCTGGAAGTAAATTAGGTGGCATTGATTAGTATCTGGTATATACAAGGAAGAGGTGAAAAAGTAAAAATAAGTTATTAGATAATAGTAAGAGAGGGGAAGAGGAGGAAGAAGGAAGAAAATAAGAGAGAGAAGGAGAGGGAGTGGCATGAGGAAGAGAGGAGAAGAGAGGAGAAATAGAGTGGCGTGATGGTCTAGAATGACCATAGCGCACCTCCTTTTATTTTAATAAAGTGTATCAAATTACAATATTTCCCATGAAGAATGAAACAGGACACATAAGTCCTAAACAACAATAAAACACATTCATACCCTCAGATATAATAATTATTATTATTTCCAACACTAAAGAAATGGATCACTATCATCATCATCATCATCATCCAAGCCTTATCCCAACTATTTAGGGTCGGCTACATGAATCTTATTATGCCATTCCACTTTATCAACGGCCATACCCTTAGTAAGATCATATGTCACCATATCTTTTCTCACTACTTCCATCCATATCCTTTCGGACCTTCCCCATGCCCTTTTAGAGCCTGCCACTTGAACCAAATCACACCTCCCAACCGTTGTTGTATTAGGTCTACACTACACATGGTCAGCTCACCTAAGTCTACTTTCGCTCATCTTATCACCTATTAAAGCCACACTTAAATTCCCTCGAATGTATTCATTCTAGAATATCCTTTCATGTCTTGTCACTCATCCATCTCAACATCCTCATCTCAACTACACTTATCTTATGGATATGTTGTTTTTGACTGCCCAACATTTTGTCCCATAAAGCATGGTTGGTCTTACAGCGGCCCTATAGATCTTCCCCCACAGTTTCATTGATATGCGGGGATCAATTAAAACTCCAAACGCGCATCTCCACTTCGCCCACCCAGCTCTAATTCTATGCACATCTTCCTCAATCTCTCCATTCTCTTGGATTATTGATCTAAAATATTGAAAATAACCTCTTTTAGGTATTTCTTGGATATCAATCTTAACTACTTCCTCGTTTCTACTCCTACTATTGCTAAACTTTCATTCTATATATTCCATCTTAGTCCGACTAATTTTAAAACCTTTCAATTCTAGAGCTCCCTCCAAAGTTCTAACTTTGCACTCTAGTCTCATCAAACAAAACTATGTCATCCGCAAACAACATGCACCATGATACCTCATCATGTACGTACCTAGTTAACTCGTCCCCAACCAAAACAAGGAGATATGGGCCCAGTGCTGACCGTTGATGTAGGTCTACTATCACTGAAAATTCACTGGTCTCTCCAATAGTTGTCCTCACACTAGTTAGCACTCCCTCCTACATATCTCCCACCATGTCGATATAGCCTTTGGAGACTCCTTTCTTTTCAAACACCCATCAAAAAATAACTGCTGCCAAGCCAACCTTGGACCCCAAAGGATCACATTCATACAATCTATCAAAATCTCCAGTACTTACAAGCTACAGAATCCTGATAAACAAAGTTTCTTATAATTGGTGTTTCAAACACTCAGACTCAACTGAGTCACTTCACTTGCACCTGGCAAGTGCTGAGTCTAACTAAAAAACCTTGCGAACAGGCACAGTATCACCAGTTTCCAAGGTTTCTTTATTATTGTTTTGATGACTCGGCCAAGCGCAAGTAATATTGTGAGTCCCCAACTTAGACCTGGGCCAGGGCCCTGCCCGATTCCAAGTCTGAGACCAGATTCAAAAAATACTACCCATGACATATTAAATGGTAGTAATGCTGATAAAAAACATGATTACAGGAACAGTGGTAATTAAATTGATGTAAAGAAACCATCCTACTAATAAAACTAAATATTTTGAAGTTAAAAAGACAACAACATGAATCACTAGAGGTATGACTTCTTAAAAACAGTAGATGCACACTAATATGCAAGAAAGCACCTAGCATGAACTAGACTGGACAGGAAATGCCTCAGAATAGCAGGTTTGTCAGGGTTGTCATGCAGCTATGAGTCTCCCATAGTCAACTCTAATTGGGCACATATATCCCTTTTGTGGCAGCTATGCAAGAGCCTTATGAGGCAAGTTCTAGGCAGCTTCTGAAGCCACATATTCACAAACTACATCAGCAAATGTGGAGCGCAATAAGATTTAAAATCATTGAGTTTTACTTACCTCGGGCACCAACTAAGTCTGTACCAAGTCAGAAGAGTTTTAAATGAGTCAAACAAGTTTTTATATGCAGTGAAGTTTGTTGAGCTCATTGAAATTCTTGAGGCTCGGGATACTATTCAACTCTGCTCAGAACACACCACGTCCCAACCTGACCCTATGTTATTAAACTAACTCTCATTTGTTTAATCAATTGTACATGTAAACTACAGCAAGTTTTATCTCATAGTAGTCCATAAGGTCATGACTATCTCAGCCAGATTATAGTAATATAAATTGCTGCCTGCCCGAATTTCAAATCAATTCTACAGGCCAAAGGCAGCAGATTGAACATTAGGGCTAATTTCCTACTCACCCTTCAAATCAAAGAACACACGATCTTGACTAATACGATTTTCATAATAGCACAACAAACATAGAATATGCCAACTGAAACAGCATGAACACATCATGAATTGAAAGTGGCATAGGCAATACCATGCTTCAGTTACAAAGACAATAGAGATATGAGCCTTGCCTCTGGAATCTCCCCTAAAGCAGCACGAGCCTGCCCACGCCTCTTCCATGCTTCTCCAGCCAATGGATCTAATTGTATGGCCTTCATGAAACTCCAGTTAGGAAAAAGATCAATCATGAAATTAGAGCATCAGATATTTCATGAATAAAAAGATACTCTTACCATGGTAAAGTCAGCAATAGCAAGTTCAAGTTTTCTTTGGAATGCATAGGCAGTTCCCCTTCCAACTAAAGCCTCAGGAGATGCTGGATTTCTTTGCAACACCTGTAAGAAATACCATATTAATATAAATAATACTTACATAAGACAAAAGCAAATAGCATACAAATGTAAATTGAATAACAAAAACATTTCCCAAAGCACAAGGATCGAATCATACCTTCTCAAAAGTAGACACAGCTTGATCATAGTTTCCTTCATTTACCTGCTGACAGAGTATATTAGTGACAACAGGATATCTTGGAGAACGATCAAGTTTAATTTGTTCCAGCATATTGGACGTAACTCCAACAGTCATAAAATCTTCATGCTATGAAACAAGACAAGGATTTGGTTTTAAGTGCTGATACAGGACATAAAAATTGTACATAAATAAAAGAACAATCAAAATAGCAAATTCTAAAGAAACTATATTTTATATAACTGAAAACATATTGTAACATAACACTAATGATGAATACACTTAATTGAAATCTTCATATGTAACAACTTCGTTACCCAGATATCCCTTTTTGGGCATGGTTTTGAGCATTGACACGTTCTAACAGAATGAAACAATTTGACATGCTTAGAAATGGGTCCAACCAGAAAGTTTAGACTAAAAGAGGCCAGGTTTCTTGAAAACGAAATCTCCCATAGATGATTTGAACTTGTGACCTCCTAGCTTGGAATCAAGCACTTTACGATCAAGTCATGGATTCCTTAAGTGAATCATTTTTCGAAGTTGTATTATCAATAGAACTTTAAGAAAAAGGATTTTCTTTCTTTTTCTCTTTTTTTTGGCAACTAGTAATAAAATAAAGAACATCAAGGACCAAGCTAAAGACAATTGACAAAATATTATAAATTTTATTCCTATTTATAAATTTTAAACGTTTATGTAGACATATATTAGCTTCTACAGGATAACCATCTTGTAAATATTTTTCATAAATTCCAATGAAGGTTGAGTATAAAATGTATATATACTCAGAAGCCAATGTTGCCAAAAAATAAGCCAAATAATATATAAGAAAGACAAAAGGCAAATAAATTTTAATTGATTTTCTTTTGTTAGATAAATCACCGAATTGTGACTATGGAACTTAAGAACAACTAATGTTTTTTAAATTGATTACAAAGATTACTTTTTATTATATATTTGCAATTTTCGGGCCGTGTGTAACTTTAGACACGCTTTGGAAACCAACATGCAAACCCCTGCCCTGGTTACTACATGAACATGTATTTAATAACAATGTTTCAAAACTCAAACTCAGTGATTAACTCGATCCCTACCAAAAACGAAGTTGACCCACCAACTTGAAGAGTCTACAAGGAAAATAATTTTTTTTTTTTTGGTGTTTATGAGGAGGAAAAAAAACGATGTGGTCTATCATGGGGGTTCGAACCCAACTCATCACCGAATCAAAACCAGTACTTGACTACTCCTCTGAGTGCCAAGTAGTCGGGCCGAGTACTCAAGCTCGGCACCCTAGAGAGCCCTAGATACCCCAAGTTTGGTGTACCACTCCAAGATATTAAAAAAAATTAAAGAATATATAAAAATTCCAGAAATTAAGGAATTTATTTGTGATATGTTTTTTGTTTGTTTTCTATCATTTTAGCTAAGATTGGAAAGTGTGTTGGCCACAAATACTTATCTTCACGTTTTCCCATCGTTTCTAAATTATTTTGAAAATACCCCGATCATAAGTTTATTTTTTAAAATCTATTTTTTTACTGCTCTTGTAACCTCATTTTGAAGTGTTTTGCTTAATCCTACTTTAAACATACATTTCCTCCTTTTTTTTCATTTTTTATAATTCTTTTGACTTTTTTTTGCTGCCACAGTAAGCGGCACTACTCGAGCCAAGTTACTCGGACTCGGCTGGAGTCGACCTTTCTAAAACGAATGAAATCCACAATGCTCTTACTTCAGAGATGCCCACTTAGATAACAAAATCTCCAAAATAAACATATATGAAACACTCAGGCATACCCAGTTCTCATTTACAAAAAACGCAGCAACTGTTCAAGTTGAGTAAAAGTAGAGTTTCTCAAGTTAATATATATATATATATATATATATATATATATGGGAGTGGATTCTGTCAACCCACGAGCTGACTGCTATAGTGTCAGTCACTGACCCAGATTCAATATAGGCTGATATGACGATTACAATCTTATTTCCTAATTGAATTTTCATTTTTTTCTACAAATCCAAATCACTTGAAATTTTAGGAGCTCATTCTTCTCATCAGGTACACCAAATAAAAATATACAAAAATAATTCGCAAAATATAAATTGATCAAAATACCCCCGAAATATCAATTAATATTTTACAATTATTTTTTTATATGTTTATTAGATTCTTCTATTTTTGAAGAATAGATGCTCCAAATTTCCAGTGATTTGGATTTGTAGAAAACAAATGAAAATTCAAACACGAAATAAGGTCGTGACCGTCAGATCGGCCGAGATTCAACCTGGGCCATTGGCTGACACTGTAGCTATCAGCCTGTGGGTTGACAGGATCTTTTCTCTATATATATATATATATGGGCGCGATTTGTATAGAGCCTGGGCTCTAAACAATCAAATTAGACCCTACCTTCAAATAGTGTCGAGAAATGTGATTTCAATATTGGAAATCTTAGTGATAGCCTTAAAATATATTTTAATCTTTATTTATAAAGTTTAAAGCTTCAAAAATAGAGTAAATCGATAGATCTATGAAAACTTGAAAATCTTGAAAATTGACAGTCCAAAAATGCGTTATTAAAATACACTATCTCCAAAACTTGAAATCTATTTTTTTTTATGTCCATACATCTTGATGTCGAGATGATCAATATTTGGCCATAGAAACAACCTCTTCTAGTGAAATTTTTGTGGTAGGCTCGAATTTGATTGTTTAGAGCCTCGGCTCTATATATAAACTTTTCCCTATATATATATATATATATATATATATTCAATGTTCAAATAGTAATAGTAAAAGACACCACACAGACACCACACATAAAGAAATTGAAATACGTGATACAATCTTCACACAAACTGAAAAATGATTACAAGGAATGAAAATCAGCATACCTAAGTTAGAGCAATATAGCAAACAAATGAGAATGTTAGAAGGAAGTTTTTGTTTTCGGGTTCGTTCTATCATGTAACCTGGTCGTATGCAGTTTCGGAATAAATTTTGATCTACACACCTGGATTTCTCACAATTCTCATTTTTGGTACCTGCAAGGACTGGGTGGAGACCATGCTCAGGTAGGTATTTATTTGTAGGTAATGGTAGCATCATATCACCAAGAGGTAGTATGGGTATGCTAGCATCTTGGGCGTCTTGCGCCCCTCCACAAGCCATGTTTGAATCATTTGCCTGGATTATAGTAGTTATATATGTGGTAGGTATTCTCAGTTTAATATGTATGATGCAATCAAAAATTTCCCAAGATAGCAAATCCAACTAATAGTATTTTTATTTGTACATGACAAAGAAGCATTAACCTCTGCTATTCCTTGAGATAAACGAAAATCCACAAATACTGATGTAGTCTTTGAAACCCTAGCACGGGAACTCTTTTCCATAACACCTTCACGTGGTCTGCTGATAACAGAACTCTCTTCCACAACACCGCCAACATCATGTGGTTCAATAGTAATAGAATTCTTCTCCATAACACCAACACTTTCACAGGCATTGACAATAGCAGAAGTTATTTCAATATTCTGATCGTTTCGATGTGATTTGGGGGCACTTCCGCTGTCTGATTCAGAACTAGATGTAACTGTGCAAGACGATCCCATGGCCTGCTCTTCACAGACGGCATGTCCATTTAGTTTAGCATTAGCTAACAGCTCTTCCAATTCCAGTATTTGTTTCAAATCAGTGCAATGGCTGGCTGCACGCCCATAACCGTGCTCCCAGACACGCAAAGCATCCTCAAATCTTCCCCATAGAGGACAAAGCACAACCTAGAACAGCAATTGACCCAGCCTTCATCCACAAACCACGTGGCATGTCTCATTTGAGACAATTTTTTCTCAGCGCGCTTTGCATGTGACAACCAACCGTGCAAGCCCAAGGCTTTTATTAAGCCGTGCTCTTCTTAAATTCTTAATGTGGGACTTGCTCCATCGGCTGTTGTATAATAACGTGTAGTTTTCACCAGGTGCTTCAAGCGTACCCCATCGCTTAGCAATGCAAGCGTAGTGTTCACCAGGTGTTTTCACTAGTGCTCCAAGCGTATAATAAACATTGTGCTGTTGTATCATAACGCGTAGTCCATCCTTTAGCGCTCCAAGCATCTTTCAAAATAACGTGTAGTTTTCACCAGGTGTTGTTGTGTAATTATAAATATTTTTAATACTATAAATTAAGAAATTCTATTTAATGATTTAATAATATATATATATATTTTTATAATGTACAAAAAATAAAAGTAGATATAGTTGAGTTTTAATTGCATATAATTACATAAAGAAATTCTAGTTAATTCTTTACCAAAATTAGTATAATTATATTGAAAGTCGTATTGTTTATTTATCTTAATAACTTGTTAAGCTTATGTCAGTATAATCATATAAATATGATCACATTAAAATTTATAGGGGATTTTATTTTGTTTTTTATCATATGATATGGAAGCATTTTTTAATAATTTTTAATCATGTTTATTATTATATTATAATTACCAATTATACATTGACAACCAAATCTTGTATTTTATTTATTAATTTATTTATATTATAAATTTTTTAATATATTATTTTTTCGCCAGCAAAAAGTGACGCGCTTGTAATTTTTGAAAAAAAATCTAACAAAAGTATGCACGTGGTAGTCCCTGAGGTAAGCAGGAGACCTCGTGATGTCATCACTCGATTTACTGCCGAGAATTGGCCAATCCTATTTTTCCGTTGGATCCGGAACGAGTTGGACATATCCGATTTAGATCGTCCGATTTTTAAAACACTAATCCTATCTACTTTCTCATTTAATGTAGTATTTAATATACATAGTTAGCTATATTTAATCCTCTCTTTTCCCTTTTTTGCATGATCATTTTACCTTATATTGGTTCTTTTGTTTTATGGAATTTATTACTCTTCTTTGCTTCAATATTTAGTGGTATAAACATTCTCTTTTCACTAAACCCCTTATCTGTCATTCTCTTCATTAAGTAGTCTCCCTTTTCTTCTTAGTAATATTTATCCCTTGATTGGGTTTGTTGTGGTTATTCCTTTTTCTCATTTTATTTATTTTTATGATGTAGATCTGCCGTTTCTATCATTTTCTTTAGCATAGATTTATTTTCTTCATCTTTCATGAACATCCATTCTCTTAGGTTGTTACATTGATGCGTCCTCCTAGTTTTCTCTATTTGATAGTATAGGCTCTCTCTTTTCTTGCTATATTTATTTCTTTTAATCTGTTGTATGGTTCTCTTTCCCCCTCTTACTCATTTAATAATGTATATCTCTCCCATCTCTCGTCTTCTCTATATGGTGCTTGTTCGTTATTCTTTATTATGTTTTTTCCATCTTAGTTAGGGAGACTTACTTTAATCTCTTCTCTTTCCCCTTATTATGTAGTTTAAATCTCATCAGCTCCATCCCTCTCATTCCCTACTTTCTTTCATACTTACTTTATCTTTTCCCTTATATTTTGTTCAATAGCTTTTGTCTCTCTTATCATCTTCTTGTTGCATTTATTTCTTATTAGTAATTTGCACTCATCTATTTTTCTCTTTCCCTTTTAGTGAATCACACCCTATTTCCATCTATCTCATTCATCTTAACACTCTTTCTTATAGTCTTTCCTTCTATCTCTTTTTTTAATTTAGTTTTATTACTCTCATTGCATGTTATTTACAAGTATTAGCTTTCTTCCCTCTCTCTCTCTCTCTCTCATTTTATCTCTTCTTATGTTATATTATTATCTTTATTCATATTTCATACTCATATATCTCTGCCTCGTTGATGAGGAGCCCGCATCTTTCCTTCTTCGTAATCGTGTTGGCATTACCATAATACTCTCTCTCTCTCTCTCTCTCTTTCATTCTATGTTATGAATGTTTAGACTAGATCCACTCTATTGTTACCATGCTCTTTAATTTTTTATTATTCCTGCATCTTGTAGTCAGATTTGTCACTCCTATTTACTTGCATCTTCTAAGTTTAGTTGCTTATTTGTGGTTCTCTTCCCTTTTTCTGTTAAATTTATTTTCTTAAAATCTTCCTTTTATCTCAAACCTTCTTTTGAAAGCTCTCTTGTTTGAATTCCAAGGTTAAGATAGTAGGGAAGGCGGCTTTGTCGGCGATCCGAGAGGGATAAGGTCTTAGGACCCGATTGTTCCTCGAATCGTAATTTGATGGGACCCATACTCTATCAACTCATCGATTTGTTTGCACCCAAAACCAAAGCGGGGGCGAAGTCCCCTACACGCAATTTCTAGTATAAACAATATCACTTTAATTATTTGATTGTTTGGAAAATCGAAAGAAATTTTGTAAATATAGTTGTCATTAAAATTTCATTGTAATCGGAAACAAAAATAAATAATAAATAAATAAAGAAAAGCTATTTTATGTTTCTTTTCTTTTTTGCATTTTCATTTCTTCAAATTTTCTAGATTAATATTTATAGAAGCAAAATGATATATTTAATACTTCAAAATGCAAATCAAGTATCCAAAAAATGCAAAAAAATGCAAAAATAATTAGCCGAAATTGCAAATATTGGATATAATACAATTGAAACAAGGAAAAAGTTAATATAGAGCCGAGATTCTAAACAATCAAATTGGAGCCTACCTCAAGAATTTCACTATAAGAGGTTGCTTTGATGCCCAAATACCCTGAAGTTTTGGAAATAGTGCATCTTGTAAAATATTTTTTTGCCGTTAGTTTTCAACATTTTTAAATTTTCATAGATCTGATCGATCAATACTATTTTTGAAGCTTTAAATTTTGTAATTAAAGATGAAAATATATTTTAAGGCTATCACAAAGATTTTCAGTATTGAAACCACATTTCTGGGCATTATTTGCAGGTGCGCTTTACTTTGATTGTTTAGAGCCTCGGCTCTATACAAACCGCACCCTTGAAGTAATAGTATATTATGAAAATTATATAGTGCAACACATAAGTAAAATTGTAAATGCAAAAGAGAATTCCCTCTCTATTTTTCTTATTTTTATATTTTTATTTTTTATTTTTTATTTTTTATTTTTCTATCTTCGTTTTTGAATTTCCTAAATAAAAATTTAGATTGAAAACTAGAAAAAATTTGAATTGCCGCATAAACATATTACATTTTTAAAAGCAAAACGTGACCTACGTTTATATTGAAGAAAATCTAATATTTTTTCTATTTCCTTTCGTGTTCCAATTTGCGTTTCTCCAAAATTTCCTAATTAATATCTGCATCAACAAAACAATAAATTTGCTAACTGAAAATGCAAATTATTAACCAAGAATTGCATAAGAAAATGGAAAAAAGAGAAATATTTAACCAAAAATACAAATGATATAGGGAAATAATATAATTGAAACAATAGTATACAACACCAAAGCACTGTCTTATAATTAAAAACATATAACTTATGAGTCAATTTTTTTTTTTAAAAAATAAAAATTTCTCTATTTTTTCTTATTTTTATTTTTTTTATATTTTTATTTTTATTTTTATTTTGTTAGTTTACTAAATATAAAAATTAAATTGAAAAATAGAAAAACTTACTACCTAGACGTACTAATTTTTTCCCTTGTTCAACTTTTATTGTGCACCAAGCAAACTTGTTATATCTTTTAAAAAGGATCCAATTTAATATTTATTAATAAGTAAATATATTAATATATTTACTTATAAGTAATTAATTTCAATTATATTAGAAAAAATCTAAAGAATAGTAAACAAAAAATTCAAATTATGTAGGTTAATAATATAATTGTAGAATATTAGAAAATAAAAATATTCTCTGATAAAGAATTCCATAAAATACAAGCAATATTAGAAATTATTAATAAAGTAATAAAAGTTATAATAGTGCTTATAATAGTATAAGAAATTTCCTTCTACCGCTTATTTTTTTAATTTTGGTTTTTTATTTTTTTACATTTTCTTTCTTTACTTTGATGCAATTCGCAAATTACAAACCTAAAAGAAACAAATTTGCTACCAAGAAAAGAAGAATAACAAATAATTTAGTGGGGATGACGAGCCCCTACCCATTTTGTTACATTTTTTTACATTTTGTTTTTAGTAATTTAGTGGGGATGAGCCACTACCCGTTTTTTGAAATTGTTAGTGGTTTTTTAATGCGTTAGGTGAGAATGGAAGCCCAGACCTTAGTTGAGGCACAAGTGGTGCTACCAACACGACCCCAAGCCCATTCTCCATTACGATTAGTTTCACTTGCAATAATTGCTATAGCTATATTATTATTAGGGGTCATTTATTAAAGGGAAAAGTTTATATAGAACCGAGGCTCTAAACAATCAAATTTGAGCCTACCTCAAAACTTTCACCAGAAGAGGTTGTTTTTATGCCCAAATATCTCCAAATTGATCATCTCGATATCAAGATAAAAAAAAATAGATTTCAAGTTTGGAAATAGTATATTTTGCAACATATTTTTGGACCATCAATTTTCAAGATTTTCAAGTTTTCTCAGATCTGTAGATCTACACTATTTTTTATGCTTTAAACTATATAAATAAATATGAACATATATTTTAAGGCTATCACAAAGATTTCCAATATTGAAACCACATTTCTCGATATTTGAAGGTAGGCTCTAATTTAATTATTTAGAGCCTAGGCTCTAGACAAACCACACCCTTTATTAAATGGATCATGCCATAAATGTTACATTTCTATTTAGAGATATGCCTTAATTTTAGCCTAATTGGAAAAAAAAAAAAAACTTTTGTTTTCTATAAACCTCATCTACGCCATTTTTCCCCATTTTTGTTTTTTGTTTTTTTTTTTTACCAAAATAACCTTTTGTGGAAGTCGTATTACCGTAATACATATCGCATTTTATACGATATTTCAAATACTGTAATAACTTGAAGTAATATTACGGTACTTTAAGTACTGTCAAACCTAACCATATTACATGGCATTTTTATTACCGTAAGAAGTTGAATTTTTATTACGGCACTCGAAATGCTGTAATACTATCGACCTTATAAACCCTAACTCGAAACCATTTTCTGCTTTACGGTTCTGATTCTACCATTTTAGGGCTCTATTCTTCTTCTCAAGCTCAAGATTTTTGGCCCTCAATCTCTCACGAGGTCTCTCTTCCTCATTTCCATCACCTCATCAGATCTTTGAGGTAAGAAATCTTTCCCCAAATTTATTTTTTTCAGTACTTTGTAGCATTTCAACCAATTTAGGATAAATACGTCACATATTTCTAATTTTAGGTTTTTTTCTCTCCCTTTCATGGTTTCTTGTGGGGATTTGGCACACACTCTCTCTATACAGTATTCACATAACGTAGTAAATTGACATAAATCGTCATGGTTGAGTTCTTCCGATAATATTGGTCTATCAGCGTCCAAATTGGGACCGTAAACCGTTGAAAATTTCCAAGCCAGACTGTCAAGGATCCTGGAGAGTAGGATAGAAACTAAGAATCTGGGAACCAATTGTGTGTTCAGGGAGTGAGTTGTGGGGTCCCAAATTACCCAGATTCCACCCGAGACCCCTTCAGCTGGACGTGCGACCCATTGACAAGGTCTACGTCCCCAGACTTGTCGAACTTGAAGCAGGGTAGGTTCAAGAAGTTTCATCTCAGTGAGGGCCAAAATGGTCCCTCACTACCTGCTTTTTGTGAGGTAGTCCGGGCCCTTGAATATTCCATGAGAGAATCAGCATTGGGGTGTGAAAGCAATAGGGGAGATCCTGAGAGATCGCCTGACCAAGGGGCCATTGGGCTGATCTTTAGGCACGAGAAGGGAAAAGGAGGGGTTGGAGGAAGAGGGTTTATCGTAATTTATATTGCAGGCCATATTGTTTAATTCCCGCGTACCCTTCTTGCTTACCCGAACTTGTGATTGCAAGTCGTCCTAGAAGAACTCTAGAAACAGTCCTTTCGGTCCAGTTTGTGGGAAGCCAATGACTTTCAAAACGTCCCGAATTTGTCCTTGGCCCGCATCAATGCCATTGACATAATCTGAATCCACCGGTGGGGGAGAAAGAGGGTCCCCATAGTGTCCACCGAGAACGAGTGTCCTGCAGAGTCTTGCGTAGATGAAGCAGGGGTAGGTAAGACTGGTATCATCGGGAATAGTAAGCCGTCGGCTTCTGTAGGTATGAAAATTCCCGTTGCTAGTCCTAAAGGATCATCTGTTGTGGTGCTAACAGGCTCGAGAAAAGAAAGAGAGGGTTAAGGATGTACATTCTTGGGGGTAGAGGGTGGAGCTGAGTTGGGACCAGCTGCCTTTTCGGCAATGGTTGAGCTAGAGGTTAAAGAGAGTAGAGTGGCCGATGTGGGATTGGACCCAGTAGTGGGGTTAACAGAGGGAGAGATGGAATGAATTGCTGGTTGGGGGTTAAGAGAGACAAGGCTAGTAGAGTTTGAGAGGAATGGAGAGGGAGGGTAGATAGTGCAGGGGCCTAGAGGAGCCCTGGAAGTAGGTGAGTAAGGAGTGTGAAAGTTTGGTGGCAAGAAGCGGCAAAGGGATAAAAGGAGGGGTAACAAGTTGCGGGGATGAGGGTATAAGGTTTGGAATGAAAACAGGAATGGGAGAAACAAGGGTCACAGGAACAAAGATTATTACTGAGTCTTCACTTAGTGGATCAGCAGGAATGCCCACAAGAACAGATGGGAAGAGATTGCAAGCGAGGAGATTAGGGTCCATATTATTTGATGGAGCCACTGCTTGTGAGCGTTCCTGTTCAGCCGAATGAATCTTAGGAGAAGGTTTTGGCTGCTCAGGATCTTCGCCTCCTTCAGACTCCAAATCGATGAGGAGAGGCGATAGAGGAGGAGAGGGGGCAGGTCCCTGAAGAAAGGGTGAAAGGAAAGGGGCCATGGAGGTCGTCTCAAGAGGGATAGAAGGTGATGATGGCGGAGGCTCAGGGGGGTGGCGGTGTAAGGGTGCTGAAGTGACGATGGGATACGAGGAAAGTGAAGCTGGCAAACCAGTAAAGGGTAGATGGAGCAACTCAAGCAGGGAGCCGAAGAGGATCTGTGGATGTAGGTTTGATGGAGGGTGGGAGAAGGTTTGGGTAGGAGTGGCCTCAAGACGGGGAGCCAGGGGAGTAGAAGTGGCAGTAGAGGGGGTCGTCGCCGTACAGGTGTTTGGTGATGGAGGCGGCAAAAAGGGGGCCTTTGGGGCATGCTACGAGAAGCAGAAGGGTCCAGAACATTCGCCAAAGTCGAGGTGTCATCGAGCAAAGGCGATTGTGTCCGGGACTTGTCAAAAGGAGGTGGAAGGCTAGTACAAAGGCTCGACTCGGAGGCTGCAGGAAATGCCTTTCGGTCCGCCATGCATCGGGGTCAACGGAGGTTGGTGCCTTGCTAGCGAGGAGTCCGAATGCGTATGGAGAGTGGGCAAAGCCGCAATGGGGGAAATGGGTGGGGGCGGTGGGGGTGAAGGCGGAGGAGGAGGTGGTGACAGAGGTGGGGAAGGAGGTGGAGGAGGTGGTGGTGGTGGTAGCGAGGGTGGAAGGGTATGAAGCGGGGGTTGAAAGGTAGGAGAGGGTGGAAGAGGTGATGGTGGGTCCGGCTGGGCAAGAGCCTTGCGATGAGCAAGGCCCGACGAGCAATGGGCGGTGGTTGACGGTTCCTCTGAGATGGTTTTTTGAATGGGATGAAGGTCCAGGTGTTCGACGATTCGAGAGAAGCATCAAGTGAGTCGTGGGGAAAGGAAACCCCCTTCTTCGCTGCGGCCAGGGAAAGGAAGCGAGGCGAGGTGGGGGAAGCCGCCGACCAAGAGATGAAAATCATGAAAAAATTCCCAGCCACCTCTAACTAGAGGGAAGGTGGGATGGACAGAGGGTCAAGGATGTCAACAATGAGGCGAAGGGACCCAAGTGGTATATTTTCCATCGATTTCTAGTGGACAGTTACAAAGGAGCCACAAGCGTTGCCGATAGCTTTAAAAGTGTCTAGGGACCACGAAGGAAGGGGGATGTCAGAACCTGTGATCCAAACTTTCTGTCGGCGGAAGGCGCCTAGTTCTTCAGTCCATTTGGAGAGCTAAAGGGAAGCTCCTATGAAAGAGTCCAAAGATGAGCGATGGAGGATAGACGAGGCTGCATTAACAGAGGGGAAGGACAACAGATAGGACTCGTCGTAGAGGGGCCCACATGTAAGCTCTGGTTCTCTCCAGGTTTCCTTAGCCCATCTTTTGATTCCTTTGTGGTCATTGTGCTGTGGGAGACACCAACTAGGGAAGATTTGTAAAGGTTAGCGAGGTTAGACGCAGGTAGAGTGGGAATAGAGATGAGAGGAGGAGAGATGGAGACGGTGGGGTGATGGAGCCGGTCCATTTTTTTATCTGTGTCATTGGTGCACATGTTCATTACCCTTAGTTGATAGTACTACCATGTCTTGGAGCCTTGATATCCAATTTATCGGTCTATTTGCAAACCAAAAGACAAATGCATAGTTGATCTTCCTCTGCTATCAACATCGGCCAAATTTGCATCCAAAAGTCCTTGCATTGGATTCGAGTGCTTGCTGAATGTGATTGAATAATCACTAGTGCCTCTTCAATATCGAAGTTTTGTAGCTTTCTAATGCAACTTTTTGGGGTTCGCCATAAATTGACTTAAGCACCAACAACATGGGTAATATCGATTGTAGTAAATACCATGACAAACATTGAGCACTGAATTGCATTTTCATAGGACACGTTACCATGCTTCTGTCCTTGGTCTTTTCATTGAAGAATTTGAAATGAGTCATTAGGTACGTCTTCACTGGTTTTACATTGTTCATGCCAAATTTGTTAAGCACCCTTTCTAAACAACCCTTTTGAGACAGTGACAATTTTTTATTTCACCTATCCCTTTCAATTTGAATCCCAAGGATTTGCCTTGTTGGTCTAAGATCCTTCCTCTCAAATCTTTTTGCTCAATGATGCCTCAAGTTCATCAATCCCAACATTGTTGGTCTAAGATCCTTCATCTCAAATCTTTATGATCAAGTATGCACCATCATAAAAATATTTAAATAAATGTAGTGATAATACTTACTCCTTGTGTAACCCAGTCTCATCATAAGCATATCAAATGTTTTATGCCATTGTCTTGATGCTTGTTTAAGCCTATATAAAGACTTCTTCAATTTGCACACAAGAGCTCTTTTGCCCTTCTCCAAAAAGGCTTCTATTTGTCATATGTATACTTTCAAGTTCTCCATGCAAAAATTGATGTCTTCATGTCCATTTGTTCGAGTTCTAGATTATGCATAACAACCAACCCAAGCACCAAATGAATTGAGACCAATTTAAATACTTAAAAAAATTTCATCAAAATTGATGCCTTGCTTGGCCGGAAACCCCTTGCCCTATATTTTCGAAGCCATCAGACCCCTTCTTTACCTTGAACACCCATTTATAACCAGCCGCCTTTCTACCTCTTGATATCTATACCAAATCCCAAGTTTTGTTTCATTGTAGAGTCTAAATCTCTTTTTCTATTGCCCTCTTCCAATTGCCCAAATTTTAGTTACGCGAATCGCCTATGAGGGTAGCGATTCCGTTTTGGAATCTCAATTCAACGTTTCTCCGGGCGAAAGTCGATTCTAAAAGAAAGGAATCACGTTTCTATTTTTTGCGGAACGCGATTCCACCTAGTTTAGGAATCTCGATTCCTGATTTGTTGGAATCAAGATTCCATATCGAGGACTTTATGATTCTTAGCTACACAATAATGCGATTCTGCTTATGAGAAAGGTTGATTCCAAATTTTTTGGAATTGCGAATCCATGCTACACAACGATGTGATTCCTGAACTAAATAATAGGAAGTTCACGTGTTCAACTAAATAATATAACATGAAAGTAATGTGAGAATAGAAACTTCAATTCTTGAACTAAATAATATAACATGAAAGTAATGCGTGAATAGGAATTTCAAGTCTTCAACTAAATAATATAACATAAAAGTAATGTAAGAATAGGAACTTCAAGTGTTCAACTAAATAATATATAACATGAAAGTAATATGAGCATAAGGAGAGCAGAAACCCTTCGATGTGTGCTCAATCATGAGTGAGTGCGACATGTATGACAGTGTCAGAGAATTTGAATTTGTTGAACACGACAATAAAATCAAAATTTAAAATATGAGTAATATGTTAAATTTTTTATTTTCTTATTTACTAATTTCCATCCTTCATTCCATGTTACTTTTTAAGAACTCTTACCAAGAATAAATAATACTAAAAAAATATGTTACTTCAAATTTAATGATGTTTGGTAGATGGTGTGGGTACTAAACTACTAATGTAATAATGTTTAATATATGATCGGCACCATTATTTCTTCAAGTTGAATAAGAGGATAAAAATTCTTTTCTTTAAGTAGAATAAGAAGATAATAAGGATATGAGCGAAGTGCCCTGTGTGGTGTTTTAGGTTAAATTAATCACTAAATATTAGAGTAATTGACTAAAAATTGAATAACTCAATTTCATAAATCAAAAGACTCAAAACTACATTTAACAAGGAAAAATTATTATGTCATGTACTTATTTTATAATTCAAGGAAAGGAGATAAAAGGAGCTTGCCCTTGTTCTCACTCCTTGTATGCCGTAGACTAGCTCCAGACCTTGTAGGCATAATAGGGTTATTGATAGACCGAGTCCATTGTATAAGATTGTCCACAAAGATATCATAAAGGTTGACATTAGTACTTGGAGTCTTGGACTAAGTATATATAGACCAAAATTCGATCTTGTAATGATGGGAAAGTTTATATATTTTTTGAATACTTCTCTCATATATCGGAGAGAATTGGTTTACAATTCTAGTAAGGGGAGAATCTCGATTTCAATATGGTGAGAATCACGATTCCGGAATAGTGAGAATGTTGATTCCAAATTGATGAGGACAACGATTCTAGAATTTTAGGAATCACGATTCCTTATTTTTAGGAATCACGATTCCATAGTTTTAGGAATCATGATTCCAGCAACCACCGAAACAAGTGGAGTCATGTGTGATATAGGTATGAAACGCGATTCCAACATCAAGAGACATCGATTCTTGCAAATAGAAAACACGATTCCTAATTTTTGGAATCGCAATTCCAAAATAGTGAGAATCATTATTCTCAAATCCGAATCATACGGAAAGCGATTCCTAGATTCAGAAACTTCTAATACATGCGATTCCGCAAGTCCGATTCTAGAAACGATTCGGAATCGCAGACGTTTCCAACAGCCATAGCCCAAATCATTTCGTTCCATGGCTTATGATATGATATTAGCTCTTTATTTTCATCTATTAAATTATGAAGTATTTTGATTCACATGATCTTTATACTACTCAGTTACAAACCAACGGTGCAACTTCACCTTGATGACCATGTGGTTCTTCATTTTCATCCCCTATTCATCACGTCCTTCACTAAGATCATTGGTATATCATCGAAAGGCATTGTTTTAATCATTGGTATATCATCCCCTACTCTTGGCTATCACCTTTCACTTCTTGATCATTGCCTTCCCTTGTGAACCCTTTTGCCAGTGGATTTATCAAAATAGACATCCCGACTTGTGATTATTTTCAATTACTTGGATCCTATCCGTTATCCTTTCTTACCCTTATTTATAACCCCAAAGATGCACTCCTTTGACCTTGAATCCAACTTGTTCCTTTGGCAACTTGAAATCAGTGCATAAATGTTACAACAAAAGATTTTTAAATCAGAATAATAACTAGGAATTATATACCATAGCTCAATGCGAGATTTACTCCACAATGTCACTGAAGGGGTCAGTTAGTGTGATAAGATACTATTGATATGGCTTCTGCCCATAACCCTTGTTCTAGACTGGCATTGCTTCATCAAAGTATGATTCATCCTCGGCGACACTATTTTGTTGAGGATTATAGGCATTTGTAAAATTCCTAGTAATTATGTTGGCCTTCCAAAAAATTTTGAGCTTCCTTTAATGCCAACTCTGCTCTATTATTTGTTCAAAGAGCTTGCATGTGACACCCCTTAAATTTTTTTTACTTGGGCTTTGAAATGCTTAAATGCACAAAACATATCACTTCTAGACTTGAGAGTTGTGATCCATGCCTTTCTTGAGAAGTCATCAATAAATGAGACAAAGTACAATGCACCTCCATACTGAATGAAGGACCCCATACATTTGAGTGAACACAATCAAGTATGCATTACTTACATGTTTCCCGGTCTTGAGAGCTTGGCTATGTCGTTGACCAAAGTCACGATGATGCTCACAAAATTCGGATCCACCAAATTAAGTGTAGGAATGAGGTTCTTTATCATGACCACCATATCCGTGTCACTTATGTGTCCCAATCTTCTATGTCATGCCCATAAGCAAAATGGAAGTTCCTCACTTTCTACCTCCGAGTTCTCCTCATCGCCTATTATTGGGTTTCCTAAAAACTTGTATAAAATTGCAACTCTGACTCTTTCCAACACAATTGGAGCCCCTTTTGAAGCTTTAATTACCCCAACCGCCTGGTGAACTTGTATCCCTTCAAATCTAGAGAAGGAAGAGAAGTCAAGCATATTATGCCACATGACCTGTATGAACAGATATGGTTAGTGGCTCCACTATTGCAAGCCACCATCAATACTTCATCGTCAAGGATTCCAGGCGCCGATTCTTCTACTTGGTGGACTTCATTTTGAGATTCCCTTTTCTTTTTGCCTCCTGCATTAGAATCTTTTGAAGAATCCACCCCTTATAAAAAAAACTATTCCTTCAATGACCGGGATTGCCTCAAAACCAACATACCTTGTTGTCATTAAGCCCCCCTGGCTTTGATCGGAGTTTTCTCATATAATTTTTTGATGAACTACTTCGTTCATTCAATCGATCGCTTGCCACAAGAGATTGCATCTATATTTCAATCAAAACAATGAAAAATGCCTACTTTCAAAGTTCATCAGCATGGAGAGTATTACAAATTGGGCCTAAGTCAAGGGAATGTTCTTTAACACAACACAATGTAGTGACAAAGTTTAGCGATGTACAAAGTAATGTAACCTCCTTATCCCCATCCTCCATTTTCACGCTGATACTTCAAGTTGGCAGATGATGTTGAACTCATTCAAGTGTTTAAATACTTTTGCACCCTCTTCCATTCTCAACGAATACAATTTTCTTCGTACGAAGATTTGATCCATGAGGGACTTTGTTTAGTACAAACTTTCTAGCTTTGCCCATAGATCCTTTGCCCTTTTTATCCCAACAGTATTAGACAATACTTGATTTGTTAAACCTTAGAGAATGGTGGCACATGTCTTCATATCGAATTACTCCAAATCATTGTCCCTTCATATTTGTCAGTTTCTTATATTTCCTAGTAATGCCTCTTGTTGGCATTGGCATGCCAATAATCCTGCATTTTAAATTTCAATTTTCAATTTTTTCCCCATCAAATTTCTTCACCTCAAACTTATGAGTTGCCATTTTTCCAAAACCACCATACGGCTTCCTTGAGCTCTTATACCACTTGCTGGCCAACCGAGACAACTCTACTTTTTACTTGATGTGGTGAGCTCCTTATAACAATAAATCAAATACCTTGATGCCAACTTGCCAATTACCAACAAGCTGATTTAAAAAAGAATATGGAAACAACCAAAAGTAAATAAAATGGGAATCCAACATTCACAACACAAACACAAACCAAAAGCACACAAATTTACGTGGTTCACCCTAAATGGGCAACATTATTCATTATCAAGGAAGAAAAATTACGACTTTTATATTTATCATAGCGATTACCTCACAATGCAAATAAAACGCAATTTGATTTCCCTTACCATAAGAATACCATCAATCGACTCATTTCTTTGATAGTTGACTGGTTCCGACACAAGGAAACACGATGAAACCTGCCTAATAAAGGGCATAACAATGGTTAGGTTTTTTCCATTAGATGAGCAAAATCTCCAATCCCTTCTTACACCAAAACTCTCTTGCTCAATATGTTTCTCTCTCTACAAATTTGCTTTGAAAAGCCCTCACTTAAAGTAACTTTGCTGTAACCAAAATGCCCTCCAAGAGAGACTGATATACCATTAAATGTGATTTTGTATCACCATTCCAACAGAATTCTCGTGATATTGGTCTTCTTCTGCTGGTTAAAGTGAATAGTTATCTCTGTGTAGATGAATGAATTTAAATTTTATCTTGTTTTCCTGGATTAAACTTGCTCGAGTCGTGACTTTCTGGAGAGATACTTGGACTTTTAACTATCTTTGGTTCAATTCTTCTCACTATATGGTAATTTTGTATTGAAGAGAAATAGTTAAGGAGAACTGACAACCTGCAGGGTACGATTTTCTCTACAGGCCTAAAATTTTGAAAGAATGTGCATACTATGCCAATTAGACTGCACAATGAGTTGACCTACTTTCAATAATATGCTCCAATTAGTTCTAACCCATGGATACCATTGCTTATGTGTGGGTTTTTGACTTACATTTACAACATAGTTGTGAGTGGTATCATCTCGGACATGTGGACATGCCATTGTCATGGTTGGAGCCCTTAACACTTGGGAGTCAACGTCCATGACCCAATTCCTTTTCCCTCTTAATACAAAACCTGTGACATTTTGATTTCTTATTAAAATCATCTATTGTTCAACCTATAACTTTCTTGCTCAACTTAACTTCATCTCGCTTGACAAACTTGCGCTGAACTGACCCACGCTTGACTTATGGCATGCAATCAGAACCAGGAAAAATAAAGACTGCAAGATTACATTTATTTCTACTTCCCGTAGATGTCTTGTTTTCTGCTTTTTTATTGGTGTTTTCCTCATCCACGTTTCTGCCTCTATTTCTTTTTTTGGCTCAATCTGATGATTAACTGATTGGATATGAAACACAATCTTCTTGTTGCTAGGCTGCAATATTACTGTTTCATTGTTCATATTTTTATAACTATGCATGAGAGACTGTTTATCATTGCATCTATAGTATATTCCTGTCGATTTGTAGGATAGCTTATGCATTCATTTGGTGTTATGGAAATCTGGCAGCTTGAAGACAAAATATTCCTAGTAATGGAGTTTTGTATTGGGGGTGATCTTGCTGCATACATTCAACACCATGGAAGAGTTGCAGAGGACAATGCTAGGCACTTTATGAGGCATTTAGGTATATAACTTTAGTTGGTGATATGTCCTAACATAACAAATTTAATTGAGTGGTTATTCTCTAATAATGCCTTGTTGGGGCCATTGGCATCTGTTCTTATCTTACGAGATTTTGCTTGATTTATTCTTAAGATTATAGGCATTGAAGACAAATCATTGATTCCGTGCATTTTAATTTCTTTAACGCCTGCAGCTTTAGGGTTACAAGTTCTTCGTGCAAACAATCTTATCCATAGAGATTTAAAACCACAGGTAATCATTTCTTAGGCCTATATTTTGTACATATTTCAGTCTATTTGATGTTTATTTCTTTCTGCTAGGATGATACTAATGTTAAGTTCTGCAACGGGCATGACTCATTTAACTTGATGGGGGTTCATGATGAGTGATTGCGGTTCATACCTTGATTGTATTATCACATAATCAAGAAAGAATCAGTCGGTTATCATGATAGATTTGGTTTTAGTTATATGTTTATTTTGGAATGTTTTTGGGTAAATTATGTTTATATGTGTATTTTGGAATTGTAAATGCGGATATTAATTTAACTTGTGTTTGTAGTGGTTTTCCTCTCTGAAATATTTCTGGTGGTATGTTTGTGATAATTTTCTTCTAGTCAACATTTAGGGCCACTTTCCTGATTCTGTGGTTTACATTATATAATTAATTAGCAATGTTGCACCATTGCTTAGTTCTTTTCTCCTTTAAATCGTCTGAAATTTGTAAAATGTAAGTAAATCAATGAAACCTGTCCACTCTGACACAAGAAAATCCAGCAAATGGGTACATTTTTCTCAATCCAATGATAGTTCTACAACTGAAGAAAATCAAAAGATGATGAAGAAGAAAAGGAGATGGCTGCCACTTCAAAGGGCTTTCGTAGAAAACTAGCTGCGATCCTCAAAAAGAGATACCTAATCTCTTGAGTTACCTCTTTTTGTTGGTTATTCCTAATTTATTGGAACGCCAACTCACCCCAACTTTCGGTCCAAGCCTCAAATAAAACCTGGCCGACCATTATACCAAATTAATTTGGAAGCTGGCTTAGAATATGAAAAAAAAATTCCGTATCTCTTGGAATGTTGACATTCTGTGATGCTCCAAATGAACCTTGTCCTCAAGGTTGAAGTTCTGGATATTCTTTGTTTTCCTTTCTTTTTAAAATTTATATGATGACTCGCATGTTGCATCTTCAAATGTTTATTTCACCTCTTTTGGCAATTGCTCATATTTGTTATCTACTTCACTATCACTACGATTCTAGAACCTATTTAAACCATATGGCTCCTGGCTGTGGCATTGTCTTGTGGAACGCTGCTTATGTTGAGCAAGAGAAACTTGGGCTTGATTAACTTCACATTGTGGCAGTTCTATTTAGTCCTGCTTATAGCATAATTGATGAAGGAATGCTCCTCTAACCCAGTTGGTTAAGGGAACTCCAACTTTGCCAAATATATTACTGCTCAATCCATCTACCAGCTGATAAGGTACCATATTAGACATTAGGGTAACATGGAGTGGAGATAATGAGGATGTTTTCTTTGCATTGTTCGATCGTGTTTTTGTTGAAACTGTCTCATCTCTAAGAGTTTAACCTTATATACCACATGTACCAGAGAAGGAAGGCTGTGATTCAGGATTCCAATCAATGATCACATGCTTGCATCTTATTTGCTATTGGGTAAGACCGTATGTAACATTCCAACTGTTTCATATAAAAAGCAAGCAAATAAATTTTCTTTTTTCAAAATCATTGTCTTTGCTTGCTTCTTTTCAAAGCAAGCAAAGAAGAGGAGGATGGTAGCCACTACAAAAGGGATTTTATCCAAACCTAGCTACGATTCCCCAAAAGCTATCTAATCTCTTATTTTATACCATTTCCTTTGGCTGGTAGTCTCATCTCTTTAGTGCACTTTCTTATTGGAGCTACAATACTTCCCTTTTTTAATGGAAGCTCATCCCAACTTTTGTCCAATCCTCATATGAAACCTGTTAAAACCCTGTCTTAGATTAATTCATATGCTAACTCATGGAAGGGAAAAATATCTACTTTTTGGGATCGTCACTAGGCACTGTTTGATGTATTTTATCCATTTCTATGTGAAATCTTCTTATATTCCTGGTATGTGGTCTGTTGGAGGTAATGTAGGTCACCAACTTGCCAATTGGGATTTTCATGAACTTCACCAGCTTGCGAATTGGGATTTTCATGAACGTCAGGATAGGGTTTTTTGTTTTCAAAGGGTATCAGATCTTTCTTGACTAAGTTTTCAGTGCATGGATTTGACTTGTACTAGTGATTTGCAGAATCTTTTGTTGTCATCAAATAATGAAAACCCAGTGCTAAAGATTGGAGATTTTGGTTTCGCCAGGTAAGAGTTAGGGTTGAAGAGTTTTGTTTTCACTGGGGTTTCATTTGAAATTGCTTCATCCATTTTTTATTCTATATCTTATTGCGCTGAGAATATTTAAATATATTTTGGCAGGCATCTGCATCCTCAAGGATTGGCAGAAACGTTGTGTGGTTCACCTTTATATATGGCTCCCGAAATAATTCAGAACCAAAAATATGATGCAAAGGTGGCATGATTTTCTTTTCTCTTGGATAATGCTGTATATGCACAAGGTTTTATAGGCAATTTCCATTATCATTCATTTTTCTTGAAAATGTCGTCCTTCTGGGTTATTGGTGACCTGTAAATCATTGAAACCTTTGTCTGAGAACAACCATTTTTATGAATAAAACGTTAAGTAATTTTCATTTTTGTGCTATTGCAGGCAGATTTGTGGAGTGTCGGTACAATCCTTTTCCAGCTATTGACAGGGAAACCTCCATTTGAAGGAAATAACCAATTTCAGGTTTCTAGAAGATTTGCAGTTGATGATTAGTTAGTAGACTGGTTCTCTTAATCCATTTATTAATTTGTTCTACTTTTTGTTTTTTTGTTTTTTTCAGCTTTTCCAGAACATATTGAAGTCTACTGATTTGCAGTTTCCACCAGATGTTATTAGGAACCTACATCCTGATTGCATTGATATGTGTAGAAGCCTTTTACGTCGTAATCCAGGTGGAGTTCAGGCTAACACTTATATATATATATATATATATATTGTTGCTTTAAAATGGTTATCATCCTTTAGCATGCCCTAGGATCAAATTTTGGTAAATATAATGGCACTTCTTTTGTATTGCAGTCTAGCATTAAGCATTTATGTGCCTCCCAATGATTCATTTTTCTTTTTTGTCATCATCAGTCTGAGTAGGAATACTAGAAATATGCTGGTACAAGAAATGAAGAACTTGTCTACATTACAAGTCATTAAGAATGAAAAGGGCGATATTCCCAATGAAGAGTGATTTATTCCTTCTTGAATTATAGAAAAAACTCGGTCTGCAAACTGTATCTTACATTAGAATTTCTCAATGCTCCTAATGATTTCTATGTATTAGCATATATCAAAATGTCCAACTTTCTCAATGCTCCTAATGATTTCTATGTATTAGCATATATCACAATGTTCAACTAATAAACAAATTTATATATCAGATAGGCTCTTGGAGCGGTGCTGGTAGAAAGGGGCAAGTAAAAAAGGATTTAATCTTTAAGTACAGTTTTATGCTACTGCTAAATAGAAACAAAAGTTATTTTGCTTCTATATGCAAAACTGAATTTTTTTCTGCAGTCATATTTGGTTGATTGTAAATATCAGTTTATACGGTCTTTTAGATGCGAGTAAAATTGTGTCTTTTAGATGCGAGTAAAATTGTGTCAGTTTTGTCCTTGACCTGTTTGCTTCTTATTCACTTTTACATGGTGAAAGTTTGAACGTTCTTTTTCTAAAGCTACCAGGGGTTACAATTCTATCAGAAAAAAGGAAAAAAAGAATACAAGCTCCAGTAATTAGTTGGCTATTTTAATGTCACTTAGTGGAGAGCTAACAAGTACACTCAATCCAAAAAAAAGAAGGTTTATTATGTATTGACAGTATAAATATGTTGCAGTTGAGCGATTAACATTCGAGGAGTTCTTCAATCACAAATTCTTGGCTCTTAGGTTTGTATTTTTTTTTTTTTAACTGCTGTTTTATTAGTTCCTTTGGAGGCTCATGATAAACTTTTGTTGTTATGGAGCTATTTCTTCTGAAAATGGCGATACCAGTGTATCCCTAATTGTGTAGTCAAATCCCCTGATTTTCCAAATTAGGCCATTGCAGGTTCTCCAGCATCAGGCACCAATAACAGAAGACATGCCTCCAGTTACACATGTAGTGGGGTCTGCAGTGGACTTGGCACCATCCACCTCTTTGGATATGTCTGAAGGGCATCCTTCTTCACCTATAAAAGGTTTGCTTTCCTGTAGGGCATTTTCATGCATTAAATGGCTTTATATATGAGTATGTTGCCCATGGAAAATTTGGCATTGACCCAAATTGGCATTCATATGCCCCATTCTCCATATAAACTTTGAATTTTGATTGAGATTGGCCTATTCTGGACTAATTATCTTGAACGTTATCATGTTGTTTCAGAATTTTATTTCTTTAAACTTTAAAGAATAAAATTGAATGAAATTGACTGAATTTGTCTCAAAATTCCGAATCCAGTGAGGTCATTAAATGTGGAGCACTCAGAAAGTGGCAGTGCCCCTAAAGGACTTTTAGTTACAGCCACATCAAATGGTCAGTTTCCTATGTCCTGTACATAATTATTCTTGATCATCATGACCCTTTTTATCTTATAGCTAATGCTATATGATCATGTTTGTTTTAGTTGACTCTTTGGAGAGCATCGAGCAAGACTATGTTCTGGTGAATGCGCATATTTCCTCATTGGAGATTTCCAGTTCTTATGGGACTTCAGAACAATATCTACTTGCTGCCCAGCTCCATAGATGTGGACGGACTAAGGGTGTAGCCTCTGCACCATTGCAAATTGAAGAGCAAAGTGTTAGCTCTGTATGTGGTATCAGTAATCTGGGAAGCCATGGTTTGCCCCCATCAGCAACATCTGAATCATCAACATATCAAGCATTGACATTTGGAACATCAACTGAATCAGATGATGTGCATGAACCATCAACTTTGCCACCTTTGAAGAGGATCCAGTTATTGTACAAGTACGCTCACCTTCTTTCAGAACTAGCAAGGCAAAAGGTAATCCATCTTTAGTTTGATATATTTTTATCTCTATTGCTGGCAACATGGGAACACAAGTGGGATTACATATTTTAATGGTCAATGACTAATTGATGAAATGCAATCATAGTTTATGCAGTGAACTTGATCTTTCTTAAGACCTCAATTAGTTTTAATGATCATCAGTAACTATTGTAGGATGTTAAGAAGTTGCCATATGGAAAGGATATGAGGGGCACTAAAGCCACCTAATATCACAAAAATGTCTGATGATCTCTTGTGAGCCTCCCCACAATCACATCCTTGAACCCATGGTAATTCTATAAGAACGTGGATTTCTTTCCACTTGATTTCCTGGCTTCTCATTTTCCAGCCATTGTCATGAGACACCCTTCATCTTGTTGCCATGTGTTTGTGTAAATTATGCTTCACCAGGAGACCTCTAGGTATATCTTCATATAGAAGTTCCCTTCAACTTGTTACTCATTTTCCACAACCATGGAGTTTGAAGAGCTAAGTAAGGTGTTCTTGAATCTTTCAGAGATGTTTCATGCTGATGACCTTTTGTTGGATGCCAAGCTACCCCCATCTTGCTAATTAATGAGGTCTACTAACTGGTCCATGAGCTTAGTGGCACCTGCCTAGGGCCTTTTTATACTCCCATCATGAATACTGTATGAGTTAGGAATCCAACGTTTTATTTGTTTATTGGTCGATATTATGCCAAATAGTTGCAATTTCATCACCCAGGTCAATCTCTTGAGCAGTATTTCAAAAAACGCTAGGCGGCACCTAGGCGGTCGGGGGGGTCCAGGCCGCCCAACGCCTAGGCGGGCGTCCTGAACCTAAGCGGCCCAGTAGAAACCTTTGTTTTTTAAGGGGGTTTTTCTCTTTCTAAAATAGGCTCTAATAGGTTTTAGTTTTCAAATGAATCCAAAACCCACAATTTTGCACCTTTAATATTAAAAAAATGACCCAAAAAAACCTTCAACGAGGGGCATTTCCGCCCCTGGGCGGCCGCAGCGGCCGCCTAGGCGGGTTCCCGGGCGCCTGAGCGGGCACCCAGGGATATCTGGTTTTTTTGGGCGCTTGGGCCTGGGTGATTCGCCCAAGCCCCCAGAACCGCCTAGGTGGCCACCCAGGCGCTGGGCGGTCCGCTTTAGAAACACTGCTCTCAAGAATGCAATCTTTCTTAGAGTTCCTTTTGAGATAGCTCCAAATCTGAAAAGGCCTTTCCAGATCCTTGCATTGCCAAACATTTTTGCTTGATATTAATTGCCCTTTTCTTGGAATTTACGTTTATGGTTTTACACTGCTCGTGGAACCTTCATGCAAATAGAATTGTCCTATAGACACACCATCTTTCCTTAAGCTCACTCAAATTCCTAGACAACTTGATATTTGAAAGGACCTCTCTCTTTGTTGGCTAATCTCTTTTGGTTGGCTGTGTGGGAACAAGTCCCTTCAAAGTTCCCCCTCAATCCTGAGTTCTCTCGTGTTACTTTAGGGGTGATCCACTCCTTACTCTCTTGCAGTCTCCTAGCCTTGCTCCATTCTTGCCTGCATGGATTAAGGCCTGTTTGGATGACTTTGTTTGGAGTATACTACCCTGTGTAATATTATATTGTTAGCCGTTTGGTATGTTCCTTGTATTATGTATACTATCATTTAATTATTAACTTTTTTGGTGATTTCTAGCTATTTTCAACTATTTATGTCTACAAAAATGTGATTTTCGGCAAATCACTTTGCATAAATAAGAGCAGCTTTTCAAAAAGGAGTATGCAAAACTGCTTTAAGTTCATCGTAGATAACTTTATATGACCGCTGCCAAACAATAAATAATTTATTATTATGATTAATTTTATTGAGACAGTGAATTATCAATGATAACGAGCACATCCAAACAGGCCCTAAAGGGTATGATGTTACTTGGTATCTTTTTGACGTCCATTTGGGTTCATCACTAAAATCAGCAGTTGTAGAAGAGATCAAAATCTATCACCTCATTAGCTTCGTTTTTATTGGCATTGCCATTTGATAAGACCCATAGCTGAGTTAGTAGTGGGTATAGCATGCTAGCAAAGGTCCATTCCACTATGCTAGGTAATTTCTTCATAATCTCCTCACTGCATTGGACATTCAATTCTTGCACAATGAAATTTAATTTCCATTAATTAGCATAGACTCCAGGTTCTAGTGAACCCAGGCCTCATTTACAAGCTAAACTTGGAGAAGGTTTTGATCACCTAGATTGGGGTTTCTTTGATTATCTTAACCCCATGGGATTTTCTATGAGATGGTGTACATGGATGAAGGCTTTCATTTGATCCCGACTGATAGACATATTCCCCTTGGGGAAGTTAGCATCTAATTATGGGGAATAATAATCTAAGGGTGAGCAAAGTATAAGATGGTGGGCATGAATACATGTAGACTAATGTACTCAAATATTTTTTTGAAGTTTACTCCAAAATTCATATCTGCAAACAGCAATTCACGATAAAATATTATTGATATGTCATTTCATGATTGTTTGTTGTTTAAGATATCTATTACAATATCAAAAAGAAAACTGACAACTGGATTTGTTTGACTTTTATAAATTGAAATCAAGTTCGATGTATTTTGATAATATTTTGCGCTTTTACAGACTGAAGAAGGGTTGTGTCAAGGGAAAATGCAGTTGCATCGAGAAGCTTTTGTGGTTCATCTTGTAGCCTTGAAGGTATGGACAAAATGTAACAATGCATCCAAATCCTGGGCTGAGTCACTTTCAAAGGGAGAATCCATCAAGAATGCTTTGGCTCGTGAAGCTTCTCAAGCCCATGAAGGCGGAAGCTCACTTATCGGAAAAGCACAAAATGAAGGGGGATCCTCGTCTTTAAGCATGCACAAGGATGTGGATTTCAGCAGCCCTGCATCTGTGTGCTTATGGGTGAGGCAGGGATTAATTGAGGCAATTACTCGAGCTGAAGAGGCTGGCAATTACGTAAAGAATGGTAATATTTCTTGGCATGCTCCATACTTCTATTTGTTTTGTTGCTTTTGATTAGAAAAACATGTACTTGGGAAAAACATTGGCTCCTCATATAGAGGTAACAAAAGCGGGATGGAATCCCAAAGGTTAGCAAACATGGATGGGACTATCTTCTTACTATTCATCTCAACCAGTGTTTCAAGACTCGGCCTAGTCCACTTGGACTTGACCATGTAACTCAGCCTCGGCCGGGGCGAGTTTCAGTGGACAACTCACCTAGATTTAAAACTCAAAAGAAAATTATAGTTTTTGTTAAAAATCACTATAATATGATTTAGAGATTTATTTTTATATAACTTCTATGGTGTTTATGATGATTTGGTTACTTTTCTTGTTACCACATCCATTTTTATTTTCCTTTTTTTTGATATTTCTGAGATAATTCAGGATATAAATCAATTTTTAATATAAATTTTCCATGTTTTATAGATATTTACTTATTTTTACTACTTATTTTAGATTTTTCTGATTTCTAACTATTTTTAACAATATTTTGTCCCTATAGAGGACTCAGTTGAGTCTACTCAGACTTGGCTGAGTTACTCTTGAGTTTGAGTTTAAAAACATTGATCTCGACATTTTATCAGTTTTCTACACTTTGTTGTAGTACAATTGTTAGCAATAAAATGTTTTTCCATAAATTTATTTCCACTGACTTCTCTTTTGTTAGGGAAATTTATCCAAATAGTGATCAGAGATGCATTATTTAACATTTTACACTTACTGCAACTATTCCAGCTCATGATCAAGTGTATTTTGAAATTAAATTAAATAATGTGGGTAAAATGTTAAATTGTCTATCTCTCATGGGTATTTTGATAAATCGCTCTGTTTGTTGTATGCTAGATGATGACAAGATGCCAGATGGTATGTTTATTATTTATGAAGCTGCACAAGATGCTGGGGCAAAGGGTGGGGTGAGTCATTTATTCTTACGTTTTTAGATAGTAGCATATTTGATTGAATTTGATACCCAATAATGAATTGATTATTCTGTATCTCATGTTGGTTATGCTGTATTTCATATGAGCAGTAGTCGATTATGTGCTTAAATTGCTAACATGCACTCTCAAAGTTGTACGCACAAAGGAAACCAAAGTATCAACTCTGTGCTGTTCAATCGGTGTATGTGAAGCATTGCACTCTCTATGCTGTTTTCTTTTATTTGACATTTAAGAGATGCTTAGTTGTAATGATCTGCCATTGATATCTTATTATCTTCATCTTATTGTCAATCTACAGCTGGACAATAGTTTCAAATTTGACAGATTAGCTTGAAATTCTCTTTCCATTGGATAGGAATGTTTGCATGGTGACGCATAACATGGATGAAATGGTTTGTTTTCTTATCCTCATGATTATACTGTGATCTACATTGTTGCCATCTTTGGTTGCAGGGTTATGAGATGCTGCAAGACATGAGCAACGCAGTAGCATCCTACTCGAAAGCCATAAGTTTATTTAGATTCATTGTGAAAGAAGCACCTTCCCTGCCATTGAGACCACGCTTTTCTTTATCTGTTTCTGAGCAGCAGAGAATTCATGTGTACATAGATAAACTAAAGGAACGCTATGACTACATTTCAAGACTTATAGAAGCTCATAAATAATGATACTTATGCCATGGTGTGTATATTACAATGGCAAAATGATTTATTTTTTTTAGCTACAGAAATGTGCTTGACATGGACTAATATAAATCAATGCAGTTACAAATGGATTTTCTTTGACATGGATTTTCTATGGCACATATCCCTCAAATGTTCGTTGCGTGGTTCGTGCTGGATTTTGTATTTCAACAATTTTTGTATCTTCTATGGATTTCCTCTATAATGCATAAAACCTTACATGTGCAATCCCTTTTCTCCTATCATAAAACAGAAAAAGAGAAGAAAACAAGAAGGAAATAATATGCACGGATAATTTTGCCGCCATGGTCATGATCAAGCCATGAAGGTAGACACATGATCATGTTCATACATGGTCGAATTCAGCGGAAAACAGATAGGGCACCGCACTCTTAATATACGTGGTAAATTGTTGTCGCAGGGCCTTGAAGACAATTGATTTCTGCAATATTGCTACTGCCCCAGGACTCTCCACTTCCCTAATTGTTTCCTTAGGACTGTAAGGCAAAAGTCCTTACCATTGGGAATTTGAATTAGGTAATTGTTCGAATTAGGTAATTGTAGAGCAAGCTTTAGCGCTGATGAGTACAGCTGATGAGTACAAGCGTTCTTCACTCACTTGAAGAAAAAAGAAGTACTTTTTTTTGCATAATACTCCTCCAAATACTCTACTATTTGGTAACACTTTAATATTATGGAAATGGGAAGAGAAATCTATTACAGACAATAGGTTACAAGGAAATATGACATTTACATCGTTTGGGTACATTTTAATATTATGGAATCGTTTGGGTACACTTTAATATTATGGAAATGGGAGGAGATTAGCTAAGATTATCGAGATTTCTCCAAAAATGACGAAACCAATTATGCATAAGGTGGTGAGATGGAAGGAGATTAGCCAAGATTATTGAGATTTCTCTAAAATTGCCGAATCCAATTACGCATCAGGCGGTGAGGGGTGAAAAGAAGAAGATTAGCCAAGATTATCGAGATTTGAGTGAGGGGGTGAAAAATCTATTACGCGGACTGACGAGAAATCTTTGGAGAATTTCAAACTTGTCTGACGCACTTACCAAAGGATACTTTTCACTGATAAGCCTTACCCTACTGATAAGCCTTACTCTCTCTTTTCTCACTGGTAAGCCCTACTCTCTCTTGTCATTGGTAAGCCCTACTCTCTCTCTACTCTCTTTCTTCACCAAAGCGATCTCACTAGTAAGCCTTATTCTCTCTCTTTTCACATGTAAGCCTTATTCTCTCTCTTCTTGAGCCATAATCACTTGTAAGCCTTAATCTCTCTCTTCTTGAGCCATAAGTCTATCGGCCCTTTCTTTCGTGAGCCCTAGTAACTATCGGCCCTCTCTTTTGTGAGCCCTTGTAACTAGTTTGCTCCCTCCCTCTTTAAGCCCTATTCTCTCTCTTCTTGAGCCATAAGTCTATCGGCCCTCTCTCTTGAGCCCTAGTAACTAGTTTGCTCCCTCCCTCTTTAAGCTTGCTCTTGGTGCTCCTTCCCTCTTTAAGCTCACTCCTTCTCTAGCGTTCTAATAACTGGTTTGCATAAGGTGCTCACTTTCTCTTTAACTAGTTATTTTGGTGTCGATAAGCCCTATTCTTCAGTCTCCTCCAATGACTCAAAAATTTCTACCGCAATTACCAAACCTTGTAGTTTACTAATCAAATTTCTTCTCATTTTTTAACTTGTACCATAAATATTTTGAATTTGGTATCATAAATTTATTACTTATTTGAAATTATATAGAGACATTTGTAAGACTTCTATAAAAAATAAGTAAAAATAAAGTTTATCACAATAAAAATATGTTATTCCAATCATATTATTCCAATGACTTATCATGTTGAAATCAAAGTCTAATCATGTTAGAAAACACGTGATTCTATGTAAGTGCCAAAGGCATACAAAATAAGTAGGAAATTCACACAAGTGCCAAAGGCATACAAAATAAGTAGGAAATAGTGTGATGATGATTTTAAAATGATACAAGTTATTATTAAAAAATCTTTTTGGAATGGTGATGATGTTATTATTAAAAAATACTTTTGGAATGGTATGATGATGATTTTAATTCCGCATTTAGGTAGGTGCTGGTAAAATGTTGGTAGTGCATTTCCTATATTTCTTCTAGACATAGCCAAACAAGAGCAATGTATTTCCCAGGTTACATCTAAATATTACCCAAACAGTAACAATCCATTTGCATGTATATCTATTATGTCATTAATATATTTCATAAACAATATACTTCCAGATATCCAAATAGCCCATTAAGGTTTTCAGTCTTTTCCAAAACTTTCTTGGTGAGGACGAGATGGTTAGTGGGTTGTAAGTTCCACGCACCTAACCATTCATGGGAAGGTTATGAGAGGTCCCATTAGAGTGGGCCCAAGTGGTCCAATGTGGTCCATCGGATGGCCCACACGTGGTCACATAACTACCATATTGCACAACTAACTGCCAGAAACTAAAAACTAAATAAAACAAAAGTTTATTTTCAAAAAAGTCTTTTATTTAAACATGATATATTTCTAGAAATGTCATTGTCTGATTTAACAAAACACAATACAAGATAGAGACCATTAAAAATATCATTCGACCGTTAAAAAGTTTTTGTCGAAAATATAATGTGTGATGTGTGTAAATCTCATATGTTGGGATAGTTTCCTTCTTTTGGGGATTTATTTTCTCTTTGTATAGATATGTGTCATCTGTCACATATAACAATCTTTGTGCATTTATACCCCTGTATTTCATTAACCTCTGTGCATTTATACCTCTGTATTTCTTTAATGAAATACCATGAACCTTTTTTGCCTCTTTACGAGTTGACATGGTATCAACTCTGAATAAGCATCAATGGCTAGATCTATCTGTGAATTTGAGCAAGTTTCAGGCAAATAGACAGGGCCTCGTGTTTAGGATCTATTATCTTCTCCATCAAACACCTGGTTAGCCTCTTGGAAAAGTAAGAAATAAGATGTAGCTGCTCACTCAAGTGCGGAAGCTGAATATCGTGCCCTTGCTCATACTACTTGTGAAATTATCATGATGGTTACTCTAAGATGGGTGTTTCTCATTCTAGCCCTTCATCTATTTTTTGTGATAATAAAATTGCTATTCAAATAACTCACAATGATGTTTTTCATGATCGAACATAGCACATTGAAATTGATTGCCACTCCACTCAAAGTCATTTTTTGCAAGGAACTATTACACTTCCCTTTGTTCATTCAGAACACCAATTGGCTGATCTACTCACAAAGACTCATCCTATGGCATGATTTCGCTACTTATTATTCAAACTTCAGTTACTGTGTTAAAAATACATTGTATGATACGTATAAATCTTATGTGTTGGGATAGTTTCTTTCTTTTGTGGATCTATTTCCTTAGCCATTGTCACATAAAGTATATTTATACTTCTACATTTCCTTAATGAAATACATCCCTATATTTCCTTAATAAAATACCGTGAACTTTCTCTGCCTCTTTATGAGTTGACAGTATTTAAGAAAAACTTAGAAAGATCTCACTTAAAGATTGGATATATGTTGGGAATAAATTTCCTTTTCCACTATAGGCACGCCTAGATAATACTCACAATCACTACCTACTCTCAAGCTCATTGGGGTTTTATGGCCTTACTTGTAGAGACCCCTCTAATTTTGGTTAAGGGAATTCTTAGGAACCCATAACTATAAACCATTAGGGACCACATTAGCCTAATAAAGCGTAATGTATCATAATCATACTCCATACACCCTAGGACATCCTTCAAAAATATCGAAAAACCCCAAAACACCATTTAGGAAGCCATCACCCAAAAATGGCTACTTCTCAAGTTCAAGAAGGCAGAAGATCTGAATTTACCAAAACTGGGCACAGTACAAGGGAAAATCCGTCTTCACAATAAAGGAAACAGTAGGGATTTGCACAAACTTTAGGGCGTAACGAGCTCAGCGATGCGGACTGCTAAGGCACCAACGACCCAAATCTGTCATGGAGATTCCAGTAATTGGAAACATTTGTATGTAAATAAACCATTTTAGGACAGCTTCCACAACCAAAACCTAGAATCCTAAGCTTTATTTGATCTTCTCATTCTTAGGCCTTGGAAACCCTAATCCTAGGTCATCTGTTCCCTGAAATTCGAATAGTTATTAAACCAAAAACCCCAAGCCATTAATTAAGGTCAAGATAAAACCCTAGGTCTGAATCCCCTTTTCCAATTCAAGATAATCTCTTGTTAAAGTCATTCTTGAAGATTGAGGAGAAGGATATCTCAACATTTTCACCTGATCCGGGCCCAACTGTAGGTGTCAGGCCTGTGGGCTTGGTCACCAAGTAAGCCATTCTTTTATTTTATTTTTAATGTTTATTATTTTTTCGAAACCTTTTAAAAACTCTTCCTATGATTTCAATTTTTAAAATCAGGTTGAGTAGACATTGAGTAATCTCGGCTCAATTTTTTACGTGTAAAGAAGGCCTTGACACGGTCCTTTCCATAAAGGCTCTTTCGTTTTCCCCTTGATTGAACTTTCCCTATTTGAGTAGAGTGTTAGACTCGCATGGATGAAAAAAGCCATGTGAACCTACCCTACTTGGAAGAAATAGGTCAGTAGGGTAGATGAGCTCTACTTGGGTGAAACATGCTATTAGAGTGTGGGCATGAGTTTATTCTACTTAGATCAAATAGGACATTAGAGCCGGTTGAAGTTACCTCTATTTGGGACGCTATGACCTCCATCACTCTTTATATTGGTGTAAAACTAGGGCTTGGCTAGAAGAGTTCACTCACACCCTAGGCTACATACGCTTAGTCCTTGTGATGCGCATCAACAAAGAGGTCAAATGTGGTATTATGTCAAGGTCGGTATAGCCCAATGGTGGATTATATTTTAACCAAGAGATAAAACATCAGTGTATTAGGATGGTGCCTCAACACAACTTCGTACCCGGCTTGACTACTGCTGCTAGTCGTGTTCTTTGATAATGGATTGGTAGCATGCACATGACATGACTCCTCATACAATGAAGAGAGATGACTCTCTATACACTGAAGAAATAAACCTGGATAACACAGTATTGTCTTGGTCTATGTGATACACATGGAATTTGTTGCTGTGTTGCAGCACTTCTAAGCCTCAATCAACTTTGATAAATCAATTATGAGCCCTTCGCATAGAGACTTGTGGATCATGGGTTTGTTGGGTTGGTTTAAGGTATAGATGAGGTTGTAGGGTAGGTAGGGAATGCCTAAAAGAGAGTTTAGTTCCATAACTAGCCTTCTCTTCCTAAGTTTGAAAAGGGACTTTCCAATTGTTTTTACAAGAAAAATGAAAGGGATTGTATATAATGAGACCATTTGCATTTTATACAAGGTCACAATTAGCTACAACCATCTTATATGAAATCTAATAGCTTGGGTGTGTAACAAAATTTCAGAAAATTTATTTTGAGGTTTGAGCTTGATCAATGGAATAAATGCAACAATCCAATTTCACATCCATTGGTCAAGATCAATTATGACTACCTTGTAGCAAAAGTAAATTATTTAATTATATATTTTTCCAAAACAAAATAGTTTTATTTTCACTAATTAACTACTTCAAACATGATATTAGAATAATTTGTTTTAAATTGTATATTTAGATTTTGTAATAATATTTACGAGAAAACTTACTCCGTTAATTATGGTTCAAGGTGATAAGAAACTGAGTAAGCATGCTAGAGAAAGCCCAGTAGGTCAACAAACTAACCCTCAGATCTTAAGGAGAGAGAAGATCCCCATGGAAAAGCATGGGGTTACATTATGAGATTTTAAAGTTACACCATATTAAGTGTAAAGATATCATCTGGTTGAGAAATGTAAAGCACTAAAAAAAGAAAAAGAAACGCACCGCTTGACTTACAAGGTTTCATCTACCCACCGTTACTTTCCAATCCTACTCATTGACTTTATAATTTGTCAAAAGATATTTTACTACCTCAGGAGTATACTGCACACCCCAAATTTTGGGGATATAACATCTTTAACACGTAGATTAGCTTCAATAAAAGAAAGAAAAAGTTTATATAAGGTTGCAACCTTGAAATACAGAATTACACATGCAGCTCAAAAATCAATCAGAAAAGGAGGTTTTAATGTTGAAAATAATCTCGAAGTTTAATGTTGAAAACAATTTCGACTTCGAGATGTATGAATATGAAAAAAAATATATATATTTTTAGTCCCAAAAACAATACATCTTGCAACAGATTATCTAAACCACCCATTTTCAAAAATTTTCAATGTCTAGATCGACTTGATTTTAACCAGTTTATGACTTTCGAATTTTATAATTAGATATGAAAATAAATTTTCTGATATTCCTAATAATTTTTTACACCAAAATTACATGTTAGGATAAATTTTGGTGGTGCGCTTTAATTGGATTTTTAAGATTGCAACCTTATAGAAACCACACCCTAAAAAGGATCTTCCTAATTGCAGCCTCTATGCACTTGAAAATAATAATATCTCAAGATTGAATAGAAACCATTAAATTTTTAGACGGTGAGATTCGAGTTTTAAAGAACTCAAATTTCAATTTTTTTTTAGAATAATCATCTAGTGACTGCAAGGTGGTTACCAAAATTCAGACCGAAAAAAATCCTCTCAAGGTCATCTAATCAAGGGAGTAGAAGTATAACTATGCTTCCGAGGGAGCATAGTATATGTTCCCTTACAATTTATCTATTAAAGAAAAAACACGAGTCAAACATTCTAGTTGACCAGTTGGATCTCCGCCCACTGCTCAGACCATTACTTCCACCAAAAAAAAAAAACAAACAAAAAACCATCAAATTAATTTCAAGATAAGAAGTTCAAAAAATAATAGAAAACAAAATAATGGAAAAAATTAGGATGCATCAAAGGTTCAAAAGTTTGAATAAACACTTACCATAATGAAGAAATATCTAACTTTCTCTCTCATTGGATTTGCCAGACTTTGGTCTGGAAATAGCCCAGTTTGTGCACCGTGAAAGGAGGCAGTTCCTACTCTTCCTAGAGATACTCGTAAGCATGGGTATTTTAGCCATTTCACAGTGGGGCTTTGCAAATTTCCACGTAGATGATAGTGTACATCTGAGTCCCAAGATGTTTTCTAGACGGAAACTGCGGGATATTCCATCAGATAATTGTTGTGTTAGTGCATAGAGAGACTGAGAGTAGAAAGGGATGCTTATGCTGGGCTTTAATTTTTTAAGTTTGGAGTAACAATTTTGAGTTAAAAAGTAGGCGATTAGAACTTAAAACATCATGTGAGCAGATGAAAATCACACAAATAGTAAAATTAAAAGATCAGGCAAAAATCAGCCAAAACTCAAAAACAAGGAAGTTGGTCTCTGCTGAAAGGCTAAAATAATTAAAGACTTTGAATTTGGGGAAAGAACCAGCAAAAACAAGCTAGCTATATTGGTCCGACTGTGAACTGGTCTTGACTGTAGCATGCAAAAGTCGGTTTAAACACCCAGCCAAGGGACCTGCTGGTTGTTTGAGTGCTTGACAGGCCAGTCCGGTCTAAACATCACTGATCTGAACTGGTGGTGGATTTTAGGCCTATTTTTTCGTTGTTCCTGAAAGTTGATAATAACAAAACAAAGAACTTTACTGCATTGAATATCATCAAAATACTAATAACTGAATAATGATTGTACATAACAATACAAGGCACCGTTCCAGAGGCATAACATGGCATATACTTTAACCGACGGAGACTTCCAGCATTATCTTCCTACGATGGGCAATGAGCTCGCTTTAAGAAGCTCCCAACAGAGGTTGGACTGTTGGATTCATGTTCAAGTCGAATCCTCTTCAATCCTTTCTCTCTCGTTCCATCCACAAGCCTGCACTCCTTTGCCTCCACTGAGCACCTCTTGTAAGGCTCAAACCCCATTCTGCAAGCCTGCAACTTGCCATTCAATGTATCTGTTTTTCCATTCCCTTTCTCTTCCTCACTTACAGAACTCCCTGTTTGGGGCCGATTCCCCCTTGTAGTATCAGAGGAATCTTCATTGGTACAGTGATCCTCGACCCACGTGGCAGTGTTGAGATCCACATTTCCTTCTTTGCTGTCAGAACTTTTGCTCATGTCTTTTCGCTTTACTTCTCCATCGATATGTGTGGCATTGCTAGTCTTGTCTTTTTGATTGTGAGGGGGTGAGAAGCTCTGAGGCAGGACTTCTCTAGAAAACAATGCTTGGAAGGCCAGGCGTCCCTGTAAATGTAAAGGAGGAAAATGTGTTCACTTGTACCATGCATATTGTGCTTAGATGTGAGCACTATTTCTCTGGTCATAAATTTGTGAGATGTATTTGGACTGTTTTGTAGACTGAATAAGAGTACCTGTGTAGTGAATGTGGGCATACTTCAGTTGTTTGATGCAGACATAGGGATCTCCATGTTTTTGAAGAAATTGCTGGGAAGAGTCGAATAAAATTGAAAAATGCTTCTAAAAGTTGAAGTTGTAAAGTTACAATCTTTTACAAACAATACCAACAAAAAATGTATCTTTCAAATAAATACAGCAAAAAAATTGAAGATGTCAAGTTACAATCTATTACAAAGAATACCAACCAAAAAAAGTATCTTTCAAATACAGCAAAAAACCACAAATAATTTGCACCTGTTATACAATTTTTAATAAATTAGTGGCATTTTAATATCTTGCCATTTCTTTTGACGAGTTTCTTTTTTTTCAAACCAAGTTTATGCTCATCTTTTTATGATTCCCTTCTTGTCGTTACTGAGACAATATTCTTAGAATATGCCTTCTACCATCCTGGCCACTTTGTAGCCCCAACCAATCAGCACCAGTTCATACGCTAAATTAGTTTCCAATTGAGTGCTGTGGGTTTCAGAGAAGTGAACTTGGCATTAACTTTTTTCTGAACTCTCAATTCAGTTGAGTCGAAACCCTAAATGTCCATTTGCGTCTTATGAAATGTAGAAACGCTATGTTGGTATAGTGCAGAATGCATCTCATTAGTGCTGATTCATGCATCATCAAAGAACAACACAAATTGCAGCAAGGAAAAATAAAAAAGACGAGAAAGAAAAAGAAAAACTACCCCTTCTGAAACCTCCTTCCATGAATCGCTGATGGCTCCTGCCGTCCTTGAGCGACGACCAAATTCATTTCCAGAATAACAGAACTCTGCAACTGGGGATGCCTCCTTACCTTCATCATTCTTCTCCAAATTATCAGTCTCTATGTCACTGCTAGAAGATGCGTTAGAGCCACACGATGATCGATCCAGCTGCTTCCTGGGTTTCCCATTAACCACCTCTACAGCTAGAAGCTTCTGCTCGTGCTCTGAAACTTTTGGCTTTGAATTATCAGATCCAACTCCCTCGCTGTCCTCCAAGTCTGAAGAAGATGCCATTGTGGAAACTGGGATTCTTGCTTGTAAATTGGGTGAAAAATCTGCATCACGGGCTTGCGCTTTCTGTGGTTGCTTGAAGGGAGGTCCATCCTGATCCATGCTTTCCTTGTTTTTCTCTTCTTTCTTCTCCTCAGACACAGGGGAAGGTTCAGCTACAGGGACCAGAGTTGCAGATGGTGCAAAGAAGCATGTATGGTGGGGATGGGGATGGGGATGGGAAAGGGGCAGTGGCCCATGAGAGGCCCACCAAGCAGAAGCAGCTGCTACTGTAGCTGCTACAACTGCCGCTATATTTGGTGGAGAAACATCCACATAATTTAGTGGAGCACTTGATCTGAGTATTTCAGCAGTGGTGGCATCAAGAGGGGTTTCAAAGTCCAAGCCGGGCCAGAACGAGGCTGCAAGGGTGGCTGCTGCATGAGCAGCTGGGTTTTGGAGGAGATTTGCTATAATGTAGCTAGAGAGTACACATGATAGGTTCATGGCAGATGGAGCTAGGAGCTTATAAGCTTCTGGGTTGAGATGAAAAGGGGTGAAAGATGGGTGGAACATTGGGAATTGTGGGCACATGGTAGAAGCTGCTGAATCTGAAGTCACAGAAAGGCTAGGGGTTGCAATTAGCCTTGGGTTTCCATGAACTCCCATCTGGTGAACAGTAGATACTGAATTTGTTGGATTAGAGGAAGATGAATGCATGCACTTGTTTAGGGTCCCATCAACTACATGCACTGGTACATGCCTAGGGTAGTTCTGGGTAGCTTGAGTGTCATTCTTTCGTGGAAGCTCCAGCTTTCTTGGATGTTTTAAATCATCTGTATTATCCCTGACTGGTACATGAGTACTAGTAACATACACAGCAGATCCATAGTCCAAATTCAATTGATCGGGCCTTCCAATCTCTAATTCTGTCAATTCACTTTGGTTATCTGGCTTGGGGGTTTTCTTGGATTTACTAGTAGCAGAGCCTTCATCGGTTTGAGTTTGGTCACCACTGTCCTTCTTTGTGGGCATGAATTCTTTGAATGCACCAGGGCTTGTAGGTGTTGAGGTTTTCGACTTGACTAATGGGGAAATCTTGCTTGCTGAGGAGACAGAGGAACAAGGGGCCCCAAGAGAGAGGGTCAGCACTTCCAGATTTTCGTTGTCGATAGAGGTCTCTTTTGCTCTTTGAGATGATGCAGTCTCGGTCGATCCCTGATCGATTGTTTCCGAAAGGGGAAAAAAATACGTAAAAAAATTGGAAGAACCTGTAAAATAATCAAAGAAATATGAAATAATGCAAAATAAACAGAGGAATATACCTGAATAATGTGGCTGTTTTCAGAATTGAGTCCTGCTTTACTACAACATGCAGAAGGACCCTTCATTAACAAACTCCCATCCTTTATCCCACCTGTCAAGGGGCCTACGGAACCTATACCAGTCTTTCGAGGATATGGATTGCTTGGCTTCTTTTTAGGACGAGGGGGAGGGATGTCTATGTCATGAGCTTTCCCAACAGGCAGTCCTTTGATCACAGCTTCTCTTTCCAACTGTAAGACAGGAAAATCTTGTTAGCAAAGTGAGGGGATTCATATCCTTAGGATACCCATAGATGTGATTATGGAGAAGGATAGAGCATATATACAATTGAGAGAAGCTGCAGGCTGCTACTAACAAGAGAGTACAGTACACTGTAAACAATTGGATACATCTTATGTAGACAAACTTGCATCACATATTTGCCTGAATATATGTGAGATAATGCATGTAACTTTTGCATATGTTCATAATGGGACAACAAAATAAATGTAACAGAAACTAATATGATGAATATCTGAATAATGCTAAGGTACATGATGTCACTTTGGACACTAGAGCCTTGGAGAAGCCATATATTCAATATGGAGAACACAGTTATTGATTTGATGGTTTCTATTCCTGCCTTTTTCTTGTGCTTCTGAGATTGTTCTAGTAATTCTTATCGGTTATGTGCATGTTTCGCTATCCATTCTATTATGTGGATACCTTTTCATTGGGTTTTCATGGCCATTTAAAAGCCTTATGACAGCATGCAATGAATCATATGATAGTGAAATAATGAACTCTAATGGGAGTATGGTCCAGAAGGACCGCAATTGGCAATATTGATGTTGAGACTCAAACTAGGCTTAACGAGCTAGACCAGTTGAGCTCTAAAACCCTAAAATAATTTGGCATATAACACAACTGAGAAAGGTTAGCAGAGTTATCCCTTCATGAGGTTGGAGAGATGCCCAGGGCAGTTTGACCACGGACTATGTAACCCTTGAGTGTGATTGGCAGGCCTAAAGGGACGAGGGGAAAATCGTCATCATGACCATCATATGGCATATACATATGATAGCCGTATTGGTAAGTAAACATCACTGAGGGTGTGGCATGTACAAGTCCGAGAAATAGCCCTCATGCATCAATTGTGATGTGTATCCACAGTTCTGTGTGACTTAGACGTGTCCCAGGCGATCTGTAATCCATAGACTAGGATTGTGTTCCCATCTCTTATTGGCTAGTTTTGGTAGCCCAATCATGACCCTCTATGATGGATGGTGGGTCATAAGAACTATTCGGTCAATTTAAGAAAGTGAGTGTGGGACATGGTATCTAATAGAGATGGAGTGCCTTAGTATTTTCGTATTTTTCTTAACGAAGTTGGATCCGATTCCCATCAAAATTTAAATTAAGAAATTAATTATTTTAATTATAACTGATTTTTGGATTATTAAAATAAATTTTTGAAGTCTCTAGATATTTTATTTTCTCAAAACAAAATAATAAATAGGTTTAAACTGCATTTTCAGGTATTTAATAATTCATAGAGAAAATTAAAGTATATGATACTTTTTAAAAATTATTAAATCATATGAAGGCCCCTTATACTTCATGGGCCCCACCTATCTGGTTATTTTGGAGGAGTGTGTGGGGCCCACACATGGGTGGCACACCTCACCTCTTTCATCCTCTTTCCTAATGTGTTGGCTTGTGTAAGAAGCCACTCAATTGACTAAAACAAAATTGGAATGTTTTGCAATAGTGCTAATTGACTTTTCAAAAGAAGCATGTGTAGAGATTTGATAAAAATAAAAGGCAAGTGTATTATGTTTTCTCTACATCACATATTTGATGGGATTAGGTTAAGAAAGCCGAGGGATAAGATCTAGCACCTTCCATAAGATCATGATGGCTGATATGTGAATTTTAAGGCTAATATTCCTTACCCCACAGATCTCCTTTGATCAATCGTCTAGATCAAATCTCCATAAGGATGGCTAAATCCTGGAAACCCTAACCGTAACCACAAGTCTGAAACAGATCTCTTTGGGGGTTTGTTTTCTATACACCACAAGTCACACCTCTCTCTCTCTCTCCAAAAAGTGGCATGCCACCCTATCTCATCTCCCTAGCCTCATCTCTAACTTTCCCATACTCAGAAAAATATTAGAGAAAAGAAAAAAAGGTGGCACGGCCCAACCATTCTCTAAGCCTAAGAAGGGCACACCCTATACACACTAGATCAAGGGCTAGGGACCTAGCTTGTTCCATTGCTCTCATATTTCTCAAGGGTGTCAGGCCAAGGCTTCCCTTAGTTGTGAGATCTAGGAAAGATCTTGATCCCGTGCGCTATCGGTGGAGGAGACTAGGAGTGGGGTGTATCAAGTCTAATTAAGGTAATCTTTTGTTATCTTCTTTTAATTTACTGCAATCTATGTTTCTTGTTCGCAAGTTAATGGTAATGTAATTTTTGTTCATGCAATAAAGAGTTGTTAAAGTGGTAGCAAATGAGAATCCAAATTTGTGTTCTTTTTTGTTTATTTCAGTTTATTACTGTAATTTTTTTACTTATGTAAGTGTCCTAGCCGGTTTAAAAAAAGAAAAATTTTAAACTACATAAACTGTGCTAGTTCACATTGTCCACTTTCATTGGTATCAGAGCAAGGGTTTCTTGTTGCCACTATTTTAGTTTGTTATTTTGCATTGTTTAGGACAAGAATACATGGCTGCAAGAAGCTTTATTGCTGAAATTTTAAAGACTGAAAGGTTTAATGGCACAAACTATGCCTCATGGAAGTGCAAGAAGGCTATGTGCTCTATGAGAAGGGTTTGCATAATATCCTCACTAAGGCTCCACCATCTCAGCCTAGGGGGAATGCGTCTCAGGCTACAAGAGATACAATGCTGAGTGGGAGTGCAAAAATAAGCTTGCAAGGCAATATCCTACTCGTGGCTACGCATAACTCATATGCATCCGAGTATAAGCCAATCAAGACTGCAAAAGGGATGCATTAGCGACTTGAGAAGGAATTTGCTGATTCTTCTCTTATAAGGACTCTGGCCACGAAGGATTACAATGATCTAAATTGAAGGCAATCCAGAAGTGGCCCGGTAAACCCATGCAAGTGGTTCACCTACTAAATACTCTCTATGCCTCTTGGAGGTATTTGTAGCTTCCCTTGATGCTAAGGAGATTGCTCCCGGGCTAGAGGAGCTCATTACTTTGCTTAAAGCTAAAGAAGAGCACTGACACCCAAAGATGCGATGCACAAGGTAAATTGTAAACCTTACTTTAGCCAAATAAGGGGAACGGGAGATTCAATAATAAGAAAAAGAATGAGGAAAAGAAAAGGGAAAGAGAGAAGTAGAAAATTATAAAGGAAAGAGAGAGAAGAGGCAATGCTATGTATGCAAGAAGGTTGAGCATATTGCTAAGAACTGTAGGTTCAATAGGAACAATGAGGGAAATATAGAATATGCATGTGTCGTGTTTGAGAGCATACTAGCGACCCCAAGGGAACATCTTGGTGTCTTGACTCGGGTGCTACAGCCCATGTATTCCATGTGTCAAACACCAAACATGGTTCTGCAACTTTAAACCCATGGAGCTGGGTGAGCAACATATCTTTATGGGAGGTAACCAAAAGACGGAAGTGTTGGGCATTGGGGACTATGTACTTGAAATGAAGAATGGGAAGACTATGATCCTAAAGCAAATACTTTATGCTCTTGAGTTTCTGACAGTCAGAAACTACAGTAGAAGTACTTATGACCGGTCTTCTCAAAGATGGACTTTTTATTATTGAAATAAAGGAAGAAGTTGCTTATGTCTCGTCTCCCACTCATGAGATTGATGCTTTCCTATGACACATGTGATTAGGGTACATAAGTTATAAAAGAATGGAGAGATTAAGAAAATATGGTATTTTCGAAAACTACAAAGATGATTTATCAAAAGTGTGTGAATCATATGTGCAAGAAAACTGATAAGGAAAAATTCCACCGGGGCACAAAGAGCTTCTAATGTTTTAGAAATCATCCATTGCGACATATGCGGTCCTATGAATGTGGCAACCAAAAGTCGCCAGAGATACTTCATCACTTTATCGATGACCATTCGCGATATGGCCATGCATACCTTATGCATTGAAAATCTGAAGCATTAGACCATTTTAAGGAATACAAAGCCGGATAAAGAAACTGAAGAATAAAAGTCCTAAGAATTGATAGGGACGGTGAATACTCCTCATATCTCTTTAGGGACTTGTGTGTGGAGCATGTATTGTTCATCAGTACACCATGCCTTATACACCCGAGTAAAATGGAGTTACCAAGAGACAGAATAGGACGTTGGTAGAAATGGAGAGAAGTATCATGGAACATGCAAAGCTATCCCTTGGATTTTGGGGAGAAGCAGTATTAGTAGCAGGATATATCCTGAACCATGCACCCACCAAGGTTGTTCTTCTTACTCCTCATGAGATTTTCACTGGTCGTACTCCGTCCCTTGACCACCTAAGAGTATGAGGTTGTTCTGGTCATGTTCTAATCCCATACCGAAATAGGACCAAACTTGATCCCAAGACTATTAAATGTATCTTTAATGGCTACCTTAACCATGGTAAAGGGTATCGATTCCACAACCTTGAAAATGGGGCAGTCATAGAAAGCCGGGATTCCCACTTCTTTGAGGCTGAGTTCCTTGAAGCAAAAGCAAGTCACAAGCAAGTCAATCTCTATGAGATGGCTAGTGACAACGTTGAGTCTCAAGAATCCAAACCACAACTTAGGAGAAGTAACTATATGAGGTGACCACCGGAGTTCTTCACCTACCTGGGGGAACACTATGAGAGAGTTGGGGATGAGCCAGACCTTGAGCCTACCACATACCAAGAAGTCATAACCTGACCTGAAAATAACTATTGGGTAGAAGCCATGAAATATGAATATAGATCCATTACCCAAAACCAAGTCTGGGAGTTAGTGTCTTTACCTCAAAACCGTAAAGCTATTAAGTGCAAATGGGTCTTCAAGAGGGGAAACTAGAAAAATACAAGGATAGACTAGTAGCCAAGAGGTTCAATCAAAAGGAAGGGATTGACTATGATGAAAAATTTCCATCCATTAGAATCCTAATCATAGTTGTCGGGTGCGGGTGCATTCCCGAGAGCGCGAGTGAGCTCAGGTCTGTAGAACTGTGGATTGTTGGAAGCTCCTTGTGGTTAGGACCATCATCTGTATGATCTTATAACAAGGGAGTGGGATCCTTGTCACAGCAAAGTGCGATTCAATGAGAAAGGATTCGTAAGAGTAAGTTTTAAGGGAACGCGAATGATGCATGGATTCACAGTATCATTGGCTACAAACCTGAATCAATGCATATGAATCACTGCCGAATAGAGAAAACATCATATGCACTGCATCATCCAAGATCCCTAGTTGGAATCATGGGATCGAGGTTCCGAAGTAGGTCCGTGACCCTTCCTACAAAGTTCCAACAACTATGATCCTAATAGTCATAGCTGCCCACTTTGACTTTGAGGTCTATCAAATGGGTATAAAAACAATCTTTCTCAATGGGGAATTAGAAGAAAATATACACATGAAACAACCTAAGGTTTTAGAAGAGAAAGGAAAAGGGAACCTAGCTTGCAAACTTAAAAAATCCCTTTTTATGGCCTAAAACCAGCATCGCACCAGAAGTACATCAAAATTCAAGAGACCTTGTCTTAGGAGGGGTTTACCTTGAATGAGGAAGACCCTTGCATTTATAATAAAGCTAGTGGGAGTGATGTCATAATCATATCTTTATATGTGGAAGATATGCTAATAGTTAGTAACTCGATGGCCCTTGTGTTGAAAACAAAAGAATTCCTTTCACGACACTTTGAAATGAAAGATCTATGAGAAGCTTCATATTTGTTGGCCATCAAGATAACAAGAAATAGAGAGGAATCAAACTATTCAACTTTCTCATGTGAGTTGCTGCAAAAGAGTACTGGAAAAGTCTGAAATGAACACTTGTAAGTCCATATCGATCCCTATCGACAAGAAGACAAAACGTGGCCTTCGAATGTACCCTAGAGAGGATAATGAGAAAAAGGCCATGAAAAGAATATTGTATCGCAGTGCAGTAGAATCTCTAATGTGTGCCATGTCAAGAACAAGACCAGACTTGTCCTTTGCCATGAGCATGACCAGCTAACTTCAATGAAAACCTGGGATTGAGCATTGGAAGGAGATTTTATTAATTTTAAAATTATTAAATCACATGGGGGCCTATTATACTTCATGGGCCCCGCCTATCTGGTTATTTGTTTAGGAATGCGTGGGGCCCTCAAGTGCCCCATGGGTGGCACACCCCACCTCTTTCATGCCCTTTCCTAATGTATTGACTTGTGTAAGAAGCCACTCAATTGATTTAAACAAAATTGGAAAGCTTTATAATAAGGCTAATTGACTTTTTAAAAGAAGCATGTGTAGAGATTTAATGAAAATAAAAGGCAAGTGTATTATGTTTTCTCTACATTACATTTTTTATGGGATTAGGTTAAGGAAACCAAGGGATAAGGTTCTAGCATTTTTCATAAGATCATGATGACTGATCTAGAGATTGTAAGGCTAAGATCTCACACCCCACGTCTCCTTTGATCAATGGTTTAGATCAAATCTCCATAAGGATGGCTAAGCCCTAAAAACCCTAATCCTAACCCTTACCCTAATGACAAGCCTATAAAAGATCTCTTTGGGGGTTTCTTTTCTCACACCACACTGTCATCTCTCTAGCCTCATATCTAGCTCTCTCATACTTAGAAAAATATTAAAGATAAAAAAAAAGAGGGGGCATGAGCAAACCATTCTCTAAGCCTAAGAGGAGCACGCCCCATACACACTAGATCAAGGGCCAAGGCCCTAGCTTAACCCATTGCTCTCATATCTCTCAAAGATTTCTAGCCAAGGCTTTCCATAGTTGTGAGATCTAAGAAAACTTTGATCTCGTGTGCCATCAGTGGAGGAGACCCAGAGTGGGGTGTATCAAGTCCAATTGAGTTAGTCTGTTGGCATATTCCTTTACTTTGCGGCAGTTTATGTTTCTTGTTCCCAAGTTAATGGTTATGTGATTTTTGTTCATGAAATAAAGAGTTGTTAAAGTGGCAGCAAGTGAGAATCCAAATCTGTATTCTTATTTGTTTATTTGAGTTTATTTTTGTAATCTTTGGACTTATGTGTCCCAGCCCGTTTGGAAAAAAGAGAAATTTTAAACTACATAAACCGTGCTAGTTCATGTTGTCCACTTTCACTTTTTGGTCCCATCAATACATTGTTGGGATTGTGTTCGACACTAATACCTAAGTTTGGGTCACTAGGGATATATGTATGTTGTAGCTTGCCATGCCTAACTTCATGGTTTGCTATCTAGTACAAGGGGCAAAGGTGAATCATAGTTAAAGTAATTGTGACTGTTAAGTCATTTTATTTTTGTTCATTTAAGTTATTAGGACCTCTACGTCCTATTTTCAGTTGTATGGGCAGTATTGTCATTTTTCATATTTCATTAATATAACAAGAATATATAAGAGGTGCATGAGGCCTACTGGACTCTCACACTGCTCTCTATTCAAAACTCTCTTTCTCTCTCGTCTACCTACCTCTTGACATGGTATCAGAGAATTAATCCCCTAGGTCTTTATCCACTCTTGTATCATTTCTACCCAAAATTTTTTTTACTACCTGCACTGTTTTACCCAAGCCCTGGGTTTGCGTGCGTGACTAATAAAAGAAAAGAAAGAAAAAAACTTACGGTGACTTCCTAGGGCTATTCGATCTAAACACAAGGATTGTTTGCTAGGTTGTGCACAAAAAATCCATGTGGGATTGTGTTTAGTGTGGTGATGTTGTTGTTTGTCTCTAAAGATGGAGACAAATAGAGGAATCCTTGCCTAGTTTTAACATTTGTGGGCAATTAAAGATGATCCACCAGAGTTTTCTCTTTAAAACCCCAAATCGCACGTATAGATGCTGCCATAGTCTACTAAAAGAGTGGTAGCATCATGATGCTCGGATTTGGATAATGTGATCTTGCCCTAGTTTGTTCAAGCGTGAGAAAGTGGCTATGCTTAGATCTAAATGATAAATATCCCTCAATTATTTTTTTTTCGCCCTTGAGTTGTTCCAAGCATTTGCATTGGACTTGGTGTGAGTGATTGTCATCTGTGGAACCCGATTGCCTTCTTTATCTTTTAATTCATATACTCAAGATTAATGCAATCAAACCCAAAACCTCTAATCATCCGGAACATGTGGGAATACAAATTATTTTAGTAAAACTAAATGAGCCCAATTGTATTGTATGGGTTCAATTTGTTAAAGTATCCCTTGGTGCCAAGGGGAAATTGAAATATTTGACTAAGGACTAGCCTAATGAATCTGATAGTAAATATAGAGATTGTATGAGAGAAAAATTACATAATCATAACTTAGTTGTGTATAGTATAGAACCTTAAATAAGTTCAGATGTGATATTTATTAACATTGCTAAAGAAATTTGGGACACTCTAGAAGAAACATATTCATCAGATAACTATATCTCTAGGGTACATGAACTGTTTGAGAAAATGTTTCGAGTGCAACATAGTTAATAAGAGTGAGTATTGTGCCCTTAGAGGTATGTGAGAAGAACTAAATTTATATCAGTCTATATCTAGGGATGTGGAATTATTGAGGAAGCATCGTGAAGAATTCAAAGTTACCAAATATTATTGGGTCTTAATCTTGAGTACCATCCTATATGTGGACATATTTTGGCAAGTAGTAAGTTACCATCCCTCAATAATGTGTATGCACGCATTTGACATGTCAAGATATCTGCCCTGCCTAAACCTTTTTTTGACTCGAGTCTTAGTAATGCATCGATATTGAATATGATGCAAGGAAGGTGGGAAAGAAATAAATAAATTAAAAAATAAAAATATAAAAATAAATAGGTCAAAATAAAAACAAAGGAGTCCACCCCAAAGATCTCAAGATCAAAACAATTTCTTTCTTCTGAAAAAGGATATCCTTCCCTTTAAATACACAAACTAAAAGAAAGAACAGAAATAAAATAATAAAAAAACCCACAAAAGTAAACACCCTCTCTCCCTCCATGTTAATCTCTCACTTTCAAGCCCATGTTAATCCCTCTCTCTCTCATGACCATCATATCTCTAACCAATCCTTATCTTACCTATTTTTTCTCTCTAGTTTCCTAAACCCTAGGACCCACAACTTGCCCAACATGGGAGGAAAAATCAACTGCCTAAAGAGCTCGTAGACTACAAAAAAGGACATCAATTCCTATTTCCTATAATCACCTAAACCCCAAATTGAACAGTCATGAATAAAAAAAATTTTGGTCACATCCCTAGATTTTAATAAACAAAATAAAACCTGAAAAATTCAGCCTCTCTATTGATTACGATTTGTGTCATTCCCTCAGGGTTGGGAGGAGCTTGACCTCGAGCTTATTGTTTTCATCACATCCTTCAAAGGCTAATCGAATAACTAGTGATGTAGTCCCGCCATTCGCCGAGGTATTTTATTTTCTTTAAGGAGTTAATTAGTCAAACACTTCATAAGCAAATTGCAGTTGAACATCGTGATGCTGAAGAGTATTTTAATTTCTCTTTCAAACTCATGATGAACCTTTAGAAGATCGGCCTTGATACCAAAATCGCTTGGGCATTCCTCAGGTTGTGGTTCTTGCCTCATAATTTGCTTCATTAATCTCTAGGTTGAAATTTAATACCGAATCTATGTGGTTGTGAGCACCTTCTTCTCTATAACAATATTTTTCAACTGCTGAACAGTGTTCTACCACCCTTGCAACTGATGATTCACTTTGTTGCATTCTCCTCAAAGTTTGAGAATGTTGCTCTGAATATCTTCCATGGCTTTGTTTATACCGTCTGCAATTTGTGGCATTAGATCATCAATCGCAGGAAGAGTAAGTTTGGTGGCCTTGTGACGATGGATTTTGTAAGGTTTGATACCACTTGATGTAGAGTAGTTGAGAAAGAAATAAATAAATCAAAAAATAAAAAAGATCAAAATAAATAGGTGAGAAATTATAACATCAGAGTCTATAAAGGAGTCCACCCCAAATATCTCTTCAAAAGAAATAAACAATTTCTTTCTTCTCAAGATAACCAGTTCTCAAAAAGGGACATCCTTACCTTTAAATAAAAACAAAAGAATAAACAAAAATAAAATAATATTAATCCCTCCATGTTAATCTCTCTCTATCCCACCATGTTAATCTCTCTCTCTCATATTAATCTCTCTCACTTCCTAACCATCAAATCTCTAGCCAATCCTTATCTTACCTTTAGGGCCCACAACTTGCTCAACATAGGAGGGAAGAATACCCACCTAAAGAAACCCTACACCATAAAAACAGGACAACAACTCTGATTTCCTTTAATCTACAAAGCCGTAAATTAAATAATTATGAATAGAAATATTCAGTCATATCCCTAGATTTAATAAATAAAATAGAACTTGAAAAATTCAGCCTCTCCATTGACTGGGATTTGCATCGAAACACATTTGTGGGGAGAGGTGATGGGGAAGAGGTCAAGGATGTGGTAGTGACTTAGGAAGAGGCCGTGGTAGAGGTGTTGAATGTAGGGGTTGTGGAACTTGAAAGTGTATGCATTGTGGGCAACACAAATGATACTATTGATGGGTGATGGGATAAGATTGGCAAGTCTGCATAGGCAAATCACACTATATGAATGTGATGGTGTTTATCTGAATGGATTTAGTATTCATCAACAACAGTCCAATTCTCCTGGTTAGTGTGTTGTGCTTTCATGAGAATAATATATAAACTTGTTAAATAAATACGATAGCCTACCTTTCCACTTCCACTGCCACCTTTCCACTTCCACTGCCACCCTTGCTAACTCAGGTAATTTTGTGCTTCTTGTATCTCAAAAACCTACTCATTGGGTTATTACTCAAGAGTTTTCGACTATATGATTGGTGAATCCTCTGTTTTTGCATCTCTAAATAAGTGTATTCCTAATTCCTTTATTACTTTAGCCGATAGATCACTATCTAGTTTGTCCAGACCAGATTATTTATGCCTACTTCTTTTTCCCTGTTCCTATGTTATATGTTTGTAAAGTTTCCTTTCAGTTTGTTGTGAGTTGATTAACAAAATCTATCCACTGCTTCATAACCTTTTATCCTTCTTGTGTCTTTCAAGATCTAAGGATAAGGAGAACTATTGGTGGCGGTATGAGGTGGCCTACACTTTATGGATCATGACCTAATTGGTGCTGCCCTTCACTTTGTTGCTTCTCCCTTCTTGGCATTGTCGGCTAGGCCATCCTTCTCTTAATAATTTGAAGTTGTTAGTTCCTTTTTAAGAGTATGTGTCTACTTTAGAGTGTGAGGCTAGTCTGTTAGGCAAATATCATAGGGTGTCATTTCCATAGTGGTCGGGTGCGGGTGTGTTTCTGGGAGCAGGAGCGGACTCGGGTCCACAGAACCGTGGATTGTTGGAAGCTCCTTGTGGTTGGGATCGTCGTCCGTACAATCCTATATCAAGGGAGCGCGATCCTTGTCACAAGGAAGCACGATTCCATGGGGAAGTTATCACAATAGTATGTTTTAAGGGATCAAGAATGATGTGTTCACAATACAATTTGGCACAAAACTGAATCATTGCATATCAATCAGTGCCAGATAGAGAAAAAATCATCATACACTTGAGAACCACGGTTCGAACCTGCTGGGAATGCGGATCAACATATAGGGATGCGCGTTCCATCCAAGATTCCTAGCTGGAACAGCGGAATCAAGGTTTGGAGCAGGTATGTGACCTTTCCTACAAGGTTCCAACAACTATGGTCATTTCCTCTTATGATTGATAAATAGAGACCTATTCCATTTATAGTTGTTCATTCTAATATCTGGGTTCCTACTAGAGTACATAGTTTGCCTGGTCATATATATTTTGTGACTTATGTCATTGATTATTCACGAATGACATTATTACATTTTAAAGAGAGAGATGAGATTTTCTCCATTTTTAAATTGTTTCACAAGGATATCCACACTTAATTCAAGCATACTTGTGTTTTACATTATGATAATGCTAAAGAATATTTTCCCACTGAATTTTAAAATTGTTTTGCTCAAAATGGATTACTTCAAACTTCTTGAGCGCATACTCCTCAACGAAATGGGGTTGATGAAAGGAGAAATCAACATTTACTTTAAGTGACCTAGACTCCACTAATTAATATGCATGTTCCCAAAGTTTATTGTTAAGATGCCTTGCTGACCTCATATAATTTAATTATTTGAATACCCTCTTTAGTTTTGAATGGAAAAACACCACACTGCTCTCTTTCCTATTACTCTTTTTTTATTGTTGTTCCTCAAGTGTTTGGGTGTGTTTTCTTTGTTCATTTGTTAGGGTATTAATAATGATAAGTTCATGGAGCTGCTAAGTGTGTTTTTTTAGGGAATTCACGCTTCCAGAAAGGTTATTGTTGCTATCATCCTAGTTTACAAAATAAATTTGTTTATGCTAATACAAACTTTTTTGAAAAGGATAGTATACTATGAGACCCTAAGATCTAAACTTAGTGAAATTTGAAAGGTGAATTTGTTGGAGATTTTCTAAATTAACACATTTAAAAATGACAAATGCAAGAGCATGTAGTATCCTAGACTAAACCAAAGAACTTTATAATTTGTTTTAGCCCTTGTGGGAATCATGGAACTACACAAGGGCATTCTAAAAATTCTTCAACTTTTAAGGGATATTATGTATATATATATCTGTATATATATATATATATATATATATATATATATATATATAATAATAATTATTATTAATAGTAACTATAAATAATAACTAGAAGTAANACTACTACTAACTAGTACTACTCGTGTAGTATACACCACTACTCGTA